>CM042217.1:21187649-21730149 GCA_023566465.1 Cottus gobio | reverse complement strand
CACTTGTCAAAACCCGGACAATTAGCCTGCAGAAACTGTTTTAAACACAGTTCCTTGTTCAAGTCAGGTCACATAAGATAGATATGAGTGTTTAAGCACTTGGTGGAGTCAAATCTAATCCCAATTTCACAGTGTAAATTTAGTGGTTTATATATATATATATATACAGAGAATCAGCCACAAAACGTCATCATGTATTTATCTGTGTCCTCTTCGAATCGGATGTTACCCTCAGCGTCCACTAAGTACATCTCAATCACACTGTTTGTGAGGTGAAAACTGATGACTCACCTTTACCTCTTCAGAGAATGGCGGGCATCAGGCAGGAGGCTTCGCCAACGTGAACGTGACTGTGACCACGCCGACCGCGAAGGGCGGGCACAGCCGGGGGTCGATGGACATCAGGCCTCCTCTGCACAACAAGCTGATCCAGAAGGACCAGAACAGAAAGACTCAGAGCTACAAGGTGGAATCGGTGTCAGGAGGAGCCAATATGGACATGCACAACTTCTCCCTGGAGAACAAGAGGGAGACCGAGTATGTAAGTTACACCCCAAGGCGATGAGAAGTCTGTTAAAAATGATTATTGTGTTGCTATATAGAGGAAGAATGGTAAAGGCAGATTCATTAAGACAGCGGTTGGCTGTGTTACTAAAATAAATTACCTTTTGTATGTCAGGAAGTAGAGAGTTTGTCTTGGCTTAAAGCCGTTAGCTCGCTACCTAGTGACTCCTCAAGCTTCTTGTATATTAATATTATATATTCTTGTATTTTGTTTAAATTATTTACTATTTGACAAATTTACATTTGAACTGGATACTGTTTGCGTTTCGACTACAGAACTCGTTAACAGAGAGACTCGTCACTGAGCAATGTTAGCTTAGAAATGTTAGCTTGCTATTGTTTGTCCTTGCTAACTAGTTTAGGTCCCGGTGTTTCAGTCTATCTAGCGACCCTGTTAACTACTGACTTTCAGCCGAATGTTGAAAATAGGAAGAGAACACGTAACCTAGCTGTCCTTGTGAATGCTGCATTGTTACATTTTTCAATACAATGTCAAACCCTCTCATATATTCATGAGAACAGTGTGTTAAATCGTAACTTTAGCTCTCTTTCCAACGTAGCATTTTAAGTGAATAAAGTTGCCATTTGAAAACAGGACGTTACCCATAGAGAAGAATAGAGCCAAAGAGGCTGAAATGTCTGTTTTTTTTTGCTAGCTAGTAAGTGCTAACCTTAGCTACCTTGTGTTATGCACGTCATATTTATCTTGTGACAAATTCAAGTTACATTATGAGCCACACATACAGAGTTCCACAAAAAGTGTCTGGAAACCGCAACTCCGCTAGCCCAATTGCTAGCTGGTTTGCTAACTTGTATTTTGCTTCAAGTATTTCTCTTTGCAGCCACTTTTGCAACTGTTGCCTGTTCAGAGTTACCCAGGGCAGCACCGTGGTCGTGTGTCTTTCACTGAGACATTACTGAAACTGACGAGCTTTCTTAACATTAGCTTGATCCAAGTCTGTATATCTATTCTCTTTATTATCTCCTTTTTTCTCTAAATGACCACCAACCTCTGTCATAAGTGTTGAGGTTCATGTTCAGCGCCTTTACTCCAAGGCCACCTGGTCAAACTGCGGGAGACAGTTTGAATTGTTACAATAGAAACAGCTTTAGTGTAAATAATAAAAATGAATCATCTCCTTTGATGTCAGGGTCCTGGTGTTGACAATGCGGACCTTTGTCACTCTCATTGAAAGGTTATATCTACAGTGTAAATATTTAATATATTTATAAGTAACACCTGTGCTTTTGCGACAGGTAAAAATGTCTGCTGTAAAAAAAGGCCCTTTGTTGGACTTGAAACCCTGCAGACTGCTAGCGCTCCATGGCACATGGATGCAGTTTGCAAGAATGCATCACTGTCAACATGTGGTGTGCTTGCAGCCTCGTGCCTGTGGAGGAAAAACACAAGATGCAAACACTATGGGGAATCTCTCAACAAAACATTGCTTTGCAGAGCAATTTGTGGTCAAACACGCCACAGCCTTTCAAGTTATCTACTATAATTTAAACAACATCATTTGGGTTGTATTCTATCAAACATTTTATGAGACAAGGTACCAATTTTTACAGAAAGTTGACGTCTCATTTTTCGGACGCTCGGTGGGATCATTCATCACACCAACTTGATGCCTTTAAGACACTTTTAAGATCACTGTTCACATTTAAAGAAACATTTACATTTTCCATAAATAGCAGTTTTGGGGACTAAATATGCTGCACAACGCGTTAAGATTATATAAGATATAAGATTATATTAAAAAAACAGAAACCACAAATATGTTATCATATTTCTGTGTACATGGGGGGTTAATGGTACATTCAGGGGTCAGGAGGTTAACTGGTACAGACTCTGATGGTCACCTTGAACTTCTATAATTGCATGGACACTTCTCATGTTCCTCATGTCCGTGTTTATGTTGGGATTAGTGTGTAACACTGGCTTTATTGTGTTTGTCATGTTTCTAGGGGCCGTGTCGGCGGGAGATGGAGAGCATCCTGAGCGGTCTTAAAATCAGCAATGTGCTCAATCCGAGGGGATTCCGCATACCCAACTGTGACAGAAAGGGCTTCTACAAGAAAAAACAGGTGAATGGCTCTCCACCCTGTTTCATCTCTCGCTTTCTCGCTCACACTTAAACACACACACCTGCGGACATGCAAAAAGACCCACCGCATGCCTGAACACTTACAAAGAATCTTCTCCGACTCATCCCACCCACCCACACATGCCCGATCCCCGCTTTATTCTTTCTTTTTTTTTGCAGCTCGGGTTGCCTTGACAGCCACATCAACACTATATTATCAGAATGGCTAATAACCATGTATTACTCCGGTAAATGCACTGCAGCCGTCTGACTCATGCTTCACAGGAAATGAAGTCGGTCAGGTGTGTTTGTGGGTGTGTGGTGTGGGAGAGTGTGGGGGGTAGGGATGTAAGAATGTGGTCTGGGAGTGTGTGTGGCACGGTAGATGTGGCGGCAGTGGAGTGTATGTATGGCGCTTGTTTGATGGCGGTAGTTTTGGTGAGGGTGTGTAGGTGTGGGGTGCTGTTGGTGAGGTAAAGAAAAACAAACAGGCTGTCACTGGTTTAGTTTTTCTTGTCCGCGGTACAGCAGACTCCGGGCCACCCATAGCCTGCTCATTTGTGAGACGGGGAAAAAAAATCGAGGAACTAAACTTTTGGAGTAGTACGCCGGCTGATGTGCTGACCTTAAAGGGAGGGAGGGGTGAGGCGGGGAAGGCGGAGGATGGATGGGAGGTGCGGTGGGGCATTGTTGAGACATACAGCAGTTTCAAATAAATAACACCATCCCATTTCCTGAGGTTGGGAGCCTTATCGGAGGGATTCCACAGAACTAGAGCTCATTCTGAGAAACGCATGAGTCACTAAAAAAACAAAAAACAAAACAAGCCACAAGCACCATGAGTCAGAGACCAATTCGAGCCATAACAGACACACACATACACAATAAATACATCCTCTCAGATTACTACCTCACCCTTTCCCCAAAGTGCAGTTCCATTGTTACTTTCATTAAAATCAGACACTTCTTTGTTCTTTTCATCAACAAATACCTATCAGGAAAGTGTCAGCTCTGGTCGTCTAAGTGTGTGTGTGTGTGTGTGTGTGTGTGTGTGTGTGTGTGTGTGTATGTGCGCAGCAGTGTGCCAGCCCTTGTCGCCCTTTTCTCAGAGGGCCGGTGGGGTGCAGGGTGTTGTGTTAAATTCATCCAAGGGGATGTGCCTTCACGGTGTGTTGCAGAGATTTATGACCGGAAACACAGCGAAGAGGAGACCGTGTGAACCGTCTAGGGTGACAGTACTGTGAAAAGAAGGGAGCAAGGGGGGAGAAGAGGAGGGAGGGGTGAAGGGGTTGATGGGTGAAGGACTGAGCAGAGGAAATAAGGGCATAACCATACACATGATACACAAGCTGCCTTAGTATCTCAAAGTGATACTCCACCCGAAATCTTTTAATACAAAATGCTTACGACAAGTGCCAGGAAACAAACTGGGACTAACACTCTGTTTTTTTAACCAAGTAGTACCAGAAAGGAAATATAAATTTTAAAATAAGAACTATACACAAGTCCCTTTTGTGCATTCCGTATAACGGATTAGAAAACAGTAGATAACTGTGACGGTTTCCACCCAGAGAAACAATAACACAGAGTCATCGTGGGAGACTTGCAGAAGTGGAAAATCTTTCTTTCGTTTTTCGGATAGGCAGGAATCCAGCTACATTGCTATTGTTTCAATCCCGTCCCGATGATATTGGGCAGCAACAACTTCTTGCTTTTACTATGAATGAATACACGTGTTTTGCAGCAGTTTGATCGGGGATATTTGACCAGTATGTGATAGTAAGTAGTACTGCAGACTCTGCACTAATCGTTGCAGGGCCACTGGAAAGTACTCACTGTGGGGAGAGGCATTTTATTTAGAAAAAGGTCCAGAGTTCCTAATAGGCATTTGGGGTTTCTGGAAAAGAAAAGCATTTGAGGTCGGATTCGAGTAATGTTGGCTACATTGTACTCAATTGATGATATGTTTTCACAGCAGAAGAAAAAGATCATAGAAAGTTGTGAACCCGCTCCTGCAGCAACATTTTTTTCCTCACTGTCTGTTCATACTATGCTCAGTATGCTGCCAACAAAGCATGGCTGTACACACACCACGGTCATTTGTCACTCTTCACACTTGGCACTATTTGAATGCACGGAGCAAATGGGAGACTCGCAATGTCATAGTTGGTACAATGTGCCGTCTTACCATGTCTGAAGTGTTTACAGCTGGCACATGTGTGTGGTTTCCAGTGTACATGTTGCTGGTAAGATGAGTGCTCCAGCAGTGTAGGAGAAGGTTGAGCAGTGTAAGCCCTACCTCGCCTACGGAGAAACCTATTTTTAGCAGCAGTTATATGAATTAGCCCAGTATCCCAGTTCAGGTCATGCATGCCCAACACTGACCCACTCATTACACCCCTCAAAGTCTCTCTCTCTCTCTCTCTCTCTCTCTCTCTCTCGCTCTTCCTCCCTGTCACTCTGTCTCTTGCTCTCTCTCTTATTCATCATTTCATTTCCACCCATCATTACCCCCATTGTGCCCTGCCCTACAGTCATCCACCCGTCTTTTGTTCTGCCTCCCTGCTCCATCATTCGGTCCATCCTGCCCTTCCGCCCACCTGGCTTTTCCTTCCTTGTTTGGCCCCTGCAGAGGGTTGTGAATGGGACGACAGTGTCTGCATCTCTCTCTGGGCGCTTTCAGAGTTAAGTGTGTGTGTGCGTGTGCGTGTGCGTGTGTGTGTGTGTGTGTGTGTGTGTGTGTGTGTGTGTGTGTGTGTGTGTGTGTGTGTGTGTGTGTGTGTGTGTGTGAGGAGGAGGAGGAAAAGTCAGTGGGTTAAGGATGTAAGCCAGGTGCCTGGGTACCCTGATCCCTCCCTCACTCACTGTGTCCCGACTGCCAGGCCCATAAGGACTGACTTATTGAGCGTGACTCAGAAGGATCTGTGGAAACGTACACACCGACCACAATGGCTTTATAATAACTGGCCAACCTTCGGGGACCCAGACATCTATTTTCACTCTGTCTCTCTCTCTCTCTGTCTCACTCTGTCTCTCTCTCTCTCTCTCTCTGTCTCTCTCTGTCTCTCGTTCCGTTCCCTCCCTAATCCACCTCGCCTTCCTTTTCATTTGGGGATGTCTTTTTTTTTGTTTGCCAAGGCTGTTGCATAATAGTCATATTTTACAAACCCAATCCGGTAACTGAGTTACAATACTACTAAAACTAATCCTTGACAATACAGTAGTTTAAGAATCTAAATATGTTTTTTACCAAACCCTTTTTGTCATTTAGCAAATTTCAATGCATCAGTTTACAATATTTGAACACAGGCAACTTAAAAAACAAAAATTATGATTAAAAAATAAGTAATGGCTAAACATTCAATGTCAACTTGTGATTGACTTGTGTCTGATTTTACAGACAATGTTTACTCAAAAGTATCACGGTTTAATACCTAATCATCATTTGTTATAAGGCTTCATCTAATAATCACTTTTATTATTGACTGATATTTGACTCCAGTTTATACTTTCCGGCTGCGAGGATTCATATAATGTAAATATCGTAATCTGACAATGTCCACATTGGTGGTCTTTCATCACATCTATTCATAACAGTTATGGATTTTTTTGGTTTCTGTTTTAAAGTTTCTGTAGCTTCCATTCTTCTAAAACTATTCACTTGGCTTCTCATTAAACTATTTATCAGTAAACTCAATATCCTGTAGCTGCCCCCAATGCACTCACATGCACATGCACACACACACACACACACACACACACACACACACACACACACACACACACACACACACACACAATACAGATGCACCCTCTTACACCAATACTTATACGTGCGCCCCTATATACACACACACACACACATTGCATTTTATGAGCTTGTGTTTATTCTGTGGTCAGACTAGGCTCTCTTAAACGTCCATAGAGCCCTGCGGCGCTGCTATTAGTTATAAAGACTGAGAGCACACAGTCATACATGTGTGTGTGTGTGTGTGTGTGTGTGTGTGTGTGTGTGTGTGTGTGTGTGTGTGTGTGTGTGTGTGGAGACAGTGTCAGGGCTGTGAGGCTCAGAATGCACCTTGAGGGAATACACCTCCAAAAGATGAGTATATTCGAATAAAGAAAAGAAAATATCCATAGAAAATGTTCTGTTTATTGCCGTGAAGCAAAGCAACAGGTGGTGAGTGTCGATAGATTGTTGGTCTCGTAATCCTTCAGGATTAGTTTGTATGTTTTAAAGAAACGAGTAATGTTTACAACAAAGGGTAGAAAAAACTTCTATCAGTCTTTGTCAAGTGACATCCAGTCCTCAGCGAACGTTTGGCTTTGACATTCTCCGACTGCGCGCGCGTGTGTGTGTGTGTGTGTGTGTGGGTGTGTGTGTGTGTGTGTGTGTGTGTGTGTGTTTGTGTGTGTGTGTGTAGAATCAAGCCGTAAAGGAAAAGGATTGCTTGAGATGACTGCTAATAGTTCTCAGATGAAAGAGAGACTGAGCGGAAATTCAAAGGTAGCCAAGCAACAGGGGAATGCACACATGCACATTTTGCTCTTCCTCTCCCTTCTGCCTCTCCTTTGGCTTTTCAACCCTCACACACAAACACAAACAAGACTCCATCATCATTAACCAGAGCAGAGGAACACAATGTTAAGCTCCTCTCCGCAGTCTCGTCCACTGGGTCAGGGCTAAAATAGAAGTTGGCTGCAGACTCAGACGATGGCACCCTGAGGGGGAATTGAGAGAGAGAGAGAGAGAGAGAGAGAGAGAGAGAGAGAGAGAGCGGAAACACAAGAGGAGGAAGAAGAGAGGAAGGAGGAAAAAACAAAAAGAATGATGTTAGCTTGTGAGAATGGGGCGTGTTGGGCTGCATCCTTGCCCCTAGACTGCTGCAGTAGTTGTTGGCGAGGTATTTTAATAGGCCTCTGTCTCTATAAAAGCTGCCTTTGATCATGCACTTAGGCTGCACGTGGATGTTGAAGACGCCGGAAACAGACACCTGGTCACACTCTAGATTCAGTCGGTCTGTCTGCCTATGAGTGGCTGCGCAGCCACCTGCCAGGCAGTACCTTAAGTATTGCGGTAGTTTTGGTTTAGCATTTTGGGAAATATCCCCAAAGATAGTTAGAGGCAGCACAAAGCGCAGGGGTTCTCCGCCTTTTATAACTCAAGGCCCACTTCTTAGTCAGCTGTATTTGACCAAAACAAATATTATGCTTACTGTCACTTGCTTACCGTCACTTCCTTTATGAATGCAAATAGAATGTATTCATATTTCCTCCCCACTCAATAAACCTAGAGAGTGGGTCCTCTTCGGGGAGTCCGCCTGGAAAGCCGTTCCTTTTTGTACCCGAGGGAACATAAGCTGGCCAACAGTGGCCAAACAAGTTTGCCTTTACCTGCTGGTGTATTGTGATTGGAGTGGTGATATTCAAATGTGACCTGTCGACTCCAGTCTTCATGCTAAGCTAGGCTAGTCTCCCAGCTACAGCTCCATAGTTAACCTACAGACACGGGAGTGGTATCGATCTATTACGCAGCTCTTGGAAAGAATGGGAATAAAACTTTAGAAATCGATGTTGACTGTCAGTTGAAGACGCGACCCAGTCGCCGTGTCCAATGTTGAAGTCACACATGTTATCAATGTAAGCCAACACACCAGTGGCGTCTTGACACATAAGCACGGGTTAGCACGTGCCGGTTTAAACCAATGTCCTATTTCCCAGTGTCATTGGTCATCAGCTCTTCAAAAAAGCAGCTATTTTGTCACACTTGCTCTTCAACTCATCACTTCTAGGTTGGTGTTAACTGATGCAACGCGGACTGTGTGTTTTGCACTTGTGCAAACATTGTCGTGCTACTTGCTGGTCTGTGGTCTGATTCACTGCTCCTCCTGTCCACATGGAGGATTCTCAATGAGTATGCAATGTATGTAAATGAGAAAAATATAAATAATACATTGTGGACAAAAGCATCTTCCAAATCAAGATGATGCAATGAACCTCAAGTGGTTGATTTGTCAGCAAAACATGAATATAGGTTGTTTTGAGCTTTTAAAGGTACAGTGTGTGACTTTTAGGAGGATTTAGTGGCAGAAAATGGAATATCATACTTATAGCTATGTCTTCACTGGTCTCTATTCACCTGAAACTAAGAGTCGTGTTTCCGTGAGGCTAGAATAAGCCCTTTATATTTACATAGAGAATGGGTCCTCTTCACGGAGTCCACCCTGTTGCACCGCCTTGTTTCTACTGTAGCCCACAACAGACAAACCAAACACTTGTAATAGCCTTTTGCATTTTTACACTACCTGAAGGCCACCGTAGTTCTCCGACATCCTTAGAAGGGACGGGTTAGAGAAGAGGTATTCAGTTGGATGCAATCGGCAACCTCACCACTAGATCCTACACACAACTCCTTTTACCGAAGGACCGGTGTAGTTATCCACCCACAGTCTTGATGGGACATGGATGTGCACTCCTCCGAATACCCTGGCAGCCAGTGGTTTCCCTTTATTTCTGTATAGGATGTGAAAATGAAACTTGAATCCATCACATTTAACATCCGGTTTGCATTAGTTTAGTCAGGGTTAGATTGTCCTTGTGTGGTAATGATGAAGTTAACATTAATGTGAGTCTGCATTGACTCTCTAACTTGCACAAACAATGTATGTAGACCGCGAGAGGGTTCTATCGATTGTAGATTCAAGAGTCTGCTCATACATGTTCATATACCGAAATGGATGGTGACCTGTGGCTGCCTGGTAAGGAAAGTGGTAGTAAATGGGCTAAAAAATGCAAATCCACTGGTTTAGTCCTTTCATCCTCAAAGTAAGCGTCGGAACCACAGAGCCATTGTTTCAATTTAAATCCAGTGTCCTGGTGTACAGAGACAAATATATATATATACTTATGGACTGCCCCCTGTGGGAAATCTGATGTTACTGCATGTGTGTGTGCGGGTGGGGGGTATGTATATGTACAGTAGATACAGCTCTTGTTTGTGTGCGCCTACATGTTTGCTGATGTGTGCTCGTGCTCGCTCAGGCCATAATCACCTCCAGATGATTTTTAGTTTCTGCCAGTTTCCCAGAATAGCAGCGCTGGTTTCCTTGCAGCCCTCCAACCTTGGCCTTGGCAAATACTTTAGCAACGCCATGTTTACCTTCACACTCCTTCACTCTCACTCACTCACCCCTCTCTATCAAAAATAATCTGTTTTTCCATCGCTTGCCCCCACCGTTCAGGAGCCCGTTGGCCTGATAAATAAGCAGCTCTCAGAGGGGACAAACTCAACGGCATGCTGGTTGCACGTGGACGCCTGTGCGATATTCTCCCGCTCGGATCTTCATACATTCATTATCGTCCTTCACGAGGCGAGCAGCTGCATCATCTGTCGTGTTTCTCTCTGACAGTTACGGCACATAGAAGCCGGCAGGCAGCTCCAGACAGCAGGGCATTCCTCTCCGTGATCAACGGTGTTTTGTCTCATGAGAGTTCCGCTGAGGCGTGACTTGGCAATCCAAAATCGAAAAAGACAACAAAGAGAGATGGAGTCTTATTATAATAAACACATCCACGTTGAGGGTTGTGTTGATAAGGGATCAGGGAAACCCCTCACCTTAGAAACGCTAATCTGTTTTCAGTCAGCGTGTCTCAAAGTCCTCCGCTACTTTTTTCTTCCTTTTGCCTCTAAACTAACGATGGACGTCGGAGCGTGCTGACCGATGTTTGTCCAGGAACTGTGTGTTGCAAACCTTCCCTTTGAAGGCTGTACATGGTCATCTCTGCATAGTGTTTGGTAAACGCAAACAAGCGGCGTGCTAATTCTTTTTTCCCGATTTTGCAGTGCCGTCCATCCAAAGGCAGGAGGCGGGGCTACTGCTGGTGTGTGGACAAATACGGGCAGTCTCTGCCGCTGCCCGGCTACGACGGCAAGGAGCGAGGCGAGACGCAGTGCTACACCGTGGAGAGCAAATGAGAGGACGGAGGGATGACGAGTGGACGGAGAGAGGAAGACAGATAATGGGTGGGATGGAAAGACAGAAAGAGAGAGAGAGAATCTACTTTGCCCTTGCATGTATTTGATGTGAACATTTGAAGGGGCTCTGGGCCTTTCATTTTAGGTCCGATGTCTGTAGAGAGCAATTGGGGGAGGGGAAAGGGTGGAGCACAGCCTCAACGGCCGGCCAAGTCTCCTGTCTGTCACAGATCTCTGTCCTCGTGCTTAGGGAACCTTTATCCTTTCTTTAAAACACAATTAAAAAAATTAAGCTAAAAGCTGAGAGAGATGAGGAAGAAAGAGAGAATCCTACCATCTGCACTATTCTTTTAGAGAGAGAGGAAGGAGGGACTTTTCCACTCACTTTAAAGGAGACTTATTTGTGACTGTGACCCGAAAAAAGAAAACACACCAGCACCGTTTCTATTGTGTGTGTGTCTGTGAGTGTGTAACCGAGAGCCTGTGTGTGTGTCCTAATGCGCGAGCACTTGCATAACATACTTGTGCACAGCTGCATGTCTGTGCAAGATGGCGAGTGTGCGCTTTCCCAAAAGTGTTTATTTGTGTAAATACCGTAAGTCACTAAGCTCAGTTTAGAGATGTCAGACTGCCCATCCCCAGCCACTGCTCCATTACAAACAATGCAGAAAAAGTAAACGCTCTCTGGGCTCAGGGTCCATTTTGAAGGGAAGGATTATGGGATGGCAGGGCTTTGGCTTCTTATCCAGCTCCAAAGGCCGTCCCTGCTGCCTCTGCCATGTCCCTCGTCCTGCTATATGGAAGGGGATGGAGGCGAACCATGCAGTTACAGTGCCTTAAAAAACCCAGACCTTTCCATGCCTCCCCTCCACCCCCTGTAGTCCGCCAATAAAGGAATACTTCACTGAAAATCTACCTTTTGAGTATCAAATACTTGTTTCCTGCAGGCTTGAAATGTGGCTCTGACAAATCGGAGGACAAGCGGCTGCAGTTAGCTTTGCCACACAACATCTACAATAGATTTGAAGGATGATTCTGCAAAAACGGCGTAAAGCATCCGTAGAAACTTGTGAAACCACTCCTCCAGCGAGGTTCACTCCACGCAGCAGACGTGCTTACTGATAGCAGACAATGTGCCAACATATGAGCCTTGTTTCATTGATTACTGTAAAAACAACTTGTTTTTTTATCAATCTGATTTAACGTTGTGTTAATCTGCTTCGCAGTTTCACATTTCAGTTTTAACTAAATGAAAGGCGGCGACAAAAAAAGTCTTCCTTCTCATTGGTTGGTGCAAAACGACCCCAAATAAGAGCCAAACGCAGCCGATTGGAGAACGAAGCAAACGTGAACTGGCAATTCAGTCGGACTATCGGGCCTCCGAAATCCGGCTGAAGGCACAGCTTTCATTGTCGCTAGAACAGTTGGCTGTTTATGTTTGCAGCGTAGCGCTAACTGTGCTGGCAACAAAGAGAAGTCGTGTATTTGGCAAATGCACCAATGCGTGGAAAGTGGAGAGGTGGATTATTGCTGCTGCGTGTGGTTTGAGAAGTTTCCATGGACGTTTCTATACTTTTGTGCTTCCCTGGGTTTCCAATGGAGTCCTGTTACTGCTGTGAATCTCCAGTATTGAAAGCTCAAAGGGTAGATTGCTGTTGGAGTATGATTGCATATTCGCCCATCTCTGTCCCACAGCGTGCTGTCCCTCGTCCCCTGTTCCACTCCCATCCCCGTCCTTGCCCGCTCCAGTGCCCTCCACTCCTACATGTCTGTACCTCCCGTCCAAAGCGTTGCCCTCGTCTGTGTGCCTGATCCCCGTCCCCATCTCCAAACCCACTTAAACCCTTCCCAGCCTCCGGCCCTTTTCCTGCCAGTGGTGCAACCTGGTGTAGGCCTGTTTGAACGGGACGAGCCCGTTGTGACCGGCCCGCCCCGCCGCAGGTGCCAGCTGCCCCTATGCTTCAAGCCCAAGCACAAGCACTTAAAGCACTTTAGCTGCGCCGCTACTCATCAATGCATGCAGTTAAAGACAATTGGACCTGCCTGCATCTGCATACCTTTCCTTCGAGGTAATGTCAGATGAAACAGTGTGATACTGTAAGAAAACAATAATAACCCAGGGAGGAGGGGGAAATAAAAAACAACAACGAAGCGACACCAGGACTTCTGACAGCAAACTTAGCGAACAAGCCCTCAGACATTTTTCCATTCAATGCAACTATTTTCTTTTTCTGTTGTTGTTGTTTTTGTTTCTTTGAGAAAAAAAAATGCTTGTATGATCATATGCCAACAAATCTCCACAAGGTGGACACAGCACCAAATATGCATTCACACAAGTAGTAGGGGGTCTGCGGGAGGAGGCAGGGTCCTCCCGAGGAGCTTCCTGCCCGATGCTCTCCCACATCCTGTGTAAAGACTTGAACAGTGGAGAGAGTGCCGATGAAGAATGCTCGCCCAGTAGCTTGGTAGCATGAAATCGGCTGTACACTTCCTTTGATAGAGAGCAGCAACTTACAACCAACTTGTTGGTGCTTTATCCCATCTATTCAAAGACTTGATGTACGGGGAGGAACATACATACAAATATGTTTAAGCTATTCCCTCCCTCATATTTGTAAGTGTGTCTTTTTATATATTATTATTATTATTATTATTATTATTATTATTATTTCCTGGCCAGCTATGTGTCTGACTAGACATCATGTACAGTACTTAAAAATAAAATTATTTATCTAAGAAAGAATTATAAGCTGATCCAAACTAGGTTTTCTTATGGACAATTCAGTGACTCGCCGATTGCACAGCAAAGTGTATTTGATTCAGTGTATTTTTGGGAATATAATCACTAATGAATGTTTTTTTTTTTTTTTTTAATGAACCGTTACCTTCTGTTGCTCAGCAGCGTCATTTGTAAGCTCCGTGCCCAGCAGGCGACTTTCAGCCTCAGGCAGAATCTGTGTCAGTCAGGCACTCAGGTCTCTGGTCCTCTTAGTTCCCTGCCTCTTCAGGCCGGTGAACCTCTCACCCCTCAATAAGTCACTTCTCTCCATGCACACCCAGCCATCCCGCCTCAGTCTGTTAGTGCAGAGCCAGGGTCACACTTCTGTAATGGCGCTTTTTTTTCTCCGATCATTATTTCTTCCCTGCTGGTCACGCTAAGAATCTCTCTGTTCACGGGTCAATGTGTTTTGTTTTTCAAGTTTATCCTTCAAAGAGGTTTTTTTTATTAATTATTATTATTATTATTCAAACTGTTCATGATACTTAACTAAAAATCACACCGCTATTATTTTCTCTGAGAAATGAAATGATTTTGATTCAAAATATAATTTGTATTTAATGTCTTTTTTTTTTTTTATAAAAAGTGAACACATTTTAAGATGCTGTCTCTGATGTTTTATTTTTGTGTCTCCCGAGACTTAAAAAATAAAAAATATCACTGAGAAGAATGAGGCCTGTGTTGTCACCAATAGGCCGATTTCAGCTTCGTTTCTGGAGGCAATCGGGACACAGATTTGCTCCCGTTGAAGTCCTTGAACGCAATCGGGCTCCCCTCAGTCTTGGAATGTGTCAATAAGGATAAAGCAAAGGTTTAATCTGTAAAGAATAAAAATAAATCCGGTGGTGCCAGGCAGGCTGGCAGTGGGCACAAGAGGTTGAGGCGAATTCCTGTGCCCGACCAAGGCAAACAGAGAGCGGGTCAAAAGGCAGCGTGGAGCTGCCTGTCCCCGCGAACTGCCCAAAGTTAGACAAGGACCTCCACTTCAGATCCCCGTGATAACACCGCACACAAGCACGGCGAATATAGAACATGTGGTTCAGGAGTGCATCTACACAGAGACGTTCATAATCATGTCCTGATGAGGCTGTTAGGATTCTGATGTTTTGCACCTATGGATGTTTGTGCACAAAGTAAACCTGCCTGAGGTGAAGGAGAGGCCAGGAGCGCATAGCTGAGGTTAATGTTTTTATTAAATATATCACCTTTTTTTCTTCTTACATTACATCTCAATTACAAAAGTATACATACACACATGTGAGCAGTTTGTCACTTTGGAATAGACTCACACAAACAATAATTCTCTCTCCAACAGCAGCATGTAGATGAAGAGCAGAGGCGGGGACTCGCTCTTTGTGGTCATGTGTTCCCGGTCAGAGAGAACGGCAACATGTAAAATAAACTAGCAAGTCTTTTCTTTTTTTTTGACAGATACATCAACACAACTTACAGCAGACACATAAATATTGGAGGTAGGTTAATGTAGAAATACCCGTCTGAGAGGCGGCGCAGGGAGACACTGCCTGTCATGCAAACTGCAACCCCATGGAACCATGGGAAATGTTTTCTGAGTATACTGTTTAAGGATTCCCGACTGAGAGTTTTGCATTCACTGACAAGAGCTGATCATGTATCAAATCAGAAAAATAAAATAAAATACATAACAATGGCAACAAGGTGAAAATGAATCCTAAAAAACACATTTAGAAATACTTCTAAATGACATTTGGTAACTCAGTGCTTTTGTTCTTGCTCGGTTTGTCACAAACCAAACCTCCAGACAACTCCTTAAGGGTAGAGCGAGCTCGACTCATTAGTGGAGTTACTCAGGGTCAAGATACATATGTACACTTTATACACCCATACAAATAATAATATAATAATAACAATAAGGCAAAAAAAAGATATAAATACTCATAAAATAATTACAAACAAACAAACAAATACAAATGAAATAAAGTTGAAATAAATAAGGCTGAAGAGTAGAAGTAAATGCATCAATATTAAAATCTTCTTTTCAGAAAAACAAAAATAGATAGATTTTTTTCTCTTTGGGACGGGTGTTTGAAGGTGAGGGAGGGAGGGGATCAAGGGAGCTGGGACCCGAAGCCCCGCAATGACAGTGTACCTGAATTAAACACCACCATGGACAAGATCAATAAATAAACAGCTATAAAAAAAAAAAAACGAAAAATCAGTGGCTTACTTCTTCTTTTTTTTGTGAGATCTGACTCTGTGGTTGATCTCTTTAAGGGCACTCGGCATCTGCAGGCAGGTCAGTCGAACCTAAAATCTTCTTGCCGTTCCAGGGGTTCACACACCAGCATCGACCCCTCTGTCCGTCCAGAGAGGACTCACACTGCAGGAGGAAAAGAGGCTTTTATTCAACTGCTTGAATTTCCATTCCATAAGCACACACATAAACACACACACACACACACACACGTATGCTCATGCAGCACTAACTATGTAACATCACACTCAAATGAAACACACACCTGCCTTCAACACACCCTCACTCACACACTTTTAAAGCTGTGGTTGATATAATCTTGGCTCACACACACACACAACTTGGTGAGATTCTCTCTGAATCCAACACACACTCGGAGCACATTTATGGGAGGATAACTCACCTGTTTGGGTTTGTAAAGCCCGTGTTTGTCACAGTTGGGGGAGGTAGAATCTGGTTAACCTGTCCCCTAACTTCTGCTGGGATTTGGCAATCTTGTCCAAGGCTCTCTGCAGCTCAACGTGACAGGGCCCCTGCAGAGAGGACACGGGGTAAAAAAAAAAAAGGGTTAACTGAGCCCTGTAGCTGCAAAGGCGCCATCACCGGGAATGCATAATGAACTGCGTTATCGTCAGCGAGCACGTGGGCTGACATCAATATAAAACTTATAACAACACGCGTCCCCGCATTCTCTGTCCCCCCCCCCCCCCCCCCCCCCCCCAGCATCTCCTCAAGTGGCACACGAGCTCCCCCTTGTGGTTGACGAGTCCCCTCCACACACCTCCCCAAAAAAACTTTTAGTAACATATTACACACGGGGGATTTCACAGATTCCCCGCAATGATGGGCTTACTCCTGTAGCGGTGGTGGGGTCTCACCTGTTCGACCAGTTTCC
The DNA here is from genome assembly GCA_023566465.1 of Cottus gobio. NCBI lineage: Eukaryota > Metazoa > Chordata > Actinopteri > Perciformes > Cottidae > Cottus > Cottus gobio. The sequence goes on along the minus strand of CM042217.1, from coordinate 21,713,616 downwards.
TGCGGATGGCGATGAGTTTGGCTTTCATGCTCTCCTGAGCCTCGGCGGCAGCCCTCGGGTCGTAAGGCTTACTGTGGCCGGGTAGGTAGAGGCTGGAGCCGGGGTCCGAGACGATGGCTGCATTCTCCATCTCGGCCTCTGGCTCTCCCTGATCTGGAGAGAGACATTGAATGAATGTAAAGCGGAGCTGACTGAATGTGACTGCAATTAGAACAGCCAGGTGTTTTGGGGGGGATTGCAGGAATGAGCATTCTGCTGGATGTGTAAACGTGGAGCCTTCATAGGCCTACCTTGTGTCTGGGGCTCGGGGGTCGACTCGGGCTCAGTGCTCTCCGTGCACACGGCTTGTCCCCGGGTGAGGGAGTGCAGCGGGCGGGGGTCGCCGGGTCTCGGGGTGCACCTCAGTCCGGAGCCGCACGGCGCCGTGTAGATCCCGCACAGCTCCTCAGCCTTCAGGGCGCAGGCGAGGCAGCATCCACAGCCTGGCTCCCGCAACACCTCGGCGCATCCGGGCGCCACCGCCGGACACTGGCTCAGCTTCTCCGGGGAACACGGGGCGCATCGGATCGGCTCTGGCCCCGCCACCGGGGACCCCAGCGTCCCTGTGGTCAGCACGGAGCACAGCGCGGCCACCGCGACGTGCTTCAAATATAATCCACCCATGGCCAACATAGTGAGCTGGATACTAAATATAGAATATAAAATGTAGAGCAAGGCAGAGAGGATAATAAAAGGTAGAAGCCGGATTCCCACACGGTTCTTGCTCAGTTGTGTCTTTCGTTTGATTTTGGGAAAATGTCTAACTGTGCGTTGCGCGCAGCCGTATTTATAGCCGGGTCCTCTGTGAGTGTTTGACGCATCGGCGTTATGAATGATTTCTGGAAAGAAGGTGTGATGATACGATGGGCTCCGATTGGCCCGCCGATGTCCGGTCATGCAGCTCATTTGAATACAACATTCACGTCAATATTTATTTTGGAGCAAGCAGCGCACGTATCGCCGGTGGGTGACGACACCCGTGTTTGATGTTGCAATCAAGGACCCCCCCCCCCCCCCCACCCTCTCTTTTCTCACGCGGGTGCCACACTCAACTACTTCACCCCACACTGCCACAGCAGCCTAACCACAAAGGCAGTGCGCTTCTTTCTCAGTGTTTGTTTCAGTGGAAATGAAAAGGATCCAACATGACGTCACTCAGCAGCTGATTTAATCGATTTCGGGGGGGGGGGCATACTGGACATCACGTGTGTTTATGACAGCAGTTACATTTTAAAATTCATCAATTTAATAAAAGATCTAATCAGTTGATAAAAAAATAGATGTATAAATGGAAATTAAAAAAAAGTACCTTAAAATTGCCCTCAGGTGCATTCATACTTGAATTAACTTACTGTTGGGGCAGTACAACAGGCCCTAATCATACATACATATATATATATATATATATATATATATATATATATATATAACGTTTGTAACGTTTGTAAAGACTGGCCTAAGAGACACTGAGTTTTCAGGGATTTATTTAATCCATTCTTTCAGTAACTCATGTGATGTGTGCACATGTGCGACTAAATACAGCATGTCCTACAGGATGTTCCACTGTTTGTTTTTTCTCACTCTCACTGAACAGGAAGTCTTTTAATGCATAACTCAATGTCAACATTCTCATCATGACAACTGCGGGAGGAAGAGGTACTTGTATTTCACTTAAATACTCCATTGCAAGGGTGGAAAATGTACTTATACTCCACTATATTTATATTATATTAATAATGATATGAAACTCAGACAGTGATGAAGGAAATATTTGGATACTGTACTTGAGTAAAAGTATCAATACATCAATATTTAAATAAGTCATTATATGTTAAGGTCAGCTAAAGACTGCATTCAAAATACTCCTGAAGTAAAAGTATGTAAGTATTATCAGATACATTTATGTAAATATTTAAAAATAGAAGTACTTGTAATGCAGCAGAATAGAGCAATTGTAAGTGTAACATATAATGTTATTATATCATTACTGATGCATTAATGTGAATAGATGGGTAGCTAAACCGTTATATCGTAATTATTGTTCGTAAAATATTAATCAGCAACTACGGCTGTCAGATAAATGTAGTTGAGTAAAATTACTTTTCCTCTGAAATATTGTGAAGTGGAAGTAGAATGGAAATGCTCAATTAAAGTACAAGTGCCTTTAAGTCGTATTTCAGATAGAAAAAGTATACTTGAGTTAATGTAGTAGTTTAATTACTTTCCACCAATACACTTTGTAGTCTGCATATTTTTACTTTTATGTAATAGTTAAAGTACAACATTGAATGACCTTTTCCTGTAAAAAGCATTTCTGCATTGTGGCACCGCTGTTATTCATCTGCCAAAATAATAGACGACCATAAAAGTGTTACGAGTTTCAGTTTTACAACCTACAAACATTTCCTGATGTACATGCAGTACGTTTGTCTCAGTCTGTCCTCAGTTGAACTGTGAAAGTGAACCACGGGGCTGATATAGGAGCTGAAACGTGGTTTGGATAGTACATGTTGTTCTCATTTCACTCCGATGTTCAACTCTTCATATAGATGTACCTCCTAAATCTCCTTGTAAGGCCTCCACTCCTGTGTAAAGCCTGTCTGTGATATCTTATGATATGACCTCATCTGGCTGACTGGCTGCTGCTGTAAAGCACAGCATATGATCGTCTGGGAATTAGCAGGTTGATGTAAAGATGGAGAGGCATGAGGGATTAAACATGTGAAGTATTCTCATGGAAGAACCACATGTGGTATCTGATTTTTTTTTTTTTAGCTGTCAGCTCAGAGAGGCAGAGTGGTCAAACATAACACAGTTATCTCAGGTCTGGGACAGACCTACTTTTTCAAAAACACATGTACAAAGCGGGATCAATCAGAGTGCCAAGACCCCAGCACAGAAACCACAAAGCCCTCTAATGGTTGCTGCAGGGTTTGTGTTTGGGAGAGCGATGATAAGGGGGGGGGGGGGGGGGGGGGGGGGAGGGGTTCCCATCTCTTTCAGATGTCACATGATGGAGATCAAACAGCGCTTGGCATTGAACGTCCCAAGACTGGAATGTTTACCTTTGACAAGAGCGCCGGGAAAAACAGTCTTGTTGTCTCAGGAGCTACTCACACACACTCACACTCTCTCACACTCTCTCACACACATCAGGCCGGGGGTCCCTCATCCTCCTCCCCGCTCCTGCTGTAGTCAACAGGTAGCAGGTTTTCAAATGTGCCAACCTATTTTCATAAACATTCTTTGGTGTTGAGCTGTAGCACAACTGAAAGTGTGGCTACGGTTAATGTGGATTTCCTTTTGTTGAATGCCTGTATTTTTACTGTTTGAGCTGTTCTTTAACAGTTTTGTAACTTGCGATGTGTTTGCACTGCGATGATATGGACGTATCATGATTATAAAAATAAAGCCAGTGGGGACGTGTCTCCTGGAGTAAAATGAGCTCTTCCTGTGCTCTTTTTCATGAACACACACACACACACACACACACACACACACACACACACACACACACACACACACACACACCTTCCAGGTGAAATTTATGGTGATCTAAACCTTGCCCTTTAGAGGGCGTTAAAAGGGGGGTATCTTCGACAGATGAGCTCAGAAAAACAGAGTTGTTTGAAATCACACCCACAGAAAGAATGCATACCTGTTTTAAGACTACACAGGCCAACACCCGAAGGCTCTCTGGGGTTTACGCATGTACCTCCGTCACTTGGAAGGAGAGGTTCAACTTCTAGTAATACACCTTACTCCACGCCCTTAGGCCGGGAAGGAAAGTGAACAAATGTAAGCACAAGTACAGGTTCCAGGGTCAAGGTTTCAGGTACGGGTACAGGTACAATTACTGTGTAGGTACAGGTTCAGTTGCAGGCACAGGCACAGGTTACGATACAGGTAAAGGTAAAAGTAAAGGCTCAGATACAGGCACATACACAGACATAAGTACAGGCACAAGTAAAGGTACAGGTAAAGGTTCAGGTACAGGTCCAGGTCCAGGCTGAGATGCAGATACAGGCACATGCAGGCACAGGTACAGTTACAGGCACAAGTACAGAGTCAGGTACAGGTACAGGTTCAGTTACAGGAACAGACACAAGTACATGTAAAGGTAAAGGCTCAGGCTGAGCTACAGGTACAGGAAATGTATTCTCTGCCTTTTAACCCATCCGTAGTAATTAAGGAGCAGTGGGCAGCTGTGAAGCGCCCAGGGAGCAACTGGGGGTTCAGTGTCTTGCTCAAGTTCACTTCGACATGCAAACCAAGGGGTGTCAGGCCGGAATCTAACCCGGGACGCTGGCCTCGTAAGTCAGCGCGCTGGCAAGAGAGCTACAAGGACCCAGTTGCGGTAACTTGCCAATCTGGTGCTTTATTAACAGTCTCCAAACACTGAGGATATGGCAGCGGGCAAAAAAGAACACAGGGATATTCCAACAAATGATGATCCAAAATAGTCACAAACTAAATAGCTCTACCAACGGCGGCGTTAATCCAAAAGTTTACAAAAATAAATAGTTCCACAAATGGCAGCGTTCATCCAAAAGGTTACAAAAAATGAATCTTCCACAAACGGCAGCGTTGATCCAAAAGGTTACAAAAATGAATAATTCCACAAGAAACATGCAAAGAGTCCACTCACGTATTTCTATTTCCCTTTAGCACCTCTCCAAAAGCGGCTGAGAACCGCCACACCCAAAACAGCCAGGAATCAGCTGAAGGCTCACTTGCCTAGATGTCTTGACTAAACATTGCAGCAAAGAACAAGTGCAGCAACACTGGTACTTATACTCCACCGGCAATTAAAGTTGCTCTCCTGACGAGCAGATCGCGGACAGGTGAGCACCCGTAATCAGGTGAGGGCGCATGATAGGGAACAGGTGAGGAACTCCAACAAAATAAAAACCACGTGAACCTAAATGAGTCTTTGACCAAGTCCCCCTCTTTGGCCACCAGGCGTCGCCAATGTTCCACATTGTCCTGGAGTCTGCCACTGATTGTGACAGTACCCCCTCCGTTAGGGGCGTCTCCGGACGACCCCTGGGCGATCAGGATGCTCACGATGGAAACTCCTGATGAGAGTCTTGTCAAAGATGTTCCGGGCTGGAACCCATTCGCGTTCCTCCGCCCCGTAACCCTCTCAGTCTACCAGGTACTGCATCCCGCGCCCCACCCGGCGGGAGTCCAGCAACCGGCGGACCGTGAAGGCGGGCAGCCCGCCCACGATGGTAGGAGTCAGGGGAGGCCTGGAAGCCGTAGCCAGAGGAGAGGATCGAAGGGGTCGTAGCAAGGAAACGTGGAAAGAAGGATTAACCCTCCAAGTGCTAGGAAGCTGGAGCCGGTAGGTCACTGGGTTGATCCTCTTGACGACCTTGAACGGACCAACAAACCTGGGAGCCAGTTTGCGAGACTCCACCCGCAAGGGGATGTCCCGTGCGGACAGCCACACCCTCTCCCCCGGACGGAACGACGGGGCAGGTCTCCGGCGCCGGTCAGCCTGGACCCGGTTGGTCTCCGCCGTGCGCAGGAGGGTCTGCCGAGCCTTCTTCCAGATCCGCCTGCACCGCTGCATGTAGCGCTGCACCGACGGCACCCCGACCTCCACCTCCTGCTCCAAAAACAAGGGCGGCTGGAATCCGAACTGGCACTGGAAGGGAGAGAGGTTAGTAGCAGACGACTGGAGGGTGTTATGTGCGTATTCCGCCCAAGGCAGCCACGAGCTCCAAGTGGAAGCGTTGTCTGCCACCAGCGTCCGCAGCGTGGACTCCAGCTCCTGATTCAGCCGCTCTGTCTGCCCGTTGGACTGGGGGTGGAAGCCGGAGGAGAGACTGGCCGTCGCCCCGATGATCTTACAGAAGGCCCGCCACACCCGGGAGGCGAATTGGGGGCCTCGGTCGGACACGATATCCTGAGGAAGACCAAACACTCGGAACACGTTATCAAAAACGAGCTTCGCGGTCTCAAGGGCCGATGGCAGTTTTGGAAGTGGCAGAAACCGACAAGCCTTTGAGAACCGGTCGACAATGACAAAAATCACAAAGTTACCTTCGGACACCGGAAGACCCGTGATAAAGTCCATTGATATGTGGGACCATGGGCGGCGCGGAATCGGGAGCGGATGCAGCAACCCCTGGGGCCGCTGGTGAGGGTTCTTGATCCGCGTGCAGACAGAGCAGGCCCCGACGAAGGACGCCACGTCCCTGGCCATGCCAGGCCACCAGAAGCGACGCTGAAGAAACTCTAGCGTCCGCTGCGCCCCAGGGTGTGCGGTAATATGCGAAGCATGGCCCCACTGAAGTACCGGAGAGCGGGCGCTCTGGGGAACAAAGAGGAGTCCGGGCCGCTCGGGGCCAGGATTGGGCTCGTCCTGCTGCGCTCTCCGAACCTTGGCCTCGATTCCCCAGCGAACGGATGCCACAATCCTCGAGCCCGGGATGACCGACCCCTCCTCCCGGTCCGGACCCGCCGTGGAAAACTGCCGGGACAAGGCATCGGGCTTGATGTTCTTAGACCCCGGACGGTAGGAGAGAGTGAAGTCAAAGCGGCAAAAGAATAGAGACCACCGGGCCTGCCGCGGATTGAGACGCTTTGCCGCCTGGAGGTACTCCAGGTTCCGGTGGTCAGTCCACACCAGGAACGGGTGTTGGGCCCCCTCCAACCAATGCCTCCACTCCTCCAGCACCATCTTAACGGCCAACAATTCCCGGTCGCCGACGTCATACCGGGACTCCGCGGGAATCAGCCGATTAGAAAAAAAGGTGCAGGGGTGAAGCTTGCCATCCGGGGCCCGCTGGGAAAGGATAGCCCCCACCTCCACCTCCGAGGCATCCACCTCCACGATGAAGGGCAGGGCAGGGTCAGGAAGGGTGAGGATGGGTGCGGAGGAAAAGCGGGCCTTGAGTTCGCGGAAAGCCTTATCCGCCCCGGGACTCCACTCGAATGGCCCCCTACTCTTCTTGGTAAGAGAAGAGATGGGCTCCGCCACCGAGCTGAAACCCCGGATGAACTTCCTGTAGAAGTTAGCAAACCCCAAGAACCGCTGGACCCCCTTGATGGAGCTAGGGGGTTCCCAGTCCCTCACCGCCGCAGTCTTCCTCGGGTCCATCTCCACCTGGCCCTCTCGGAGGATGAAACCTAAGAAGGCCACCTCAGACCTGTGGAACTCACATTTCTGGGGTTTAACGAAAAGGTGGTTCTGGAGGAGCCTCTGAAGAACCTGCCGCACGTGCGGACCAGGTGGTAGGCATTACGCAGATCCAGTTTCGTAAAGATGGTTGCCCCTGCCAGGAGATCGAAGGCGGTTGACATCAGCGGGAGAGGGTAGCGGTTCCGAATGGTGATCTTGTTCAGCGCCCTGTAGTCAATACAGGGCCTCAGGGTTCCGTCCTTTTTCCCGACAAAGAAGAACCCCGCCCCCGCTGGGGACGTAGAGGGGCGAATGAAGCCAGAGGCCAGCGCCTCCCGGATGTAATCATCCATGGCCTTCTGTTCGGGGCGGGAAAGTGAGAAGATTCTCCCACGGGACGGGCTGGTACCTGGTTGCAGCTCGATCGTGCAGTCGTAGGACCGGTGCGTGGGAAGAGTAGCGGCCCGGCTCTTGCTAAACACCTCCCGCAGGTCCAGATACTCCGCGGGAACCTGAGAAAGCTCAGAGGGGTCGGGTGAATAGGGAGGCCGACAAAGAGGGTCAGAAAAAAGACATGTGGCCTGGCAGGTGGGGCCCCACTCCAGGATGTGACCAGTAACCCAGTCGACATGGGGATTGTGGCGGTTTAACCACGGGTAACCTAGAATGACCGGAAACTCAGGGGAACAGATTAGACAGAATTCAATCTCTTCGCGGTGATTAGCCATCTGTAGTCTCACCTGAGAAGTCGCCCGAGTCACACTGCCACTCCCCAGTGCTTGTCCGTCCAGGGTTGTGACGGCTAGGGCCGTACCGAGGGTGACCAGCGGGGGAAGTCGGCACAGTGGGCTGCTGCCTTATGGGATAGTTAGTCCGCGGTTCTGGGGTCGTTTGCGGGGTTTTCCGCGGAGCTTCGCAAAATTTTTGATCACCCGGTGCGCGGCCGGGAAGCCGCAAACCAGCTGTATTCCCTGCGGCAGGGGTCCGGGTCGGTGGCGGAGTTTGCCATCGAGTTCCGGATCCTTGCCGCAGAGTGTGGTTGGGGCGACCCGGCCTTAATAACTCTTTTTTCGCGCGGCCTGTCCGACGAGCTGAGGGATGAGCTGGCTCCCCGGGACGATGTGGCGTCCCTCGAGCAGCTCATCACCCTCGCCACTCGTCTGGACAACCGGCTTCGGGAGCGTCGGCGCGAACGATCTGGGCGAGCCCCGCGTCCGGGCGCGGGTCTGGGTTTAGACCCCGTCGAGTCTCCGGCTGGGGACCCCGAGCCCATGCAGATAGGGCGGGCCCGCCTGTCTCCCGCAGAGCGCCAGCGTCGTTTCCGCCTTCGGTTGTGTTTGTATTGCGGTCTCGCCGGACACTTGGCACCCGCGTGCCCGGAGGCCCCAAAAGGGGGGGCTCGCCAGTAGAGGGGAGCCTGCTGGCGAGCCGTCTCATTTCCTCGTGCCCCGACCCTCGCAGCGGCGTTTGCTTCCCCGCAGCCGAGAGTCTGCGGGCAAGCAACACCACATCTTCGTGCGGTCCCGCGCGCATCACCCTTCCCGCCACCCTCACAGACCGGTCCCGTGATTTTTCGGTGACGGCGCTCGTCGACTCGGGCGCCGATGAGAACTTTATTGACACCGGCTTAGCTACTAAACAGGGGCTGCCCCTGGAACCCTTAGACTCACCCAAACGTGTGCATGCACTGGACGGGCGGCTGATCGCGCCAGTCACCCACCGCACTCTGCCCCTGATCCTCAGCCTCTCTGGTAATCACACGGAAACCATCCGGTTTTATGTAATCCCGTCCCCCGCGGCTCCGGTCGTCCTGGGCCTTCCCTGGCTGCAGCAGCACAACCCCCAGCTGGACTGGACGACGCGCTCCATCACCAGCTGGGGGGTGGCCTGCCATGCTCGCTGCCTCCTGGCGGCCCGCCCGACGGCTCGTTCCCCCTCCACGCCTCCGGCGCCCCCGGACTTGACGGGGGTGCCGTCGGAGTATCACCATCTCGCGCAGGTTTTTTCTAAAGATCGGGCGCGCGCACTACCCCCCCACCGACCCTACGACTGCGCGATAGACCTGCTTCCGGGGGCTCCGCTCCCCACGAGTCGGCTATATAGCATCTCCCGCCTGGAGCGGGCTGCAATGGAGAGCTACATTCTGGAGTGCCTGGAGGCAGGCCTGATCCGCCCGTCGTCCGCGCCGCTGGGGGCGGGGGGTTTTTTTGTCTCCAAGAAGGATGGATCCCTGCGCCCCTGCATTGACTTCCGGGGTCTGAACCAGATCACCGTGAAGAATAAAACACCCCTGCCCCTGATCGACCCCTCTTTCGAGCCTCTGTGTCACGCACGGGTCTTCTCGAAGCTCGACCTCCGCAATGCTTACCATTTAGTCAGGATCCGGGAGGGGGATGAATGGAAGACGCCGTTTAACACTCCTATGGGGCAGTTCGAGTACCTGGTGATGCCGTTCGGGCTCACGAACGCTCCCGCCGTCTTCCAGTCCCTCATGAATAGCTTGTTTCGGGATATTCTCGGTCAATTCGTGTTCGTGTACCTAGATGACATCCTCATTTTCTCCCGGTCTCTGGCCGAACATCGCCAGCACGTGGGGCTGGTTCTCCGGCGTTTGCTGGAGAACCGGCTCTACGTAAAGCCAGAGAAGTGCGAGTTCCACGTCCCGTCGGTGAGCTTCCTAGGTTACATCATCGCTCGGGGGCAGTTAGAGCCGGACCCTGCAAAGATCCGCGCCGTAGTAGACTGGCCGGTCCCCGGTACTCGAAAAGACCTCCAACGTTTCCTCGGGTTCGCGAATTTCTAACGCCGCTTCATTAGGGACTTTAGTAAAGCGGCCGCCCCCCTTACCCGGCTCACTTCCACCAAGACCCCCTACTCCTGGAATCCCAAGGATGCCCGGGCATTTGGCGTCCTCAAAGACCTGTTCACCAGCGCCCCGATCCTCAGACACCCGGATCCGGCCCTCCAGTTTGTGGTGGAGGTGGACGCCTCGGAGACCGGGGCAGGGGCGGTCCTCTCCCCAACGCCTCCCAGCCCGGCCGAGCGCAATAGACCTGCTTCCGGGGGCTCCGCTCCCCACGAGTCGGCTATATAGCATCTCCCGCCTGGAGCGGGCTGCAATGGAGAGCTACATTCTGGAGTGCCTGGAGGCAGGCCTGATCCGCCCGTCGTCCGCGCCGCTGGGGGCGGGGGTTTTTTTTGTCTCCAAGAAGGATGGATCCCTGCGCCCCTGCATTGACTTCCGGGGTCTGAACCAGATCACCGTGAAGAATAAAACACCCCTGCCCCTGATTGACCCCTCTTTCGAGCCTCTGTGTCACGCACGGGTCTTCTCGAAGCTCGACCTCCGCAATGCTTACCATTTAGTCAGGATCCGGGAGGGGGATGAATGGAAGACGCCGTTTAACACTCCTATGGGGCAGTTCGAGTACCTGGTGATGCCGTTCGGGCTCACGAACGCTCCCGCCGTCTTCCAGTCCCTCATGAATAGCTTGTTTCGGGATATTCTCGGTCAATTCGTGTTCGTGTACCTAGATGACATCCTCATTTTCTCCCGGTCTCTGGCCGAACATCGCCAGCACGTGGGGCTGGTTCTCCGGCGTTTGCTGGAGAACCGGCTCTACGTAAAGCCAGAGAAGTGCGAGTTCCACGTCCCGTCGGTGAGCTTCCTAGGTTACATCATCGCTCGGGGGCAGTTAGAGCCGGACCCTGCAAAGATCCGCGCCGTAGTAGACTGGCCGCAATTATGATGTGGGGAACCGGGAGCTTCTGGCGGTGGTGTTGGCCTTACAGGAGTGGCGGCACTGGTTGGAGGGGTGCCAGCATCCTTTTTTAATCTGGACAGACCACAAGAATCTGGCTTACCTGCGGGCGGCCCGGAGGCTGAACCCTCGTCAGGCGCGTTGGGCCTTGTTTCTAAGCCGGTTCCAGTACACCCTGTCCTACCGCCCGGGAAGCCGGAACGGCAAGCTGGACGCACTCTCCCGGATGCACCCGTCCTCGGAGCCTCCAGATCCCGCTCACATCGTCCCCGCCGACTGCATCGTGGGGGCCGCCACCTGGGAGATTGAGTCCGTCGTCCAGGAGGCACAGAGCACCACTCCGGACCCGGGTGGTGGACCCCCGAACCGACTCTTCGTTCCTCCAACAGCACGCTCCGCGGTCCTGCAGTGGGGCCACTCGTCCAGCCTGGCGTGTCACCCGGGTGCAAGGCGGACCACGTCTTTCGTCTGGCAGCGCTTCTGGTGGCCCGGGATGGAGGCCGACGTTCGGAGGTTCGTGGCCGCCTGCCCGGTCTGCGCCCGAGGAAAGACCTCCCACCAACGCCCCCCGGGACTGTTGCGGCCTCTGCCGGTTCCCCGCAGGCCGTGGTCACATATTGCAGTGGACTTTGTCACGGGTCTGCCACCATCGGAGGGAAACACCACCATCCTGACGATTGTGGACCGGTTCTCCAAGGCGGTTCATTATGTTCCTCTCCCCAAGCTGCCTTCCGCCCTGGAGACGGCACAGCTCCTCGTCCAGCATGTGTTTTGGCTCCACGGGATCCCGATGGACGTGGTCTCCGACCGGGGTCCCCAATTCGCCTCCCGGGTCTGGGAGGCCTTCTGCCGGGCCATGGGCGCCACCGCCAGCCTCTCCTCCGGCTACCACCCCCAGACCAATGGGCAGACCGAGCGGGCAAACCAGGACCTGGGGACGGCGCTCCGGTGCATGTGTGCACAGCATCCCAACTCTTGGAGCACGCACCTCCCCTGGATAGAGTACGCCCGTCATTCCCTGTCCTGCTCGGCCACGGGCGGGATGTCTCCATTTATGGTCTGTCTTGGTTTTCAGCCCCCACTGTTCCCGGCCCAGGAGGAGGAGGTGGCAGTCCCGTCAGTAAAGGAGCAGGTCCGGCGGATGCGGGCGGTCTGGACCACGGCCAGGGCGGCCCTCACCCGATCGTCGGCGGCGAACAAACGACTGGCGAACCGGCATCGCTCACCAGCGCCCGAGTACAAGGTGGGGCAGCAGGTTTGGTTATCGACCCGTGATCTTTCACTGCCCACAGAGTCCCGCAAATTGACGCCCCGGTACGTGGGTCCGTACGCCATCAACAAGATCATCAACCCGTCCGCCGTCCGTCTGACCCTCCCCGCATCACTGCCGGTGCACCCCACTTTCCATGTCTCCCTGGTGAAGCCGGTAGCTGAGAGTGACCTCAGCCCTCCGGCCATTCCCCCTCCACCCGCCCGGCTCATCGATGGCCACCCGGCACACACGGTGTCAAAGGTCCTGGACGTCCGGCCCCGTGGGAGGGGGTTCCAGTACCTGGTGGACTGGGTGGGCTACGGCCCTGAGGAGCGGTCCTGGCTGTCCCGCCGCCTGATCTTGGACTCCACTTTGCTGCGGGACTTTTATCGGGAGCATCTGGACAAGCCCGGTAGGGCGCCTGGAGGCGCCCGTTGAGGGGGGGGTGATGTGAGGAGCAGTGGCGTACCCGGGCGGGGAATCTTCCGCCTGCTGCTATTTCCCTTTTTCCCTTTTTTCTCTCTCTCTCGCTTTCCCTGTGGTTAGGTGGATTGCAGGCAGCCGGGGGAGAGCAGACGCCGCAGCTGCAGCGCATCTGTAATCACGCGTCGCTTAAAGTCAGTCACTCTCCGGACCGGCGGCGTCGAGTGATTGCCACAGCTACGGATGTCGCCGAAAGCTAATCTGATCGACTACCAGCGAAGCCTACGTCTCGAGTGCCTCCACCTCCACGAGTTTCCACCACGAGTTCCCAGCACGAGTTTCCAGCACGAGTTTCCAGCACGAGTCACCAGCACGAGTCACCAGCACGAGTCACCAGCACCAGCCACCAGCACAAGCCACCAGCACAAGTCTCCAGCCACCGCTCCCAGGCTACACCAGCGCCAGCTCCGTGAACGGAGGAAAGTACCAACCTGATTCCACATGAGCTTGTGTAAAGTGCCAAAATAAAACTGTGCTTGTTCTCACCTGAACCACACTTGTCACTGCGTGTCTTGCGTTTGGGTCCAGACTGCCAGTTCCCCGCCGCCAGGCGTGACAGAGATGAATATTTAAAGCTGCTGTAGGGGTGCGGATGGGAGCTCTGGTCTATGTGAGTGACTGTGGGCCGTATCTAGTCCCGGGGCACGCCCGTGGCCTGGTCTGGTTAACCAGTGTCCTCTCCCGGGGCTGAGCAGCCAGGAATGTGATGTGAGTGGGCACAATGACGCTAATCCTCAGCAAAGTTGTTCTTTTTCTTCTCCTCTCCTTCTCACAAGATTTCCTTAATCGGATAAGCCATGTCTTATTAAACCGGCAGGGCAGATCATAGAACGAGGTCTGGGAGAAAAGCGGGGGTCATTCATGGCTGAGGAGTCTCGGGACACATTGCTTTAATATAGCAAATGGGGATATGGATTTAATGTTGGACCACAGCGTCTTTGCATGCCGTATGATGGTTTAACACGTGTGTTTGTGTGTGTGTGTGTGTGTGTGTGTGTGTGTGTGTGCTTCGTGGGTTTTCGAATAAATGTATATGTTTGTGAGCTTGTGATTGTACACTTGTGTGTGGGAAACCCAGGAAATCCAGGCTCCCATGCGCCAGCATCCATTGTGTGTAGTTTCCTCCTCTCTCTCTCTCTGAGTGTGTGTGTGTGTGTGTGTGTGTGTGTGTTTAGCTGCAGCGCTTCCCTCTCTCGTTGTGGCTCTAATGAGAGGTAGAAGGAAGTCCGAGCCAGAGGATTGCACTTGGCAAAGTTAACTGGAAACAATCCTGTGAATGGGTCAGGGGAGCTGTGTTGGTATTCACCATTATTGTGTCCCCATGCAGGAGAATGGAGTTTTCCTTCCAAACGCACTGTCGCTTTACTCTCTCCCTCCGCCTCCCTTTTCCTTCCATCACATGTGTGTCTGAAGATCCTTTCTTCATTTACAAGAGAGCAGTCTGTTCAGAACATCCACATCAAAGGATGCTCTGCAGTTCATAAAGGCTGAAAGATCTTAATACAGTCAGGGAGTGTTACAGTCGCCACTCTGTAATGTTGCCTGAATTGGCTCCACTTCACTTTCAACTTCATTGTCCCCCAGAGGTCCAGATAATTGTGCCGCATTGAATTACAGTACATGCAGGAGGAATGTATTTTTTCTACTTAATAGTAAATTTTTTCACAGATCATAACAAGCCCATAATGGCATTCAGATGAACTTTGTCAGGCCCAACGGGAGGAAGAAAACGAGAGAAAAGAAAGTATGTTTTATGTACAGTCAGTATACTGAATTTACAAAAAGACTTATTTCCCCTCACATCTGATGGTTTCTGGTTGTGACGATAGTTCTGGTGTGTGCTTAAAATATTTTATTTGTACGCCATATCTCTCCTGCACGGGCGACCTGGCCAAGACAGCATCATAAAAAGCTGGAGACAAAATAATACAAGACAAAACCAAATCCGGCAACAGGTAAAAGAACAATAAAATCAGATGTAAATACCAAGGCCGCTAAAATGAGCTAAGAACGGAGAGAGTAAAGAAAGGAGTAATTTACCATCAATCTGCACAGTCTGGACAGAGATAGCCAGCCGAGTTAGGAATACAAAGCACACTGATGAGACAATATTAATGTGTTAATGTTAAACACACTGTGATGAAACAAGTTCAACATCTGGGCACATCATGCTAGTTCATACACATATTCATGCACAACAAATACCCACAATTAGCAGCACTTAACTCCAGTCTCAGTTTCTTCACAAGATGTTCATCACACTGTTTGAAAGAAATACCTTTAGGATACATTTGCTATCAGGAATTAAGAGCAAATCTATAATTGACTGATTGCCTCCACATGGCTCTCAACCGCTCAGCGGCTGAGCCGGCGGCTAGCAGGTAAAACAACGGTAACAGTGCTGACAGAGCTAACGGTGTTTACCTGAGGGGGAACGTTATCAGCAGTACTCAGGAATGAATTATATTATTGTCAAATATCAAGTATTTAAAAGAAGTGTCCTCCTGTGAACTGTAAGGATATCCACAGCATCTGTAGGCTTCCTCCTGGCATTAGCAAATCACATCAACTTTGTTTTGTCTGCGTTCAACACAAGCTTGAGCCAAGTGAGCTGAGACCGTAAAATATTAATTAAAGGCATACTGCAGTTTATGAATCCGAGAGTGAAGGATCGGATGGAATAATGATTATTTAGTTTGCAAAAATAAATTCTCAAATTCCACTTGCCTCCGTTGTAGTGGGATGGAGGCAGACGTCTCAAAACCTGCAAAAATAAACCCAAAAACTATGTGTGAGGTGAGATGCCAACAACGCTAAGAGGGAAAATATGTATTCATGCAATATGTAGCAATGGAATATCGCATATCTGACTGCAGGTCAAAGTATCTTTCCCCAGATCTGTTTTTCACAGGGTTCAGTTTATGTCAGGCCACCGTGATCCGCTCTTTTTTCGGTTATTATGACATTTTCTGCGTGTTTTCTCTCAGCACGTCACATTCCATCTGCGTGGAAGTTCAGAATAGACCAAACATGCAGGAGCTGTAGCAGAAGGTTAGTAAGGGTCATTGCTGTTCTTACACAACATGGAGTTCATTGACCCTGTGTGTATCTGTGGTGTGCTTGCATGGAAAAAACAACGTACAACACAGAGAAAAACACTCTTGCACTGGGGAAATCCTTGATGAGGAACAATCTCATGGGAGGATGTTTTTTCTCAACTAATCAGAAGGGAGCAGTTTGTGTTTTGGGCTTTTGTTGGAGACCTCTAGGAGACGTTTTGTTTATCACTTTTGCAGAAACTCTGTTGTGACGCAAAATTTCTCTGAAGAATTTTACTAGTTCTGTACACTTAATCCTTGCATATGGAATTGATCAAATCTAAAAAGCATCCTTCATGATGAATCAGGTGCATTAGCTCTAAACTGTGCTCTGCGCCTGACAGCGGGATGGCCTTGAGAGAATAAAAGTGAAACAAATAGTCTGTACATCTGAATTGTTGGCTGCTGGTATTGGAAGATCACTCAGTCTCCAGCCTTTTGGAGCTCAACCCGTCTACATATCTAAGAATTCCCCCCAAAAAAGCACAGATTTGAAAAACAGATCTTTTTCCCAGTTGAAATTCCCAACTTCTGACCTCTAAGTGTTCCAGGTGAACCACGCAAAACGTAAACTGGAAAAAACTGTTGTTTCAGCCTTCACATTTTGAGAAGATAACTTTCAGAGAATGTTTACCATAACCTGCAACCTAATGGGATGGCGACATATTTTGACATCAGTTATTTTACAGAACAGGTTTTACTGTGTGTTAGTATGTCCATCCATCCCTTTTATTCCCCTTATCCGGGGTTGGGTCATGGTGGCAGCAGGTCCAGCAGGCTGACCCAGGCCCCCCTCTCACCCGCAACATTTACCAGCTCATTCTCGGGGATCCCGAGGTGTTCGGCCAGCTGGAAGATATAATCCCTCCAGCGTGTCCTGGGTCTTCCCCAGGGTCTCCTACCAGTTGGCGCCTAGATATCCTGTCCGTGAAGGTCACGAACAGGACCGGTTATAAAGGCAGCCCTGGCGGAGGCCAACACCCACTGGGAACGTGTCTGACTTATTACAGAGAATATGAACACTTGTTAGTATGTAGTATTTCAATTGAATACTGGCAAATGTAAGGGCCTGAGGGGAGGTGTAGTGGATGGCCTCTACATTCCAGCCAGAAGGCTCGACCCACTCGTCAGGAGAGCATAGAGATCAGGTGTGGGAAGAGACACACCTGATCCTGATCTCCTCGTTAGGGAGGTGAACAAAAGCCAAGGAGGGGCTTTGAGCAGAGGAAGGTGTGACGAGAGGAGAAGAGAGGCTTCCCCGCTTCATGAAGGATAATAAACTGCCCCGGCTGAGATACCTTGGTTGGAGTAGTTAACTGATAGAGCTCTGGACTGAGCTACGTCTGAGTTATGTTGTGTTTGTTCAATTAAAATCCTTTAAAACCTGCAGAACTGACTGCCTGTGATTGCTGCCCTAACTTCTGTGTCCTCAGTACCATCCTGTTACACTGTGTGTGTGTGTGATATTTCAGTGTCTTGCTCAAAGACTATGGTTGTCACTTTGTCAAAAAGTCCCTACTAACCTAAACTAATCGAACAAACAAAACCCACGTAGCTGATCCAAAACAATGTTTCTGTTCATTCCTGGTGTCTTTACTTCCTCAATTGACGCTTCACTAAACTTCACAATATCTCCACAACGTTTGATCTTGATAGGTACCAAAACCTCTACATTTAGACGGAACAGCCAACCCAAGATCGATGACATTCCCTTTCTACCATTTTAAGGCTTGTTGTTTTGAAAATGGAACCAAAAAAGCTAATCAAACTTTTGAGTGGCAGAATTGTCTCCTCCTCTTTCCTATCTTGTCAATCATCAGATGTATCCTTCGACCCATTCGGGGCCCCTGACCTTCACCACTGGTACGGTACATGCTGCAGACGTAGTACATGTTTGATGTTGAGCTGGAAGTTCAACACTTGTTTGGCTTTCAGTCACACGCTAAAAATGCACTCACTTAAACACTGACGCAAACAGAGATACACAAACATGCATGCAGCTGAAAAGCGTAGACATTATAAACACGCACACTTCAAGCAGTGGGGTTGTGTTTTTCCTCCCACGCTCCCGGGGTCCAATTTCCAGGATTTACAGTAAAGGATGTTATGACACACAGGGTCATTGGGTAAGCACTGTGAGGGCGGGACGGGGGCTGTAAAATCATTGACGAGCGGCCCGCTAGTCTGAGTCACCGCTCGGCTGCTGATATCGACAGCTGTAAACCGGGCCAGAAAAGGTTCATTTCCAAGGCCGTCATGGGGCCACCCTGAGCCGGGCTTGTCTGATCCTATCGTGTGTGTACACCACCCGCCGGCTGCACATATCTCCGTTATCAACATGAAGCGGAGCATTGACGAGATTTCACACAACCAGCATGAATCACAAAGCTAATGGAAGAGGGGGGGGGGGGGGTCGGTCGACTGGTTCATTATTTACTCGTTGAAAAACACGACCCGGATGGTTTCGCGTCAGGGCACAATCTTGTTGTGTTGCCATGACAATCTGTCACTCATTATAAGGCACTGCATGTCACGGCACTTCCAGTTGCTTCACCACACACACACACACACACACACACACACACACACACACACACGAATGTTTGGAAGTTGGTTCTTCCTGGGACAGGACTTGAAACATCCCTTCGCACTCAGCTCGACACACAAACAGACACAATGATAAGGCTCCACGTTTGTTTTGCTTCCCCCCCGCTGTCGGTTGGTGAGGATGGAGACAGAAACATGTATAACCCACAAAAGTCCTGACACCTTTCTCACACTCTTGTCACGGTCAAGGTCCTTAATTGTGTTAATCATGAATTTTTTTCAGTTTATAAAATATCTAGCTCAAACTCTATGTGGCTGTTACATCGGTCCATTCTTGGCCCTAGAAAAAAATAAAGATAATAGATAGATAATAAATATGGTCATGGTCTTCTGTTGTCTACGGGGTTGTCTAAAACTGATCCAGGACATATTACGGTGTTTGTGTGCTTCTTTTAAAAGCGAGAACTGATTAGTAACTTTGAACTTACATCTTACATCTGTCATCTGTCATCCTAGATAGCACTCTGTCATTCCAGTCCCACATCAAAAACGTCACTCGGTCAGCATATTTCCATTTACGTAATATCTCTCGCCTCCGCCCATCTCTCTCCCCCAACAGTGCTGAAATTCTGGTTCACACCTTGGTCACCTCCCGCCTAGACTATTGCAATTCTCTCCTCTATGGTTTACCTGACAAATCCATCCATAAACTACAACTAGTCCAAAACTCTGCTGCCCGCATCATTACCAGAACCCCCTCCATCAGTCACATAACACCTGTCCTGCGGCAACTTCATTGGCTCCCTTTCAAACACCGCATCATTTACAAAATCCTACTCCTTACATTTAAAGCCATCAACCATCTTGCCCCTCAGTATCTCACTGAACTCCTCCAAATCAAGACACCCACCCGTTCTCTCAGGTCCTCTTCCTCCATCCAGCTCATCCTCCCACCAGCTCGTCTGGTTACAATGGGGTCTAGAGCCTTCGGTCACTCTGCCCCACACCTCTGGAACTCCCTGCCCCACTACATTCAACACTCTACGTCCATAACCACTTTCAAATCTCATCTAAAAACTTATCTTTTCAGAGAGGCTTACTCGCTTTAACTCTTTTTTTTTTCTCTCTTGTGCAATGACCCTTCTTTTTTGCTTTGCCTGTTCATTTTATTAATAGTATTATGATGTTTTTACTGTTTGCTGCTCTGTTTGGTTGTTTTAATGGATTGAGTGTTTCCTTGTTGATTTTGTAAGGTGTCCTTGAGTGTTTTGAAAGGCGCCTATAAATAAAATGCATTATTATTATTATTATTATTATTACATTGTATGCGTTTCTGCCCTTTTTCCCCATGCATCACCCATCTCCCAACAGACAGAGATGCCTTGCTTCCAGTTAGTTAGGACTGTTTTGAGTCCACTGTGTGGGAGGTGTTCAGTGATGCCCATGGGGAAGACATCGACGGTCTCACTGACTGCATCACGGATTATATCAACTTCTGTGTTGAGAACACCGTACCCACCAGGACTGTACGGTGTTTCTCAAATGGTAAACCCTGGATTTCTCCAGAGATAAAGTCCCTCCTCAAGGAGAAGAAGAGGGCCTTTAGATCTGGCAACAAGGAGGAGCTGAGGACTGTGCAGAGGGAGCTGAGGATGAAGATCAGGGAGGGGAAAGACGTCTACAGGACGAAGATGGAGGACCAGCTGCAGCAGAACAACACCAGCGGGGTCTGGAAGGGCCTCAAGGCCATTTCTGGGTTCAAGGGGCTCAACCAACAGCCTGAGGGGGACCAAAAGTGGGTGAATGATCTGAACATATTTTTTAACAGATTTGATCAGACATCCACCCCTCCCCCCACCCATTCCTCCCTGCTGCTGCAACCCCCATCGTCTGCACCCCCTGTGGATTACCCTCCCCCCCTCCACCTCCCCCCTTCTCACAGCACTCGGCTCCCCTCCACACCTCTACGACTCAGCACTCCATGACCAGCAACCCACCCCCACTCCAACACCTCACAGCTCCACTCCCCCCAGTGTGACCCTTAACCAGGTGAGGAAGGAACTGAGAAGGATCAAGGTGAGGAAGGCCACAGGTCCAGACGGCATCAGCTCAAGGCTCCTAAAATCCTGCGCAGACCAGCTGTGCGGGATAGCGGAGCACGTCTTCAACCTGAGCTTGAGGCTGGGGAAAGTACCACAGCTATGGAAGACATCCTGCGTGGTGCCAGTACCAAAGACCCCGCGGCCCAAGGACCTCAACGGCTACAGGCCGGTGGCATTAACATCCCACCTGATGAAGACCCTGGAGAGGCTGGTCCTTGCCCATCTCCGCCCCCTGGTGAGCTCATCCCTGGACCCACTTCAGTTTGCCTACCAACCTGGCATCGGGGTGGATGACGCCGTCATCTACCTGCTACAGAGATGCCTCTCTCACCTGGAAAAGGCTGGAAGCACTGTGAGGGTCATGTTTTTCGACTTCTCCAGTGCCTTCAACACCATTCAGCCTTTGCTTCTGAGGGACAAGCTGGAGCAGACCAGGGTGGACCACCACCTTACTGCATGGATCCTGGACTACCTCACCAACCGTCCACAGTATGTGCGGATACGGGAGTGTGAGTCAGATCGGGTGTCCTGCAGCACGGGGGCTCCACAGGGAACCGTTCTGGCTCCATTCCTGTTCTCCATTTACACCTCAGACTTTAAACACAACTCTGCCAACTGCCACCTGCAAAAGTTCTCTGACGACTCTGCAATCGTCGGCCTCATCTCTGCCAATGATGACAGGGAGTACAGGGAACTGAACCAGGACTTTTTAGGATGGTGCCAGCGGAACCGCCTCCAGATAAACTCCAGTAAGACCAACGAGCTGGTGGTGGACTTCCGCCGGGGCAAACGCTCTCCTACCCTACCATTGAGCATCCAGGGACTGGACATTGAGATGGTGACATCTTACAAGTACCTGGGTGTTCACTTGAACAATAAACTGGACTGGTCCGACCACGCACACGCACTTTATAAAAAGGGACAGAGCAGACTCTTTCTGCTGAGGAGGTCTTTTGGGGTGCAGGGAGCACTCCTGAAGACCTTCTTTGACTCTGTGGTGGCATCAGCCATCTTCTATGGAGTGGTCTTCTGGTGCAGCAGCATCACGGCAGCTGACAGGAGGAGACTGGACAAACTGATAAAGAAGGCCAGCAGCATGCTGGGGTGTCCTCTGGATACTGTGGAGGTGGTGGGAGACAGGAGGATGATGGTCAAGCTCTCATCCCTGATGAACCACGCCTCCCACCCCATGCAGGACACCCTGGCAGCTCTGCACAGCTCCTTCAGCCACCGGCTGATTCACCACCGGTGTGTGAAGGAGAGGTACCGCAAGTCCTTCCTCCCTGCTGCTGTCAGGCTGCACAACAAGCTGACCTCCCAGTAGCCCACAAACATTCAACTCTCAATACTTGAACACTTTATCACTCTGGTCACTTTAACTCATTCTGGTGCAATATTTTGTAATATTTGTATATTCAATATTCTGGTCACTTTAATCCATCCTGGTGCAATATTTTGTAATATTTTGTAATTTGTATATTCAATATTCTACTGTACATTCAATTTCTTCTTTACTGTTTATTTTATTAGTGTTTATTTATATTACTTGATTTCTTTTATCTTTACGTTCTGAGCAATGCTGCTGTAATTCTGTAATTTCCCCACTGCGGGACTAATAAAGGATTATCTTATCTTATGTGGGCTGTATCAACTTTGTCATGCCAGCCACCGGCCAGTTCTGACGTCCTCCCTCGGGACTTGAACATAGACACAAGGTCTAAGGGCTGCAAGGCTTTGAGTGCCTTGTGGTTGAGTTTTGGAGCAATGTATTCACTGCTTTGTCCACAACTCCTCATGCTTTGCTCAGGGGAGTGACCCACAGTGTGAAGGTGTTGTAAAATAGCAACAACAGCGGAGCTCCACGTGATAAAACAATAAAAAAAATAAAGCATGGATGAAAATCTGATGGAGTCTGTTTTACTGACGAACAGGGTCCAAACACCAGGCATAAAATACAATATTTCACATGCTGTCCCACTCACACACTTAGAGAGCAGGAAATCCACAGGTGTTATTAATTATAACTGCTGCCATGATTAATGTTATTGATTGCACCTGTGCTTTTTCTGCTATTGAACGTCAAACTGTGTGCTGTGAAAAGGGCCAGCTCACTTACTTTAATGGAAATATCCTTCAGCGCTGAAACGGTGAGTCTTAAACGCTGGACTATACAAACCAGTGTAGCTTTGCTTTAACCTATTAAATGTGTTTTCAGAACATTTTAATTTCTGCATGAATAGTTTTTTTATGTTGCGTGTCACTTTTAACTTTATATTGTAGCAAACTTCAATGTTATTCATTGTTTCTGTAGAATGTAATGTAGTAATTGTTTAATTTATTAAGAAGAATATAAAGGGTATTATTGGTATTAGTATTACTAAATGATGAATTGAAGATTTATTGATAATAAAATATGAACCTTACTTACAGCCTTCACATGTACCCAAGGCTACATGTGTTTTTGTTCTACTCAAGATCTGTCTGACATTGAACTCAACAACATTCTTACAACACAACTTATCAAGCCCTGAATAGTAGAAATGGGAGGTTCTCACACTCGTGGGCTTTGTTATTTGCACATATCGTACAGTGCTCTCTATGCACACACACTCACACACACCTCAGCTGTCATGTTTTTCTGGTAGCAGATGTGTTCATAACACCAGCATGAGGCTCCTTGTGAATAACAGGCTGACATTGACCTCGATGTTGCGTGTGTGCGTGTGTGCGTGTGTGCGTGCGCGCGTGCGTGTGCGTGTGTGTGTGTGTGTAAAAAAGAGCACAGGAAGAGCTCTTTTTACTCCAGGAGACACGTCCCCACTGGCTTTATTTTTATAATCATGATACGTCCATATCATCGCAGTGCAAACACTTAGTATAAAATGTCGTCTTTAACAAAATTTACATTCACATAAAACATCTCAATAAATACATCTTCAACAAAAGAACTTGACAAATATCGGATCATTCATAATATATCTCTTAAAAAGACTCTACAATGTACAATAATAGCAAGTATTACCTACATATAACAATTGAAACCCGTATCATACAGTATGAAAATATCCAATTTACAGGAAAAAATATTGTACATTACTCCTTTCCATCAACTTTCCATAAACTGTTTAAAGCAAGTGTATAAAAATCCTTATTTTTAATCTCTTAGAAACTCAAAGTAAGCATCCAAGCTACTTTATAGACTTTAAATCTTTTTTGGATATAATAAGTACAACTACATTATTTCAGTCAGTTATGGTGTCCAAATAAATCTCTCCACATTTGCTATCATTTGATCATTAAGTTACAAAACTGTTAAAGAACAGCTCAAACAGTAAAAATACAGGCATTCAACAAAAGGAAATCCACATTAACCGTAGCCACACTTTCAGTTGTGCTACAGCTCAACACCAAAGAGTTTGATATGTTTATGAAAATAGGTTGGCACATTTGAAAACCTGCTACCTGTTGACTACAGCAGGAGCGGGGAGGAGGAGGAGGGACCCCCGGCCTGATGTCAAACCGTCCTGAAAAAGTCCTCGAAAAAGATTCACACGCCAAGCTCATGAAGAAGACACGGGTCAAAAAAGCACCTTACATTCAAGAGGGCCGCTACCGTTAGCGCATGCATGAGGACTACATTAAAAAAAGAGTCACTGTGTGTCCGCTGCTCGGCCTGTATGAATGTTTCATCAAAGCATGCATGTAAGAGCCACAGGCTTGCAGGCAGTGCATGCTAGAACAGATTAGAGGAGCGTTAATGGCTGTGGTAAGCCGTACTTGAGTAGCATGCTATACCATAAAATAATTCATCTGATTTAGTATGAGGAAGCCAGACACGGAGGTTTAGGGTGTACTCCCAACTAAAGCAGCTTTCAGTTCATAAAAAAGTAGAACAGAATATCTTAACAAAAGAAAATATTTCTTAATAAACAAGCACGCAGAAAGAAAGAAAGAAAACGTTTTTCTTTTTTAAATAGAATTCCACGAGGAAGGAATCACACTCGCACGATTACAGAAAATAAGTTTTTCTAAGTCATGCTTCAACTCCACAGAGATACAGACTGGTGTGGCTAGCTATGCACACTCTATTGGCTACATATACTATCAGGTCAAAAGAGGGTCCAGCTGGTTACATGCAAGGGGCTGAGATAGAAGACGAACCGCTTTATTGCTACACTTTGACGAGGAAGAATCTGGAAGTCAAGCATCACAGGGAAACAGACAGCAAACAAGACTGAACTGCAGCAGTGGCATCATGCACTTAAAGACACTGAGCGGCTCGGCTCAGGGGTTCAAGAGATACCTCATGTGCCGTAGGAGGGTTAAAGTGAAGGGGCATAAACGTCCAGGTAGTGATTGAAGGCAATGCCCTGTCATATTTTGGCAAGTTTATACCGTTAACTGCCAGTTACAATTATACATTTGGCTTCATCCACTGTAAAAACATATATCTCTTGGACAACAATGCCCCTGTAAGGTAATTCATCTGAATTGGTGTCCAATAAATCAATAAAGAATCTAAAAGGCAAAAAAAAACGATGGCAAGAAACTCATTGTGAGGAGTGGTCGCTAAGGCAACAGCACTGATTTGGTTTTATACTGAGAGAAAAGGGTCAGCTAAAGTCGTTAAAGGAATTTCTGGATGTGGTTGTTGCGTGCTACACTATCAATTGTGCAATTGTTTTTATATTTATGCTGATTTAGTTATTTGTGGTTGTGGAAACAGTTTTGGGAGTCGCCTCGGCCTTCGTGGCTGAAGCACCCTGCACCCTGTTCACGGCACCCTGCGGGGTGACACAACGAGCAGGGCTCCAGTGTGGAGGAGAGTTCGATTGAGGGCCCCCTCAGACTCCAGTCCTAAACGCAGTGCAGGCCCGAGTGCAGGTCTCCCATCGGATGATCAGCGGCCTCCCACAGACGTAGAAAAAGAGTGGAGGTCGGCTCTACTTTGTCCTTTTGTAATGAACTTCCTGCTGTCTGGTTGCCATCCACGCCCATTTCCCCACCTCCACTCTCAATTTCTTGTTTTCCACAAGCACAATGGAGACGGCGTCCGTCACACCGTTGCTATGGGGACAGTGGGCAGGTACCTGACGGTGGAGGTGGTCGGTTTGGCCATGATCGGGCTCGGGGTCCTGCTTTTAGCGTAGGTGGTCACGGCGGGGGCGGGGCTCAGCCTGGTGCACACGCTGCCCTTGGTGAACGCGCTGGCCCGGCGCTCGGCGCTGCATGACTGGTGCTGGATCTGAGACAGCCGGCTGCCGTGCCGACGCCCTTCCAGGAAGTATGTGAGCATCTGACCTTTGCCCTTCACGCTGACCTGGCCTCGGCAGACAAAGTCGTAGTAGTCTGCCATGAGACGATGGACGTCTTCTGTCACCTGAAGGAGAAACATGGAGGGACGAGGTTTCTCGTGTTTTACAGAGGGCAGTTCTTCATATTAGGAGACTCAAATAAGCTGCGTTCATTTCATTTCAAATGTACAGAAGGAATTGTCATATAGCCGACCATATACTTTTAATTCTGAGAGTAAGATGACTATAAAGCTACAGCCATGAGATGTTAGCTTAGCATAAAGGCTGGAAACAGCTGGCCAGGCTACGTCCAATGTATCATGTTTGTACATACACAGAAATCCCGATCAAACTTTTTCCTGCATGAAATAAAGAAGCCTGCAGTGGACGGCCGTACTCTACCTGTATCTTCCCTTGCACTCCAGTGCTGTCCATCCTGCTGGCTACGTTCACTGTGTTTCCCCAGATGTCATACTGAGGTCTTCTGGCTCCAATCACTCCTGCCACCACTGGTCCCACATTGATACCTGGACACATGAACAAAAACACAGCCAGAGTTAAAAAAATGAACGCACAAGTTTAGGATAACTTTGACTCTCAGGAAGGTCGACATGACATGACATTTGAAAACTCCTGTCAAAGCTGTCAGTTGTGTGTTTGAGACCAAGTACGCATACGACCTAAACAAGTTTTAGAGCAATGAAAAATATGACCAAGCTCTCTGAGAGATCACAGTACACTCATCTAATTTTCATTAATTTTGAATCATCCAAAATAGATTTTGGGGTTATTTTGTCCTTTTTAAAAACAGAAGATATTGAGCCATGCGTTGGTCCTTCAAAGCCTAGCATGAGGAGCAAATGCAGCTTTCAGTGACAACTTTACTGTTCACTCTACAAACTTGCTCAATGCTCTTTAAAGCTGCTGCACGTTCATGTTGGGGAGAGATTTGTGTCTTGATATTTATGATAAATAAATAGTTAATAAGCTACGCTAACTTTTCACCCCTACCCAGTGCATTTGGCATTTATCTTTACCATATTTATCTGTTTGAATAATAAATAACAAATATCTGCATTGTGTCAAATTAATGCACACCCAAATTAATCTATTGCGGGACTAAATGTTTTTGGTATTAATCCTATTAATGCTCAAAACAAGACTAAGCATGGGAAGTACTGACTACAAAAGTATCGGCCCGCTCACTCTGTAGCTCCATGGCACCTGCTGTAATTCTGAGCCTTCAGTATTGAAAAATGACATAATGACATGTCATTGCAAATCAATGGTGTTGCTTCATCTTTACAGCCACAGCTCTACACGTTTAGGAGGTTGGACCGCAGCATGGCACATGCAGACAAAGTGAAACTAGGCCAAACCTTTTTTTCTTTTTTTTTCCTTCTGCACTTACTGTAAATCCAGCATTACGCAGATTATCAAAGGTTGCGTTTTGGCAACTGGGCTTCAGCCAAGAACACAAACTCATGAGGTTCTTGCACATGGAGCCCCAGAGTCTGCAGACAGGATGGCACTGTGTACACCAGGCTACGCTGGGTTTAAACAAGGGCTCCTGCTGCAGGCTCCCCACAGGATACCCAACACAATGGAACCCAGGACTTCAGGTCTCGCTGTGACGAGCTTCCTGGAGGGAACGCTCTCCCAGTGATGCATTTCCTCCCAAATTTACCGGCACTGAGCGTCAGTGGTGTCCAGTGCAACAGGTCAGAAGCTCCGACGCCAATGTTTGCATAGACCAGTTTGTGCGTGTGTGTGTCTTTCACTCGCCTACTCTCAGGACAAAGTCGTTGTAGGACTGGTAGTTGATGGCATCCAGGACGTCAAACATATCGATGGCAAAATCTGACACTGTGCATAAATGTGAGGTGATGGACTTTTTCACCTGTGAATCAGAAAAACACACACATATCAAGAAAACGCAGATTAATGCACAAACAAGCATGCTTACATGCAAGTTAGGAAGTTATTTTATCCTTCAGTTCTGTTTCCCTGAAAAGCACACAGCAGGGTATTTCCCCAGAGTCAAACCACCTTTGTGACGGTTAAGTTTGAGGGACGTTTTGCAGGAGTTGCAGAAAGAGCTCTTTTGTTTGTCAGCTTTGCAGGATTTAAAGAAACTTTATGAATGCAGAATATGCTGAGCCACAGAGGCCGTTAATCCCTCGCAGAGGATTTGTTGAGTGAAACGTGACAGCGTTCTAAATATCAACGCCCAGAAAATAGCTACCTGCAAATATTAGGCCTCCAAACTGCCTTGTCCATTCTGAACCATTTCAAAGCGTGCTAATACCTTGCGAACACACACAGAAACGCACACAGGATCAAATATAGCTGATGTATGTGTACCTTGGAGGGAGTTGTAGGAACCAGCCCTACTGCAGCCATGTATGTACTCCCAATAGTCTTGATTTTCTCAATATCCCTGTAGCATTCTTTGTCCATCAGCTGGAGGGGTGAAAAAAAATAAGAAAAAGGAGATAAAAACAGGAGGAAAGCATTACTACTATTACACATTTCAAATCTAATTGGGGTAAATTATAAATTCCTATATATTATAGGTTGCGTTTGGCCAACAAATCCAAATGCAATTTAAAATAGACTAGTGTGTTTGAGTAAATTGATGCTTTATGTTGTTGACTGAGTCAAGCAGGCCAAAAGTCATCTGTAAGTAATTCCTTATTGTGAAGAACTTTCCCAAACGCAACCATTGCTTATTATATTGCATCAATAAACACAGTGTCTTTTAAAGCCTTGGCCACAATGTACAACTTTGAAAATGACATTATGAAGGTCATATTGCACCAGAGCTTCCCCCCAAATTCTCCAAAGGCAGAGCGAGCATGAAAACTGCAGATTTACGATGCAACAAAGAATTTACTCACCTCATCAAAGTCAGCGATGATCTCATTGAGCAGTCTGAGGCACTCCACGCCCATGTTGTTCCCGTCCAGCTCAATGTAGAAGTCGTTGAAGTTGGCGATGGAGGCGAACAGCACTCCGACCTGAGAGTAGGACTGGTAGTACAGGTCCTGCAGGACAGAGACGTTAAGGTCAAAACTGGTCTGATCAAGCTGGACTGCACTTGGGAATCACAAGGCATTTAAGGGTCTGATTTATTCTTTGATCAAGTTCTGAGATATCGGACTTTGAAATGTCTGCCTTCATGTCAGTACAATCAAGAGGAAGAGTCCCTCTGTTCATCCACAGACCTCACTGTGAAGTTCTCGTTAGGACTATATATACTTTCCACAGAGGAAATAGTCCACTTAAAAACAGATGCGTTCTGTGTGTTATCCAGCCCAACTGTTATGAAAGAATATTATTATTATTATTATGTGAGTCCTTAATGCACATTTTGACTCTGAACACCTCCAAGTGGCATTTAATTTACTTTCACTAATAGAAACTAGATGGACCATAACATTATCCCTTGCCTTTAGAGGCAGCCTTTCCCATTGTAATTTCTCTTTAGGTTTATTAATAATGTAATATAGCTTCCATTAGTTTAATTACCAGGCGCAACAGCAACGTGGTATTGTTTTCAACTTGTGAGTCTGTGTGTGTATCATCACGCCATAATGTGGTCCTGGAGACATCCACTGTAGCAGGAAGTACCACAGAAGCCCTTTGAGTACATTACCACCTGTTTGTTTGTTTATCTGTCTGTCTGTGGACAGATTTCATCACCACCACAGCGTCCCAATCGTGCAAGAAGCAGTTATGAAACTTGGTAGTGCAATTGGAAGACCAGCGCTTCGATCTGTAGCTCCTCCTGTCTCCATGTCAAAGTCCTTCGCCGAGATGCTGTGCCATTGGTGTGTGTATGAACATTAGATCGCAAGATGGTCTCTTGTTAAAAAAACAAAACGCTTGTATTATTTAGCCATACATTTCAAGACCCAACTGTGGCACAATTGACCTGATTTAAGATTAAAGAGAGGTTCATTGTTGTGTTGTGACCTCAAACTTACCATTCCCAAATACAAAACAAGCACATAGAGCCAAAGACAACCTTTTGGGTTGCAGGTCACATACTGACTGAGGTTGCCTATGTAAAGGGAAAATAAAACCAGTATGTTTGCATGTGGCCAAGTTGTTCCCAATGCTACAAAACTATTTTTAAATCGTTGTGTTGGAGCGGTGAAACTTTGAATTCCAGGCAAAAGAGTCCCACTGCGCTGTGTTATGAATACAGTGTGCGGGTGAACTTTAGCCCAGAGGAAAGAAAGGAAGCCTTTCTATACACTGTAGCTCCGTGGGGTCACCGACGTACCGGGAACATACTTCCTGCCCCCAGTGTTTACTAGTGTTCGCCTCAGATGATCCCAGCACCAACTGATGCACAGCCTGCTGATTTTATTATTTTTTTAGCAAATCCCATGACGAGACCAAAATCAACAATGAATTTAACCAACACTGTCTGTGTGGCCAAAGCCTTTATGGCTTATGCCTCCGTGCTATAGAGCTCCACTGTCGTCCAAAGAGCTGTTAAAAATAAACTATACTGCTGCAACTGGGTATTATATTCTGTCATAATGATGATTGTGTCCATTGTAGTGTATTCCTCTCAGCTCGTCAATGTTAACATGGAACCATCCTTCAGACCAGGCTCAGTAAGGTCTGCTCAAGGTGTAAAAGGCAGTTCTGGAGATGTTGTTCAAATAGATTACGATGGCCATGTCCATTGCCATGAAGGAACATGTCATCCAGTGCATAAGGTATTGCTCTTTCATCTGTTTTTGAATAATAAGGGACTCATAGGACCCAGATGCACTTGTTAATAGAATCTGTGGCTCTGCAGGAGTCCCTGTCAGTTGTGAGAAAATAACTCTGGATGATGCCATTGTGATGTCATCAGGGTCATTTAAGTATGATATTGTACTCTTTCAATTTGAACAGAAGAATAACAAACATAAGGGCATGGGGTTTGAAGAACATGGACATTTATCATTTTGGTAAACGTAGGACCCTGTATTTTTGGAGCGTGACCCATATCAGAGACTCGGTATGTTCTTGCAGTTCTTGAGCTCATTATGCAAAGATTTCGCTATGCTTTGTTTTTAATATGCTAAACGGGAAACATCAAAGCTGTGTCCTAATAGTTCTCTTCTGTTTACACAAAATTATATAAAGTATTGCAATTACACAGCCTCCCTGCAAATAAACATAACCTTCATGATAACATTTCCTGCTTTTGTATCTATTTCGAAAGGTAAATAAAGACTCTATACTGTAGGAGATAAGGAAGACATTTTTAACATAACGTGAGTTTGCTTCCAATTTGTTTCCCTTAACATTCATTTGAAAATGTCTCCAGAAAGGAAATCTATTTTATTTGGGACACATTTACTGGTTATGGGCCATCAGCTCCATTCTTAATGTTTCCATCCATGTTGTATACTCATGACTTTTACGTAATATATTTGGTTTCTAACATTGCACCTAAAAATGTCGTTACAATAAGTGCGCAGCATAACAAATATGAACACAGTTTAGTGTTTACAAACCAAACTTGCTATGCATTTCCTGAAAGGATGTATGTTTTCATCACTTCCTGAGAAAGGGAGGAAGGGGCCGAAAAAGGAATAGAGATCAGTGGAGGGGATGTCAATCAATGGACACAGGCACACAGGGCTGTCAGCTCACACTTCAACACACGCTCAGCTCCAGCAGTACTGCTGTGCTCAACAGCTGGGGTCTTTCCCGACCTCGACCTCAACACTTGTTTTGGGATATGGGAAGTCCAAACATGAAGCCTGTAAGCTGCTCCAGTTTTAATCAGCAAAATATCTACTTATCCTTCTGCATCATTACCTAAAAGACCTGAACCATAAAGCTCATTAGATGGTTGTAAATCTCCTACGAGCCAAGTGGTGATTTATGGGTTAAAAGACCTCTTGATGAGTGGGTCAAAGTGGTATGTTGTATCAGTGTAATGAGACTGAAAAGGTGGGCCTAATTAAACATAATGATCTGCATGGGTTGTCCTGTAACAGCCATGTCAGCAGCGGATTTACTCATGCGGGTCATTAGTGTTTGCAGAACTTTATCATCCCTGAGATCCAGGCCAACTACATTTGTAGCTGCAGCTGTGGACAGAAGCCTGAAGAGAAACACCTGCTCCATCAACTTTCACCAAGAGGGTAATTTCCCCAAATCCAGCTCTGCCTGCTTGAAGAAATGTGTTATTGAATATGCTTTATATATTTCCTGTAGGGAGCAGGAGATGTATTATATCATCCTGCAGGACTGAGTAACCTTATTAGGCCACGCATAATATTCATGTTTTCTGGTTGGGTTTAGTGCATGACAGTGAGCTTAGCATATTTGGATTCTAGTATGTAATTTCTGATGTCATTATTATAAAATGTTACAATATTGCTATAATATTTCACTGTCATCAGTATTGAATGTTTAATTTTGTGCATATTTATTTTAGTTATTTTTCTTAATTGATCATACAGTAACCTAAAATCAGGGGAAGCTGATATTATATAGCATATTATATTTTCTTTTCTTTTTTTTATCGGTTTTTGCTGTGAAATCAGATGCCCTGAATTACACAAAACTGTTAAAACAACAGAAGTAGTCTGAATGATTCAAATTGAAATATTGACATTTTAATGCTGAAACAATGCTGTAGGTAACCTAAACCAGTGTTTCCATTGTGGAGCCAGGATCTCACAATGGGTCATGAGATGATTCGTAGTAAAATTAAGCCCTTATCTGTGTTTTTCTTCTTGTGTGTAACAGTTTTGAACTGCTTGCAACAGGATAGCACTCAAGTCACATATGTTGATGTCTAAAGAACATTTCATCAAATTTGGCCCCAGCTTTAAGCTGGGTGTG
This sequence comes from Cottus gobio, assembly GCA_023566465.1. Taxonomy (NCBI): domain Eukaryota; kingdom Metazoa; phylum Chordata; class Actinopteri; order Perciformes; family Cottidae; genus Cottus; species Cottus gobio. Next base: position 21,681,041 of record CM042217.1, on the reverse strand, counting down.
TCTTTTCACTTCCTGGGAGTATCAGGAAACACGGGAAAGTCGTTGCTGGTTCCAGGATCCTTAACTGTCTTTAGTGTGATGATCCATGTTGGACGAGCCGGGACATGTCTGTGATGCTCACCATGTTCCTGGGGTTTGACATGAGGAAGTGCTGAGCCACATGAGCCGGCAGGAGGTTGAACAGGATCCGCTTGTTGTCCAGCTTCACCTTCTCCATGTCGCATCTCTCCTCCTCCGCCTGGATTCGCAATTTACACAAGTGGACAAAGAGAGGTGAGTCCTTACAGAGTGACAAGCGTGTCGATCCAAAATGAAACTGATGCTATTGTCCACATACAATGGACCTTTATTGTCGCACAGCTCAGAAGGTTGATGCAATTGCTCTTCCTTATCACTAGAGGGAGATACTGATTTGCAAACAAGGCGAATGTTCACTGTCATTCTTAAAATAGAAACATCCTCACTGACATGATCCACACAGGAGGGTGCATGCAAACATTAAACATTGAATCTCAAAACCTTTGTTTTGAAAAGCTGACAGTGACAAAGGTCCCCAACCACTTCCATCACAAAACAACATGGTTCTTCTGCACCACTTTTACAGTGAACTTCTTTGAAACGAGAATAAAGAATAATGACACTTGAGCTGTAAGCTGTTGCCAGGAAGAGCTGAATATCAACAACTCTACACTTTACAGCCAACCTGCCCTCCGACCTGAGCTGCTGCCATCCTCTGAATATTACTTATCGACCCATTTACAGACAGCCTCAATAAGAAGATGCTTTGCGGTGCACACAAACAGCTAGATGTGCACATAGACATGCCGTATAACAGGTGTGCCGCGTGTTCACACAAACGCACCTGAGTTGCCCAGAGATAGTCGAGCCGCAGCTTCAGGTCCAGCTGTCTTGAATGTAGAGCAAGAGCTCCAGAAAACAGCACGGCAGCCAACACGGGATCATAACCCCGTGAGTGGAGAAACCCTCCTCTGAAAGACACACACAAACAAAACGGGCTGTTTGCTTCTTTCAATTCCCTTACGGGCCAATTACAAGAGCTGAAGGAACATAAATACGCTTATATGAACAACATTGGACCACAAACACATCTTTTCCGCATCAAACTACACGTCACGTGCAGCTCAGTCGTACCCCACGGCTTGCCGATAGCCGCTGGTCTCCATGACGACGGTGTAGGTGACCGAGAGGAGGAGGAGCAGGAGGATCTTGAGGACCGAGGAGACTCGGAGGTAGGGGACAAGGGTGAGGGTGCCGGCCACGCAGGACAGCAGGGAGTACGCCATGTTGGTGCAAGCTCTGTCCGCTGTGGTGCTGTTGGCGTCTGCAGGGAAGTCCTCCACCGAGAGGCTGGCGTTCATCCCCACTCGCCCCCAAGGAACACATCCCACCTGGGGGGCGAGGTGACAAGGAAGAACCAACTTTAAACAGCCGGACAATATTTATGATGATGCAATGAAGTGTTTTGCTGGAGAGGTGGATTTACTGTATTCATGATGACGGGAATGTGTCCCAACTGAAACTGAAATCATCAGCAGATTAAGCTATAGTGGAAATGATCATTACTGGATGAGAAATAAGCTCGACCTCAACCAACTACAACACAAAAGCCCTGCTTTTATATTAATGCATGAGTAATAATAAGCAAGTGATTTCATCTAGTATAACTGTGGATCTCTGCATCATATGTCTGGAGGCTCACAGAGCTGCAGCCCAGCATGCATTTCTTTGGGGTTTTGACCGTTTCATTCACAAAACAAGCAGTTTCAGGCGTCTCTTCAAGCTTAGGTTCATCTGGTTCATCTTTTACATGTTGTATACTTCAAAGAAAAAACATCCAATGATTGGATTAGCTGATAATATAAATGATAAAAAGGCTGTGGGGCCATTTCCTCTCGACATCCTTTGCTTCATGTCATTTTACCTCTACAGTAGTCACACATCCACACAAAGACACGCATCTGAGCCTGACCGAGTTTTGGGGCCAACGCTGATGCCAACCAATTTGCGTTTGAAATATTAAAATGGGTATTTTACACTTGAACACTGCATGTTTTATTATTCTGAGACTGAGACAGCAACATCTGCTCAGCTGTGACTCTGCCAACTCATGTACTGCAGAGACTTGAACTGACAATGAAATGATGGCACTGTTTCCAACTGTTCCTCATAAGCTCGGTTCTACATTATGTACACAATTGTTGTATTACCATTATTTTCATACAGGCCTTTAAGCCATTGTATGGTGATATCGATATGTTTCGCCTCTGTGTTTCGCATTTATAAGCAATACATTTTCTGTATCTTGTGGTCTTCTTCAGAGACTTGCATTTTACATCATATTACTGAGGTCACTTAAAGGCAACTGAGCAAACGGAATCCACCCAGGAAGCCCGTGAGATGCGGTTGAAAAAGAAAAGCCAATGAAAAAGTTAAATCTAACTTTAGTTGAGGTCAGTAATGAACTTTCACACTTCTTCTTTGTTTTAACCTTTTTGATTGTCTTGTCGCTGTACACCGCTTTGAATTGATTTTTGAATGATGCTGTTCTTCACAAAGAATCTTGAATTGAACTAATTATTATATAGTGTACATATAAAAGTACAATCTTACCACACAGGCCTGGGTAACAGAGTAGGTGAGCAGAACGAGGAAGACACACAGCACGGTTCGGATCTGGATGGTGAGGCAGCCCGGTTGGCACTAAAAGCAGAGGAAAGAGGAAATGAAGCACCTGTTTATCTGCCTCAATGGCATTGTGGACACATCATTAGCCAGGAGGGAAATGAAATGAGTGCATTTTGTGGTGTGGCTCATTATGTGCAGGCCCATTAGAGGAGACGCTTAAAGGATGACAGTTCAATGTAGCATGATACCACAGTGTCATATGGAGAGTATGAGCGGGACGTCAAAGCAAACAGAAGAACTCACAGTCACTCCAGCCTGATGGGCATGTATACAGTAGGGGTACCACAGTGTAGAAATACTCTGTTATAAGTCAAAGCCCTGCAAATATTCATTATTTTTATCAAAAATGAAAGTATTCATTGTGCATGATCGCTAATTTCATAATAAAGTATTTTATACTATTATAATTATTGAAGCAATAATGTGTACATCCATTTAATTGCAGCTGGTGAAGGATGAGCTAATTTTACTACTACTGTTTTATTACTGCTTTATATACTGCTGGATATGTTATCTACAATAATACATAATCATTTACAGATTATATATACATAATGTAATATATTTAGGTTTGTGTTGTAATATGGCATTTTTTATTGCTTTTAACCGTGGACTTGTGTGTTTAAAATAGTTTGTCACATAAAGTCTTTGTGATTCTGAACAGAAAGACAATTTGTGTCTGAAAGAGTCTAAATGCTTTGTTTTGTGTAGTGCAGAGACGATTAGTCAATTAATTTAATGATCGGGTTACTAAAAACTTGGAAAATTAATTGTTGAAATCATTCATAAAGCAAAAATGCCAAAACATTCACTAGTTCTAGCTAACATAATGAGAGGACTTTTAATCTGTTGGAAACCTTGTCGACACATTCATTGAAAATCTAAATTAACTTTAGTTTTAGCCCCAGTGTATGCTATCTTAGTAGGAGCTACAACACTCATTCATGTGAGTAAAGAAACATTTTTGGCAACGTGTCAACATCCACTACTCATGCACTGAGTGGCATCTTCGTTCTTTATCTCTCCCATAGCGCAGCTTAAACCATTCAGAGCATCTGTTTTGTGTCATCAAAGACTGGTCTGGGAGTCTCACCTGAACACTGGAGAGATGCAGGTACATGACACAGGCCACGTGGAAACACACACAGAGCATCAGCAGCAATAGCACCAGCATCCCCCTGAGAGAGGAGAGGAGAGACCAGAGTGAGGAGGGCTTTCCCAGAATCCCACTGACTGCAGTGAAAACACCTTCCTGGTTTTATTGTCTCACTACACCCTAGTGAGATCGATCCAATTACGCTACAGGAATGGAGAAGGTGTGTGTGTGTGTGTGTGTGTGTGTGTGTGTGTGTGTGTGTGTGTGTGTACGTACTGTGGGATCATTAGCAAATAGATAAGGCCAAACAGAGCAGCGAGGATCAGAGAGAGAACCACGGCACTGATGAAATGGTCGTCGTGCACCTCGTAGTACTAAAGGACAAAACGGAGAGAAAATGTCAACATGAGAAGCGTTCACCGTATCCATCCTGTCAGGTGTTTATTTATGTCTCGGTAAAAGCAGGAGCAAGTAATATCCTTTTCCACGGTGAAGTGTGACATTGTGGAAGACCAATTTTTTGGGATGTAGACTGTGGTTGTGCTCTCAAGAGCAATTGCTTTATGAGGGGTCTTTGGAAGACATTTGCACAAAAGTTAACAGCAACCATGACTGCCTTAAATGGTTTTAGATTTCACGGCAATTAATCCCTCCTTCGCGAATCGCCACCTTAACGCGGTGAAGGAGTTTGAGTGGCTCAATGATCCTGGGAGCTATGTTGTCCGGGGCATCTGCCCCTGGTAGGGTCTCCCAAGGCAAACAGGTCTCGGGGGAGAGCCCAGACTAAGAGCGGTTCAAAAAACCCTGATGATAAGCAGCCCTAGGACTGAAGTTACCTCGCCCGGACCAGGGAAACCGGGGCACCCTCCCGGAGCCAGACCCGGGAGGCGAGCTCGTCGGCGAGCGTCTGGTGGCCGGGCTTTCGCCCATGGGGCCCGGTCGGGCTCAGCCCGAAGAAACACCATGGTGCAGCCACCCTGTGGACCCACCACCCGCAGGGACAGACATCGGGGTCGGGTGCTATGTAGACCGGGCGGCGGGCCGGGCAGGGGGCCTGAGCGAGCCGATCGCCGGCGACATAGACTAGCTCTAGGGACGTGGAACGTCACCTCGCTAGCGGGGAAGGAGCCGGAGCTGGTGAGGGAGGTGGAGCGTTACCAGCTAGATATAGTTGGGCTCACCTCCACGCACAGCGCTGGCTCTGGAACCAAACTCCTGGAGAAGGGTTGGACTTTGTTCTTTTCTGGAGTCGCCCAGGGTGAGAGGCGCCGGGCGGGAGTGGGGATACTCACGAGTCCCCGGCTGAGCGCCGCCGTGTTGGAGTTTTCCCCGGAGAACGAGAGGGTCGCCTCCCTGCGCCTACGGGTTGCGGGGAGTAAGGCTCTGACTGTTGTTTGTGCTTATGCACCAAACAGCATTTCGGAGTATCCGGCCTTCTTGGAGTTGGTGGGAGGGGTCCTGGAAAGGGCGCCGCCTGCCGACTCCATAGTTCTCCTGGGAGACTTCAACGCTCACGTGGGCGACGACAGAGAAACCTGGCGGGGAGTGATTGGGAGGAACGGCTTGCCTGATCTGAACCCGAGCGGTGTTTCGTTGTTGGACTTCTGTGCTAGCCACAGTTTGTCCATAACAAACACCATGTTTGAACATAAGGTGGCTCATAAGTGTACTTGGTACCAGAACACCTTAGGCCGGAGATCAATGATCGACTTCGTAATCGTATCATCTGATCTGCGGCCGTATGTTTTGGACACTCGGGTGAAGAGAGGAGCAGAGCTGTCAACTGATCACCACCTGGTGGTGAGTTGGATCAGATGGCGGGGGAGTCGGCCAGAAAGACCTGGCAAGCCCAAACGTGTAGTGAGGGTGAACTGGGAATGTCTGGCGGAGGATCCTGTCCGGGAGGTCTTCAACTCCCACCTCCGGAAGGACTTCTCACACATCCCGAGGGAGGTTGGGGACATGGAATCCGAGTGGATCATGTTCAAAGCCTCTATTGTGGACGCGGCCGCTAGGAGCTGTGGTCGGAAGGTCATCGGTGCCTGTCGTGGCGGCAACCCGAGAACCCGGTGGTGGACACCGGGGGTGAGGGAAGCCGTCAAGCTGAAGAAGGAGGCCTTTCGGGCTTGGTTGGCCCAGGGGTCTCCTGAAGCAGCTGACAGGTACAGGCAGGCCAGAAGGACTGCAGCTGCGGTGGTCACGGATGCTAAAACTCGGGCATGGGAGGAGTTCGGGGAGGCCATGGAGAAGGACTTTCGGTTGGCCTCAAGGAGGTTCTGGCAAACCATCCGACGACTCAGGAAGGGAAAGCAGGGCCTTCCCCAGGCTGTTATCAGCGGGGGAGGGGGGCTGCTGACCCAGACAGAGGATATCGTCGGGCGGTGGAAGGAGCACTTTGAGGAACTCCTAAACCCGGTCAACATGTCCCCTGAACAGGGGGCAGCGCCTGAAGACTTGGGGTTGGATGAACCCATATCCCTGGCAGAGGCCACTAAGGTAGTCAAAAAGCTCCTTGGTGGCAAGGCGCCGGGGGTGGATGAAATCCGCCCTGAGATGCTGAAGGCGCTGGACTTTGTTGGGCTGTCTTGGCTGACACGCCTCTTCAATGTCGCATGGGGGTCGGGCACAGTGCCCATGGACTGGCAGACCGGGGTGGTGGTTCCCATCTTCAAGAAGGGGGACCGGAGAGTGTGCTCGAATTATCGGGGTATCACACTACTCAGCCTCCCGGGAAAAGCTTATGCCAGGGTGCTGGAACGGAGGCTCCGACCGTTTGTCGAACCTCGGATTCAAGAAGAACAGTGCGGGTTTCGTCCTGGTCGTGGAACAGTGGACCAGCTCTTTACCCTTGCAAGGATACTGGAGGGGTCCTGGGAGTTTGCCCAACCAGTCTACATGTGCTTTGTGGACTTGGAGAAGGCTTTCGACCGGGTCCCTCTGGGCTTTTTGTGGGGGGTGCTGCGGGAGTATGGTGTGCCGGACCCGTTGCAATGGGCCATCCGGTCTCTGTACGCCTGCAGTAGGAGCTGTGTTCGTATCCTCGGCAGTAAGTCAGATACGTTCCCGGTGGGTGTTGGCCTCCGCCAGGGCTGCCCTTTATCACCGGTCCTGTTCGTGACTTTCAAGGACAGGATATCTAGGCGCAGCCGTGGGGCGGAGAATGTCAGGTTCGGGGATCTCAGGATAGCCTCTCTGCTGTTTGCAGATGATGTGGTCCTGTTTGCCTCCTCGGACCATGACCTCCAGCATTCACTGGGGCGTTTTGCAGCCGAGTGTGAAGCGGCGGGGATGAGAGTCAGCACCACGAAATCTGAGGCCATGGTGCTCTGCCGGAAACCGGTGGATTGCTCCCTCCGGGTGGGGACAGAGTGCCTACCACAAGCGAAGGAGTTCAAGTATCTCGGGGTCTTGTTCACGAGTGAGGGTAAAATGGAGCGGGAGATCGACAGGCGTATCGGTGCGGCTGCAGCAGTAGTCTGGGTCAGCCTGCTTGACCTGCTGCCTCCGCGACCCGACCCCGGATAAGCGGTGGAAAATGGATGGATGGATGGATGGCAATTAATCCCTCCCTTGGTTGTCAAGATATGTTTGGCCAAAGAGTCGTAGCAACGACCAATTGACTAAAGAATGACCTTCCTGGGGCTCATGTGCAGGGAAAATGAGAACGGATAAAGCCAGCAGGACCACGCAAGTGTTGCGCTGGAATGTACATTTAAGGAATGTACATTAATCAGCTGGATATGAAAAGATCTATAATTCAGGGACAACAAACATGTCCTGGACTATGTGTATCTGAAAGATGTCTTCATCGTAGTTGCGTGGGAGCAAATTAACACTAATTTGAGTCTAAATCTGTTTCCACTGGTGACATTTCTAGGGAGAGACTTCTGAAAATCTGTTAAAAAATTTGTTTTTACTGTGTAGGGATTTAATTTGTCTGCTACCAGTTTGAACGTCTAGATTACACAGAGACAAAGACATACTCTCTCTCTCGCACACACACACACGCACACACGCACACACACGCACACACACAAACCCATCCCTCTTCTGTGTCTCCTTTATGGCTCTTCCCACGCACACACAGGAGAAAGATATCACGTGTGCCGCTCAGACGTTCCCAAATCATTATCTGCACCCCCTCCTGAGAAGGTGGGTGGATTCTTCACACACACACACACACACACACACACACACACACACACACACACACACACACACACACACACACACACACACACACACACACACACACACACACACACACACACACACACACACACACACACACACACACACACACACACACACACACACACACACACACACACACACACACACACACACACATCACAGACAACAGGCGTGGGAGAGAGGGAGAAAGGGGAGAAATTAGAAATTAGAGACAGTGTTGGGTGTTTGTGAGAGAAGAAGGGCGGGGGGGGGGGGGAGTCACGAAGCAGGTTACGTTCTGTGTGATGAGGAAAGTACATATTTGTTGCATTTTGTAAACATGAATCCATGTCGCTGGCTACTCTGCAGATGTCCAGCACGTGCCCTCACCCTGCGCTCCCTGTCTCTGCTCCTGTAGAACAGGGTGAAGTAGTTGAGGTCTGTTGTCTCGGACTCGGTCTGCCGCGCTTCGATGAGCCGCCCAATGTAGCGGTTGACTCGTGATCCGGGGGAGTTCTGCACGGCCGTGGCCGAGAAGGACGTCCGGCTCCTCAGCTTCTCTGACGCGGTCCGCAGGGCTCTCCGCTGTCAGACACCGAGAAGGCAATCAGAGGCCGAGCCTGTCCGGTGTGTTCAAGTGGAGCGGCGTCGTGAGGCATACCAACACCGATGTGTTGTGAGCTCAGCATTTCACCACTGTAAGATTGTGTCATAACTTTACAGACATCAGAGGGAACAAGAGGAAAAGCCTGCAGCCATACTGGCCCTGTGAGGCCACGAAGCATGTTATACATCCAAAACTAAACTGTTTGATCACATATGGACAGACAACTTGAAACCTCCATAAGTGGGTTGGAAAACAATGTCAAGTTTGTCTTTGGAGGGTCGTGACCAGTGGTGTATAAAGTACCCAAAAGCCATACTAAAAGTAAAGATACCTTACTCAAGTAAAAGTATAAGTCACCTATTATAATACTACTTGAGTAAAAGTCTTAAAGTATCTGATATTTACTGTACTTATGTATCAAAAGTAATTTTCGGATATCAAATGTATTTAAGTATTGAAAGTAAAAGCACAAGTAAATGCTTTTAATTAAAAAGGGTCAGAATTTTGAGAATTATGAAGTTTATTCTCTTAAGTGCTGTGTCCATCATGACCAAGGACAAGGAGTTGTGTTGGAAATAATTGGTTTGGCTGTGATCCTCCAATATGACACTATGAAGGAGTTCAGTTGTAACAGTGCGTTTATAAGTATGCTCATTCCACCCAGTACCGGTTCGTGGCTCCCTTGGTAGCGGACAGAAAAAATAAATGTAAAAAAATAAAAGAATATCGTTTTATTCTGAAAAATGACCGGATACATCCGTCTGTGCGTAACCTCAGATGGAACATCTTGACACATGTCAACAGGGTCACGTGATACATTACCCTAAAAATTAAACTTAAAAGTCTATTTCAACTCTGCCGGTGTTGTGGATTAAAACCAAGGCAGAGTATTCTGAGATCGCCAAAAAAGCTCTGAAACCCGCTTCCATTTCCACATCCTGTCTTTGTGAAGCGGGTTTTAAGTTACGGAGTAGACTGGACTAAAGGTTTAAGTTACAGAGTAGACTGGACTAAAGGTTTAAGTTAAGGAGTAGAGTGGACTAAAGGTTTAAGTTAAGGAGTAGACTGAACTAAACGTTTAAGTTAAGGAGTAGACTGGACTAAAGGTTTAAGTTAAGGAGTAGACTGGACTATAGGTTTAAGTTACAGAGTAGACTGGACATAAAGGTTTAAGTTAAGGAGTAGAGTGGACTAAAGGTTTAAGTTAAGGAGTAGAGTGGACATAAAGGTTTAAGTTAAGGAGTAGACTGGACATAATTGTTTAAGTTAAGGAGTAGAGTGGACTAAAGGTTTAAGTTAAGGAGTAGACTGGACATAAAGGTTTAAGTTAAGGAGTAGACTGGACATAAAGGTTTAAGTTAAGGAGTAGACTGGACATAAAGGTTTAAGTTAAGGAGTAGACTGGACTAAAGGTTTAAGTTAAGGAGTAGAGTGGACTAAAGGTTTAAGTTAAGGAGTAGACTGAACTAAACGTTTAAGTTAAGGAGTAGACTGGACTAAAGGTTTAAGTTAAGGAGTAGACTGGACTATAGGTTTAAGTTACAGAGTAGACTGGACATAAAGGTTTAAGTTAAGGAGTAGACTGGACATATAGGTTTAAGTTAAGGAGTAGACTGGACATAAAGGTTTAAGTTAAGGAGTAGAGTGGACATAAAGGTTTAAGTTAAGGAGTAGACTGGACATAAAGGTTTAAGTTAAGGAGTAGACTGGACATAAAGAACACACACGTCTCCCGTCACCCCGAGATGGGACCCGGTCCATGAAAATATTGTCTTACACGTAATCGGTCCGTGGCGCAAAAAAGGTTTGGGGCCGCTGGACTAGAGGATGTAGAGAGCAAATGCATAATATTGTGATTCCAAACCTGCTTGGTGGAGTCTGTGTTCCACCACAGAACCCGATGTTGGTCTCATGATTCATTTTTCCAAAGATAGATTTGATTTTGTAGTGAGTAACCAAGGTTTTCAGGGGAAATGTATCCGAGTAAAAGTATCAGTTTTCTTTGCAAAATGTAGTGAAGTAAAAGTAAAAGTCAACAGAAATATAAATAGTAAAGTAGAGTACAGATATCCAAAAAAACGACTTTAATCTGTTCACCACTGGTCGTGACTTAAACGGTTGGCTTGGTTCAAGTTTATTCATTTGCGCTTAAAAAACACAAATAGCTGCAGGTCGAATACACTCATGGAAACATACACACACACACACACACACACACACACACACACACACACACATATATATATATATGGCATTTTCATTTTCACCAAAGACATTTTGACAATTTACAGTAATAAAAGCATAGATGTAAATTAAGGGTGACTAATTACTGGCTACAGTCAAGTATTAAACATAAGCCTGCAATTACATGATGAAAAGAGGAAGCCTAATAAAAGAGACCAAATCAATCCAATCTGTAAAGCGAGAATATCAAAATATGTTCAAATGACAAAAATAATTACAGGCTCAGTCAATCTGATGTTTTGAGGTGAAAAAAGAAAAAAAGAAAAGGAACTTCAGACTTAATCATGTGATTCAGTAGTTAACACACCTGGGTTGGAATTAGGGATGCAGCGATACCACTTTTTACAAACCGATACGAGTACGAGTATTTTTATTTGTGTACTTGCCGATACGGAGTACCGATACTTCTTAGATTTGGTCTCCATGAAAGTGCAATTAATTTGGAGGCAGATTTTATTTGATCCTCTGCAGATTATGTCAAGCCTATAGTACAAAATTAACAGAAGGCTATCCCAAGCTTTAAACTTCTCGTGGAAGTCCCTCTAATGTCGGACCATAAAACGCCCCCGTGTCCGGGTTCATAATGTAAGCGATAATATTAGGGATCGAGCAATTATATAGGAAGCTGTGTTCCAAGTTATGTTTCCGGTGCTTTTATTGTGGAGGGAGAAACGGAAAGGAAAAGAGGAGTGGAATTGTGGGATATACGTGTGTGAAGGAGATAAAAAAGTGGTTCAAGTTACCCTGGAGCGTGTTTTCATTTTATTAGAATTACAAATATAGACACACAACAGACACTCGGCTACAATAATATCATCCGTAGCCGCACAACAGCGTCTGAATGAGGCCGCTGCCAGCGCTACTTCTGGTGGACGAGCAACAGTTTGATTCAACACCGGCAGGACGCAGTGATGACGCGCAGAGCTTCTCAATTATAGATATCAAACGTCAAACGCGCCGCGTTACTCGCTTCTAACGTACCTCCCGGCGGAAATTTGCGTCTGTCGCAACCACACATGTAACATGTAATCTGGTCGCGCGAAACATTTGTGTCGCGTTGGGTGTGAACGCACCATTACTCTACACACCTTGCTGCAAGAGCCGCAAGAGAGCGACGAAAGAGCCGTATGCGGCTCTGGATCACGGGTTGCCGACCCCTGCCCTAGACGTTGAAGTCAGGTAGGACAACAAATCTTTTTCTCCACAAAGCGCGACCAGTTTGTTGTAGTGAAATACTGTTGAGTGGTATCGGTTCTTGGTATCGGTAATTGAAACCGATACGAGTACGAGTATTTTAACGCAGTATCGACCCGATACCCGATACCGGTATCGGTGCATCCCTAGTTGGAATATCTAATTAGCCATAGCAACTGATGAGATTCTCAATTTGATTTTATAGCGGAGAGGGAGCCAGTGCAAGGAGACAAAAATGTGCGTTTGTATGGTGTCTTTTCTTAAGTCTGCACTGGTGTTTAAAAGTATCATTCTGCACAAATGGCAGAACATTTCTGTTACCTGGATAATCACACATGGACAACTTTGTTTTTGTTGGAACGGATACATATGTCATAACTATAAATTAAGTTATAATTTACCTAAAATCTGCACCTCAGCCCAAATGGCTCAGACTCAGTCTTAACCTTTTGCACTGCAGAGAGCCCCCAAAATGGCGGGCTCTGGGGTTCAGAGCCTGTCAATAAATATCAGTCCTTAGCAGAGCCACTGGTATGATATAGCAAAATAAATGGCACATTCTGGCCTTACAAGTCAATATTACAGAATAAATATGAACATAAACCATAAATATGACTCAAAGTGACTCAAGAAAGCACCCAGAGTTTTGAAAATATGCCATTAAAAACCACTAGCAACATGCTACAAACAAAAACAAAACACCGTTCAAGGACCACCGAGGACTATTTCTAGCTTCAGTGGAGTTGTCACGATTTCTTGAAATGTCTGAACTAAAATAATTATTAAAGATACTTAACTGCACTCAATCAAAGCCAAACTTCGCACAGATACTCCTACCATATTGAGCAATTGTAAGCATTTAAAAAAAGCGTTAATATAGTTACAATAATAAAAATGATAAATAAAAACTTTGAAATTTTTCCACTTTGTGTACTATCATAAACCAATATACCACTAACACATATATTAACTTATTATGTATGTTTACAAGGGTTTTCTGTATATTATACCTTTTTGAAATTATTCAAATAGACCTTGTGAATGAGGAGATAATCAGTATTTAATATAAGATGAGACCATTCGCAATTTTCGCCAAAGAATGGCTGGGCTGGTTAAATGCAAAAGCGGAGGCGTAATTAATCACATTAACGATAGTTCTGCTCCATTTATGTGTCCCAGTAAGCAACCAGCATGACCAGAGCCCTGACTGGTAACCCTAAATAGAAAGCAGTCACAATTCATTTTTCTAAGTCACCTGGTGTGAGGGCTCAGTCCAGCTGAGAGGCCTCTGAGAGGCAACGGACAACTATTTTCACCTTTGCTGATTGTTTATTACCTTATTTCTGGATCATTTTCCCAACTGTATGTAGGTATACAGTATATATCACCTGTATGCTTTATTCTGACCATATGTTTTTTTTTTTATAACAAGTCAACATGCTTACAGTTAACATGTGGCATTTACCATGTACCATTTAATTCTAGTCTAATGCTAATGTTTAGATGGCACTTATCATATTTAGCAAGTTGATAGTAAAGCTAATGCTTAGAAAAAATCAGTTTAGATAAAGTCAATTACTTGGAGGAAGAGGACATTTCTTTATTACATTTCTCACTTTAAAAGGTCTAATTTACAATCTGATGATATGACGTATGAACTTCTTGCCAGCTGCTAATTAAATGTAATACTAATGCCACAACATTCTGAAGTTCCAGGCAGTAATTATTCTGAAGATTTAGGCAGATTCCACTGTGGTTGGATTGTTATTGTGCGTTTTACAGTAATTGCCTTTTGGGTTTGATGGAGTTGGCATAAGTCATGTGGAATACGTCCTGGGGAGATGCCTCTCATTAATCTCAGCTGCCAGATGCATTAAACTAATAAAATAAGTCAAGTTGAAAATAACCATAATTAAACTGTAAAGAGCGGCACAGTAGCAGTATAAAAGAAAATCCATTCAGTATCTTTTCCCAATAATAATAATATCACGTTTTCATCTGTATGGGTGTGTTTTGTTTTTTTGCGTTTTTAAATGACCCATATCTACAATTACTTGCTTGTCAATCATATTCAATGTTTTGTTTGTCAAGCTTCATACATTTCTCTTTTTACCCAGAATGTTGTGTTATTTGGGATGAGAGGAAGGTTTTCTTTTCCTGGATGTTTGTTTCTACATTTCAAAACTAGTGCAGTGCCCTTTCAGCTGATTGCTTGACCTCTGGTATTTTCCCGAGAACCGCTCATCCAAACAACTTAACTGCACTGCATTTCCTGGGCGCCTCGGCAATACACGCAGCAAGTGTGAAGTGTATTGGATGAACGGTTGTGCAGACAGACAGACAGACAGACAGACAGACAGACAGACAGACAGACAGACAGACAGACAGACAGACAGACAGACAGACAGACAGACAGACAGACAGACAGACAGACAGACAGACAGACAGACATTTAGTTGGATGCAACAGGTACATACTGCCAGTCTTTTTAAATATACAGCATGTTATTAAATGTGTCATAAAACAGACCCATACATTACGCTGTACTTATTTATAGTTAAAGTCATATACTGTAGCTATTATTAGAGCGGTTGCCAGTCAATTCTCTGTCTCACTTACAGGCGTTTGACAGCTGCAGTGCAGTATCATACAGAGAATGTGAAGTTTTCTTCAAATTTACATCCGCTACGGAGTGAAATTGAAAACAGCTCACTTAATCATCCAGCTGCACTGGAAGTGATACAGAGGTTGTAACATAATTACTGTTCTCTGATCTTACATGCTGTACATCAATCTTGACAAGTCATTTTGTCTCGTTTTCATCTTTCAAGGCGGAAGGTGATTCTCGTAAAAATGCTAATGTTCCCGCTGCATTTTTCCTTGTTTCAAGAATTTTCATTATCTTTGAAACGAGACAGAATAAAGTAGATTGCAGCACTAGTGTCAAGAAAACAACAATGTTGACACATCCTGAAACAAGCAGATTTTTACTAGAAACACAATAAATAATTGAATCTCATTGGTTTCATTTTTCGGCTCACTTTAGGTTCACTAACAAAATGAGAACTGCAGAATGCATAGCATGCACATGCAGCATTTGGAGGCGCCAAGTGTGCACCGGGGTTGAATGATGCAAATGATTTCTGGAACACGAAATACAAACAAAAATACATATTTACAATACCTGCCAGTTAATTAATGAACAAGGGATTTTGGAGTCGCTTCCAGAAATCAAACTAATACAGCATTAGTAATATATACAGTGTATATATATGTCTTATGTCTTGCCCCAACAGGTTTATTTTGACTGTCACTTTCAGCAACTACACCGTCGTAAACCATTATATAATTCCACTGTGTCACAATGCTAGGATTTTGGCTACTCGGATAATCATGTAACAATGTGGCTAATGCTATTAGAGGAGATGATAGCAGGCTGTGGGTGATTACCAGCAGTCATCGTGAAACCTCATCAGAATCATGAAGTACTAACGCATGGACGAGCTCACACAGTTGGGCGGATTATGGCTAGCAGGCTATTTCTGACAGACAGACCCTGCAAGTCCACGTCACCAATCATCAGCCACCAGACACCGATAGGCCGAGGAGCAAACCAGCAGCACTGTGACTCACTCAATGCAAGCAAATCCACCCACAAAGATGGTGAGAAACACGTGAACAAGCTCAAATCAGTGCTTATATTCGCAGACGCGCATCAGTTCCACGTGTACACACACACTCAGCCAATTTCACGTCATAATACCTATTGCACTGATTTACTTTTCAACAAGTAATTGTATTGCAGGCATACTGTAGAATGTGTAATGCTGCAAAATCTAGAAATCCAGATTACTGTGTGTTTGTGTGTGCGTGCAGCAGATTAGGAATCCAAGCAGGATTTCACTCTATCACAAATGGACATACAAACCCATTAAAAGGATTTCTCCTACGACGTGACTTAGATATACTTGATCTATCACACATACATGCAAATATTTTTAAAAAGTGATGATTTTCTATGAGATACAGGCTCTGCCTGTTAAATACCTTGTCGTCATCATCGCAGGTCATGACGTTGGAGAAGGGGATCTCGGCCTTGAACATCTTCCGACAGTGCATCAGCTGCACCAGCAGGTAGCACACCGTCTTGAACTTCATCCTCTTGGCTGGTTTGATGTCTGACAGAATAAGACCGGGAAAGATCTGGAAGTGAGGAGACGAAGATAATGAGATGAAAGGACAGGATAAGAAAAAGAACGACCTAGATATTGAGAAGTACGGGAAACGTTTTAAGGTTTGATTTTGCTCCTGGTAACAGATAAGATCTCCTCACATACTATAAACAGTTCTATATTCAATGCCCCAAACTGTAAGCAGGCTGTGTTTTCCACTCTCTGAAACAGCCTCCCACATGTTTAGAGTATGTGCACTGTCTTTCGGGAAAACATTCAGACTTCAAAAATAAAACTTGCTTTGAGCTATAATCTAAAATTGTGACTTTTGGTGGTCATTGATCTCCAAAAACACAGAGATGTACTGCTCACATGGCAGCATCCGCAACTTCTCTGCAGATTTTCCACTGACTTTTAACAGACAGATGATAAATCCTCAAATTGACCATCAGAATGTTACACTGGTCAATATGTATAACGTAATAGTGATAACATATAGACAGAATACACACACACACAAACTGTTAAACAAATTAAATAATCTGCTAGTTTTCCTAATTTGACAAACTTTAGATACAAAACTAGTCCATAATTTTCAAACTTCTCAGTTTCAGCAAACCATAAAATATTTTTTTTTATTTTTTCTTCTGCATTCAAAGGTGCATGTGATCATATACAGTAGCCTAAACTGAGTCTTTATATAATAGATTGTGGCTGAGACGGCCGCCGAGTTCTCTGAAGCGTTGCACGGCTCACACATTCGTCCTGTCCTGTAACACCACGCACACCCAGGTGAAACACCAAGTTTTTAGCATTTAGCATATCACAAGCTAATTGTATGTAACTAGTGTTGAGCATGTTTGCATGTAAGATTGCTTAGATTAGTATTTTACACAATAAAAAAGATATAACGTAAAAAATTGCCTATATCTAAAAACCATATTCATTTGATTTATTTTTAAAAAGTCAGAAAACATAGAAAAATGGACAAAAGACCAAACAAAAAAGCTATAAACACGTTTTCGTGATTTTCACAAAATGTAACCTTAAAACTAAGATTTCTCTCTTTTACCGACAACCTTGAGCTCAAATTTTAATGTGATTTGGAGATTTGTCTCATTGATGGAAATGTATTGATGATGGAAAGATTTTAAAGTAAACTTTAAGTTTACACAGTTAGAGAACCAGTTAGATATGTCAAGTGTTTATGTGTGCGTGTGTGTGTGTATGTGTATTTGTGGTTACACAAATACTGCAGCTGTGGATTTAAAATGCCACCAGTAGACACACACACACACTCAGCTCTTGTGCACATGTACGTCAGCTCAACGCGGGTCCGTCCTCCCTCTCTGCATCAGAGGATTAACTATTATAACACTGACAGATGTGTCACCTCTGGAGTAAGAAGAAAAAAAAGAAGATGACAGCAGCGTACTTTGCGTCTGTGTGATGGCACGATGAAAAAGGTCTCGATGTTGTGTTTCTGAAGGAAGGCATGTCTGTCGTGGCCGAAGCCCGGCTCCACCTCGTAGTCTCCGTTCAAGCACTCCAGGGTGGTCTTTGTGATGTGCACCTTGCTGAGAGCACAAGCAGAGCAGAGGACGCAGGCCAGTTAGTGAGAGATGTCCGACACTAAAGTCTCAAATCATTATCACCCTCATTATTTTCAGCGGCCTAATAGGCCTTCGGCTGGCTCAAAATTCTTCACAGCAAAGACATTTAATCCCAATGACTCACTTAATCTGATAACGAGTCCTAAACTTCCCTTGAAACAAGACTAAAGTGAGCCAATGAGGTGACCTCATTTCACTGCTTTTTAAATGCAAATCAGCTAGTTACTGGACATGGGTTTTCTTGAATGAAGTATTAATTTAAACTCAGGGTCTGTTTTATTTTAAGCTGCTGTTCTTTAAAAAAATGTAATAAAAAAAGCATAATCCCAATAACCTTTTAAGACTGAATATGAGATAAGGTGACTATTTTATCCTTATCTATTATTAACAAACCACATAAAAAGAGCTAAACCAGCAGTTAATTACATTACATTACATTTCATTTAGCTGACGCTTTTATCCAAAGCGACTTACATGATATACAGTATACATTAGACCGAAGACACAGCAACGGTGAGCAATTAGGGTTAAGTGTCTTGCTCAAGGACACAACGACATGGACTGGCTGAGGCGGGGTTTGAACCACCGACCTTCTGATTGAAAGACTGACTTGCTTGCCACTGAGCCACAGTCGCCCCTAATTAATCCTACTAACACGTACTGCATCTGTAGCCAAAGCCTAATGCAGCTTATATCTCTGTGCCATTAAACTTCATCGTTGTGCCACTGTATTTGGATAAAATATTCCTCTTTGCATGGCGAGTGCTCTCTCGCTAATAATCATTAACGTATTGCAGATATAATTCGGTACCAGCTGACAACATGAAATTGCGGTCCAGAAATGTCGGTATATGGATCCCTTCATAATGTGTTTACAAAGTAAGAGTCACAATCCACAGTCCTCCTTCTGTTAAAAGATATATATTAAAAAATGCAGCCAAAGCTCAAAGATATCTACTTTCTGAAAATATGTGATAATTGTCTCATGTCATAACTATGACATCCTTACTACACCTTTGACAACCATGTTTAACTCTTCGTTTAAACGGCCTGTATCTGGAAATCAGCTCATAATTATATGATACAGATCTCATCACTATTAGATAGAGATCTAGTAATTATGAAATCATAATAGAGATGCTATATAAATATATATATATAATACAGCTTCATAATTACAAGATAATGTATACAGTTTTTCTTCTCTTCTATAAAGCAGTTTTTTTAAAAGTCCTTCAGGCTGTGGCTAAATGGACAATACCTGTGAGGTGGCTCAATTCATTTGAGTTTTTTGTCTTTCCATTAGATTTGTTATATATTTATTGAATCAATAATAAAGTCAGGGTTATACTTCATGGTGAAAACATGGGGCGTACATACATATGCAGAAAGACTACATTTCCCATCTGTTACTACTGTGATTGGATGCATACATTATAAGTTTGTATAAGTCTCTATCTCTGTTGCTGGGATACCGTGTGTGTGTGTGTGTGTGTGTGTGTGTGTGTGTGTGTGTGTGTGTGTGTGTTAGCACTGTGACTGCTCAGAGTCCAGTTTCAGTGGGTGCAAGAGTCAGCACTGACCCAGGCAGCCCTCCGGCCTCCATCACATTTGCCAGTGTGACATCGTTTGACCAGACGTCATACTGCCATTTCCTGAGGCCCAGAACGCCACACAGCACCCGTCCAGTGTGCAGACCAACGCGCATGTTCAGATCCACCTCTGTCGCCTCCACCACCGACCTGCAGAGAGGGTCGAGGGGGTTAGAAGTGTAGTCTCTAAAACTGAAACAAGACCAAGAGAATTTCCCTTGCGCCGTGGTTTATTCATCATATGAATACATAAATGGTTTATTCATCTCTCTCTGTTTGGTTGTTTGTCGGCAGGATGTCCAAAACCGTTGCAAGTTTCCATGTTCTTGGTGGAACAAGTATTAGTTTTAGCGTGCTGCTCTGATACCAGGTGTGCATCCAAGCATGTGTGAGAATCCAGGTCACCGTGAGGTGGCGGGTCCTCTGCTTGGACCAGACTATACGGAGACGTCGTATAAACAGTGAGCGCAGGACGTTTAACCACTAGACCGGTGTTGGAGACCCAGAGGGTTGTTTAGCGATTGTTATTATACGTTTTTCTTGGACCTAACTGAGTGCTGTTGTTGCCCAAATCTAAAGTTACATTATTTTGCTGTTCTGCCGACACGTCATTTTAACACATTACGTTACGAGGTTTGTGGTCATTTCACTTAATTTTGTCAGATCACATTGTTTTTTACAACAAACCTAATGACACATCCATCAGCCTCAATTGTACATAAACCTTTCTACTATTTAGAAAATGTTTGCATGCTTACACACTAAACTAAGATGGAGAACATAGCAAACACCATACCGGCTAAATACCAGCGTGTTAGAGTTGTGCGAGTGAGCATGTCAGCATGCTGGTGAATCACAGAACCGCTATCATGGCGGTAATAACATTGTTGATCCATCTTAGAATATTCTAACAGTTATCTAATGAGTTGTTTTCACTGCTTATTTTGATGCTGCGCTGGATATAAATGTATATACAAAAAATTCTAAAACGTGTTTTTAACACCTAGCTGGAGATAAGCTCTCTCTATGTAGTTTCTGGTTTCCTTTTCTTTTTCAAAAGGCCTTAAACTCTTTGGACTACTATGTGGGATAAACACTCCATTTTGAACAAAACAAACACAATGTGTTCAGTCAAGGTGGCAAAGCTGGTCGCCTGCTGACTTATTATTATTATATAAATCTATAGTGCATCCTCAAAATGAATAAATGAAACGTGGGTAGACCACCTTCACCTCCCCATGCTGTGGTGTACAGGGGGTAGAGCGGGACGTCTCCTCTCCAGTGAATCCCTACTCAAAGCTCCGCATCACCAGCGAAAGGTCAGCCACAATGTTTGTGTTGATGTTTACAAGGAAAGAAAATTGTGTCTGCACATGAGGCTGAAGGAGGAATGTTACACACACACACACACACTTAGAGACAGATGGAAGAGTGTGTAAGGCTGCACCTGTCTTCTAAGATAAAGGACTTCTAGAGCAGCATCCATCCGACTGAGCAGCAGGGAAAGAACATGACAGGCAACGACTCACAAGGAAATGAGGTAAAGGCTGTGTGTGTGTGTGTGTGTGTGTGTGTGTGTGTGTGTGTGTGTGTGTGTGTGTGTGTGTGTGTGTGTGTGTGTGTGTGTGTGTGTGTGTGTGTGTGTGTGTGTGTGTGTGTGTGTGTGTGTGTGTGTGTGTGTGTGTGTGTGTGTGTGTGTGTGTGTGTGTGTGTGTGTGTGTGTCAACATGCAGTTGGGGTAAGCATGTGTGTCCTTGTGATTGCAAATGTGTCACAAGTTGAATTTGTCCCAGCTTGTAGAATATCTGTTGTCAATATTAAGACTTACATGGATGTCTCCAACATTGCGTTGTCGTGTCCAAACAAAACAGAGTACCTCTTGCATTAATATTGAGTTGTTGTCGGTGTGAGAGAAAACTGGGAGAAGAATGCTCAATTTACTTTAAGCTGATCAAAATATCTCTTGGGAACTGGAAAGACAGACAATTATCTTTAATTTATGACTATTAACCATGTACATTTTTACGTTTAAATATGTTAAATACTAAATTTACATTATTTGGAGTATTATAATTGAGACGCTTTCATTTTCGAATTATGTTTCATGCAAACTCAAAAACACCTCCATGTGTAAATGTTGTCGTGATAAATTCAGTGTGATGTAAACGTCCACTGCACTGATTCCACCAGTTTCACTTTTGAACATAGATAGTTTTGTTCACTAATAGTTGTCAGTGTTGGAAAGTAACTAAGTATATTTATTCAAGTACTCTACAATGTTGAAGTTACTTGTGTGAAATTCACAAGCTCCCCAGCAGTATAGGACTTGAAATCAGCTCCATCTTTACCAGCCACAGCATTAAAGTACACGTTGTGCTTGATGTACTTTTACTTCGGGGACTTTAAGTGTACAGCATTTTAATGCCAGTACTTTCATGCTTTGACTTAAGCAAACATTTCAATGCAGGACCTTTACTTCTAACAGAGAGTTTCTTCACCACTCTTTTGCTTCATGGTTCTCCAGGTTCTCAGAGTACAGCATCAAACGTCTATCTGCGTTATAAAGAAAGAGTCATGTCTACCTGAGCAGAGAATGAAGGCGCTCCACCTCTGTTGTAATCCAAGCTCCTCTATGTGCTGGGCCGGCTGCACCTGCCTTTTAGTGCATGTGAGCACTGGCTACCTTAAGGCCGCCGCTCAGCACTGCTCTCACTCATACGACTCCTAACGTCGTCCCTGTTTAGCTTTTTCAACACTGTGAGAGCTTTTATAGCTGAGAACCACCAATTTAGCCGCCATGTTGAGAGCCGTGTGGAGGCCATCGAGTACATCTTCCAGCACTGACCGTTGCAGGAGAAGTCAGCACCTTCTGATAGGCGTTTAGTGTGAAAACAGTTACAAGAGCTTGGAGATACAGATGAATTTTCTCATATTCTGCGACCAACAGACAACCAAACATAGTGAACTGAAAAAATTTATTATTGGAGGTAACAGCAGCCGCTGTGTCCATGCAGATCAAATGAAACCTTGTGTGTTCAGATGTGCATGTGTGTGGGCGGCCAGATGCACATTATAGAGAAGACTTAGGTAGGTGTGTGTGTGTGTGTGTGTGTGTGTGTGTGTGTGTGTTTTATGTTGGTGTGCGTGACTCACGCAATCGTGTCAATCATGTCCAGACCCATCTCCACGCAGCAGTGGGCGTGGTCTGCCTTGGGTTGGGTCAGGCCTGACACACAGTAGTAACAGTCCCCCAGGATCTTTATCCGCCTGCAGTGATTCTCCTGCAGACGGACACAAAGAAAGAGACGGACAGATATATATTTGAAACAACGTGCTGGAGTCCACCAGGTGGAAAATGTTAGTTTGAACTAAAGTGGTAGCCACTGATTTGTAGCCATGCTAATGGCTCAGATCGCCATGTGAGGCGGCTGGTTGTCACATCACTTTGGTCCAGACTGAGATATCTCAATAACTAATTCAATGGATGTCCCTCAAGCACCCTCATCAGGCCATAATTTAAATTTCTACCAACATTGTGGTATAAAGATAATTAAATATCTAATAAAAAAATAACAAATTGCTAATTAGCATGCAAACACACAAAAAAACGAAGTTGTCATAGTTAAAGATTATACCTGCATGACAGAAACATGTTACCATTGCATTGACATTGTGAGCACGTCAGCAATATTCCATTAGCATTTAGCTGAAAGCAGCACTGTGCCACTACTCCTCAGTCTTGTTTTAAACAGTAGAACTTATTGTCCATCATAGATTGCAAGATAAAATTCAAGTTATTATGACAGGACCATTGCTGTTTCAAACCCATGCTGCTGATGAACGCACTTGAAGACTCCAAATAGTTAAGACTTAGGAAAGAAAGTTTGAAATCATGATGTCCATTAGGGCTGCAACAACGAATCGATAAAATCGATAAAATTCGATTATTAAAAGCGTTGGCAACGAATTTCATTATCGATTCGTTGTGTCGCGCGATTATTACGCCACTCAATAAGTCACGGAGATGTTTGAGTATGAAAAGAAAAGTTGAGTTGAGCGCGGAGCAGAGCGGAGGTCGAGGAGAGACCAGCTGAGACCGTAACGTTGACTGAAACACATCGTGGAGGTCGAGGAGAGACCAGCTGAG
Source organism: Cottus gobio (assembly GCA_023566465.1). Classification (NCBI taxonomy): domain Eukaryota; kingdom Metazoa; phylum Chordata; class Actinopteri; order Perciformes; family Cottidae; genus Cottus; species Cottus gobio. The sequence continues at coordinate 21,657,497 of CM042217.1, read as the reverse complement.
ACCGTAACGTTGACTGAAACACATCGCGGAGGTCGAGGAGAGACCAGCTGAGACCGTAACGTTGACTGAAACACATCGTGGAGGTCGAGGAGAGACCAGCTGAGACCGTAACGTTGACTGAAACACATCGCGGAGGAAGGCCGTTCAACAGGCAGCTAGTAGAGGCACTTCCGGTTGAGGCTCCGGTGCTGCGGCTAGTCGGCAGGTTGTGTTCCGTTTGAAGTGAAGACGTAACGTCCCTCCAGCAGCTTTCTGCTGTTTACTCGTTATTAGCTTGACAAGTTAGCGTTAGCTCGTAAGAACAATGTGTCTGAACAAAGAGAGAGAGAGAGAGAGAGAGAGAGAGAGAGAGAGAGAGAGAGAGAGAGAGAGAGAGAGAGAGAGAGAGAGAGAGAGAGAGAGAGAGAGAGAGAGAGAGAGAGAGAGAGAGAGAGAGAGAGAGAGAGAGAGCGTCTGTGTGTGTGCTTCTGAGTGTTTGTGAGTGTGTGTGTGTTTGTATGTGTGTGCGTCTGAGTGTTTGTGAGTGTGTGCGTCTGAGTGTAGTGTAGAGAACAAGTTATGATGTTCAAACAAATCCTGTTAAGTTTTCTGATTAGTATTTTTTCTTTATTTTTTATAAGTTATTTATTGTTCTGACAGCTCAGGTTCCTTTAAACAAAATTTTGTGCAAAATGTTTTGTGCACTTTATTTAATAAAAGCCTATATATTTGGCAGTTGTAAAGCATACATGTGTATGTTTGTGTTAGTCCATTATTTTATTTTTTTATTATTACTACAGCTTAGGGATGTTCAAGGAGCAACCTTTTTATGCACTTTCTGAAGATTTTTGCACCGTCAGTTCTGTTTTTGAATAAAGGGTTGGAAAGTAATGCTTTTTATCCGATTCATCGATTAATCGAAAAAATAATCGACAGATTAATCGATTATTAAAATAATCGTTAGTTGCAGCCCTAATGTCCATTTTACAGGTCGCAGCTAAAAGTTGTTCACGCTTGATGTTAAGAAAAAGTGTAGTTTTACTCCGGTTACACAAGATCTAACTGTACAGATCATGTGTGGATACATCGCTGCTCATGCAAATCAGATGTGTGTGCTTGTGCAACCATGAGTATGTTTGCAGTTGAGGCCAACTCTAATTGCTCTGATATGCTCTTGAAGTAGAATCCCGCCCACACATTCCTAGACAGATCAGATATTTGTCACAGCGCATGTTGTGCACAAACTCCGCAACGATGACAAAAACACCAAATAACCACACACACACATATACACACACACACACACACACACACCTTTATGACACATGAACACACAAACAAACATACCTGCGGAAAAAGCCCAAACGGCAGCATGGTTAATGCAAACATACAGTACAGGTACTTTGGTTTCGTTGCACACACTCAGGGTTTCCATTTGGCGCTGTATCACTCAGTCATCAGAAAATCGTAATGGTAGACCCTACAAAGCTTAGCCTGCAGGCAGCCTCTGAGTGACGAAAACAAACACACACACACACACACACACACACACACACACAAATACAGATAATTCATGACAACTGCAAGGTTAGAGGTGGAGATGAGAAGAGAGGAGACGGGGTGCTCTGGTTTTCTGCTCATGGGAGCAGAAAGATGCTGGCGTGGGAGGATTTGAGAATTCAGATCGTGGATGATTATCCCAGGAAAAGAAATGTGTGTGTGTGTGTGTGTGTGTGTGTGTGAGAACAGAAATGAGAGGGAAATGATCAGCTGACAGCATGGCTCAGGAGAAAGGTGTCTGTGTGCATTTCTGGAGACATATTTTGGATTTTGAACCAGCTGATAGTTGACATTTTCTCTAATTGGGGGCAAAATGTGTGTCATCAATTTGGCTTGATTCCTTTCATCATGGTACGCTGAAGGTGAGGGTTAAGTTAGCTGTATGCCTGCTGTGGTTGAGTTAGGGTGAGCCTCCTGGGAATACATGTGTTGTGTAGCACACAGCAGTCAGACGGGTTCAGCTGTGACAGAGCCGGTTTGAAAGTGAATTTCTCCCTCGCTCACACGACAGGGTATACATCTCAATTAGGATGCAGCTGCAGCTACACACACACACACACACACACAATATATATATATATATATATATATAGATCCTCATCACATGAGTTCCATATAATGGCTTTCTGAGTGCTGCCACACTGATAGAAAGCCACATATCACCTTGTATGTTGCTTTTTCTCCCCCTCCCCCTTCTGTCGCTCCCCCCATGTTAAGCCATGACTGATTGCTGAGATGCAGAATGAACTCGAGAGGGTTAATCCTGCTGATCATGTGACTTTTGCGTGTGCATATGTGTGTGCGTGTAGGAGGAGAGAGTAAACAGTGTAAAGACATCTCTCGGCCTGGTAGAAGATGAGGATGGACGAGTGGCATGCTGAGCGTTTAGCGCGACTGCGATGATCAATTATTGGCCAAATTGACAGGCCAATAATTGGTCATCTGAAACGTTGGCCCTGATGAGATCGATCTGATGATCACAAAATAATAATTTCAAAATCATTAAAATCCCTGTATAGTGAATACAATGACTAAAAGCAAAACTCATTTCAGTGGACACGCTCTCTGCTGCGTTACTGTGTCATAGCGGTGAAAGGGGAGGTTAAGTGTGGGCTGCACTTGATGAATGTAGACGCTAGGTGGCAGCGAAATGCTTGAATCTTGTTGACAGGATTGTAGGATAATTAATAAACGTGTTATACACTGTACCATAAATTTATTGTGTTTAAATGTAACCTTGTGAATTTATTGAAACACTGTCGTGCTCAAACTGTTAAAAGATGTTTTAAAGTTGCTCAACATTATGAATGTATCTCTAAAATGGTATATGTATTTTTTATAAATTGTTAGAATTTAAATAAATAAACGAATAACTCAAACTCAAAAACTGTTATAGAAAACAAAAGCAAGGAAAACCCAGTCAGTCCGTTTTTGCATTAGAGGGAAAGTGATAACAATTTCTGCCGTGTCATTACTGTTTTGGCCATTAGGGGGCAGAAGAACTCCACAGCTAGTGGAAATCACACCTCCCTGACATACAATTGCTTTAAAAAGTAAAAAGCAAATGCAAGCAAAACATTACTGTACCATTTTACAAATTCAGAATCTCTAAATTTGAACAATTTTAAAGATGAATTCCCAAATATCAAAACAAACTCAGGGATATGTTCGAAAAGTATCATCCCACTGGTGTTTTGTCTCTCTGTCCACCGGAGGAACAAAGTCCAATATCCACGATGCTTTTAGCTCTTGTTTGGTCTCCACCCACTCCTGAGAAAACATCTCACTCTTAAGCTGCTAAATGTTCCACTTTCTTCACCAGCTACTCCGTCTGTTTGCTGTTGGGCAGCTATACAGCGGGTCAAAGGGCTGGTTGACTGCTGATGGGACCAAGACCGCTGAGAGCAAATATGTGCAGTAAAATCCAAATGTGAGGCTAAACGATGCAACAAAAATGCTATGTAGCTGCAGTGTTTATAATAATTCTCAGCCCCTCCCTTTACAAGTGTGTCAGAGATCTTTGGTGGCCTATATCTTTAGGATTTTAGTACAACTAAACAATTATTTAAAAATGTATATGAATAAAAAAATTATGAATTGTTAAATAACGTTTTGTTTTACATGTTTACATATTTATAGATTAAGTATTGGCTTTTTAGTCACAAATATTTGATTACAGGTATAGTATATATAGTAGAGTAGTTGCCGTCAACTTGAGTAATCTTCACTTCACATGGTGCCCTTCAAGCTAACGAAAACATCACAGTTTACGGTAACTACATGTTACACACTGTCCCTTTAACTCAAGGACTACGTACTTGCTTTTTCCAGGGCTTTCAACCATATCTCACAATCTATTTGTGGAGTTTGCTCAGAGAAATATCCAAAAGATCATCTTTGAACATTTGACAACATGTTGTGACCACTTTTACACACTTGACTGTCGGTCACCCAATGATTAAAGCTGAGTCAACACCATCGGCTGATGAAGACCATGAGATATGTTAGAAAGTATATAAAACTATGTGTGTGTGTGTGTGTGTGTGTGTGTGTGTGTGTGTGTGTGTGTGTGTGTGTGTGTGTGTGTGTGTGTGTGTGTGTGTGTGTGTGTGTGTGTGTGTGTGTGTGTGTGTGTGTGTGTGTGTGTGTGTGTGTGTGTGAGAGAGAGAGAGAGAGCACTATTGGGACTACTACACTTGATAAAGACAGAGAGTATGTTTGCACACACTGTGCACTTTCTGTCAGTAAGCCTGTGTAGCGTTGTTCTGTTGAAAGAAGATTAGGTTATCTACTGTAACATTAATACTATGAGACACACACACACACACACACACACACACAGAGAGAGAGAGAAACACTCCTCAGCCCTTATCTCCCCTCTGTCTAAAAAAATCGGTTCACTCATCTCTCCCGCTCTTCCAGTTCCTACTCCTTCTTGACCTTCATCTCCTCCTCCTCCTCCTCCTCTTCATCAGTCAGCCTCCCCAGCTTTAATTTCACTATTGCACCAATGTATGCCTTTGTATAATAAATAAGCTCCAAGACTAAATAATACATTTCATTTTCTTGGAGGCTTTTCGAGAAACAACAGGCTGACCAACTGTTCGGTGTCACTTGCTGCCAGCCGGCCTCCTCGCTGTGACGGCTCAATGACATAATTTCATAACAGAATTATTTAAATGTACCTACTTTTTTGCAAGTGAACACTAAACTCACTGAAACCAAGACGGAATACACAAACACGCCAATATAATATATATCAGTAGCAGCATATTCATCAGCTGATAAGTTATTTATTGTGCGCACAACAATTGCAGAAAAGCCGTCATTGGAAACGACGATCTTACATCTCAGGCTCCTTCCAACAATGCTCATTATACAAAAAGAAAATTACAGAAGCAAAATGTTGAATTTAAGACAAAAAGTAATGAAGTATCAGGACACTGTAGTAATAAGAAAATATGGTTTACATCTCTGACAAAGTTTGTTAACATCATGACATACTGTGTTCATCAGAGAACACTGAAAGGTTATGTTGTCTGGTTCGGTACGTGCCCTCATAATTATTTAATACCCACATTTAAAGCTGCTATTGTATGTATTTTTAGATGTAAACACAAGACAGAATGGCTCTGAAAGGGTTGCTTGCTAAACTCTGCAGTCCACTTCAGCTCATTGTTGCACATCTACAGCTTCGGTTCAGTCTTATCGCTGTCAGCATTCTCCTTTCTAGCAGCAGGCGGCTGTTTCATTATAAATATGTACTCTAGACCCACTGTGCGCTACATGTCTGGCACTATCTGGTGAACATAGAGGTTAAAAAGACAGATATTTCCCTCCAAACACAGAGCTAAAAGGAGAATAATGCTACTGCGTCTGCCAAATATGTAAATAGGCAATCGTTTTCGATTTTTTCGCCATATAAACTTAACATTTCAGGTTCATTATTGTAATTTTGATTTTGCATGTTTTAAAAAAAAACATTATTTTTCCTCATACTGTCTGTCTGAATATATCTGTATTCAATCTCTGTCTGAATGCCTGTCACTTTAAGCCCCCGTCCTGAAAAAGCAGTCTGCTCTGATTGGCTAACCAGACAAATATAGTGCCTCTTTGCCAAGGTGGTTCTGAAGGTTGGAGATACTCAGATTCCTAACGAACCTGCATGTGACATAGGCAGCGGTGACAAATCTAAAAGGCTTATTTCATCATGTTTTCTGATCTGAGTAGCCTACAAAATGTCTGTGCAAAAGCATTGAAAAGATATGTTTCTCATTATATGTCCCCTTTAAACTGGACCGTGTTGTGACGACCACCTGTATATGGGTGTAAATAATCCCCAATTACAGGAGATCCATCAGGATCATTTATTAATTCCATCATTCTCCTTATGAAGCACATCCACTGAGGTAGCAGCGAGGGTAAGGGAGAGCACTTACTGTAGCCAGCTCATCAAACTTCCCAAAGAGTTCGTTGAGCAGTTTGACCAGTTCCTGAGCAGTACACTGAGAAGCCAAGCTGGTGAAACCCACAATGTCTGCAAACAGGATGCTGTCAGGAGAGAGAAAGACAAATTATAATCTGATGTGAGGAGCTCAACTTGTCCTGCAGCTGATTTCCTGAGCTGAGTTCTCCAGGAAGGAAACACTTTGCAATCATCAGACCACTCAGCAAATACACCATACAGAAGCAGAGAGGGTACATTGACTACACAAACGTATTAAATACCCACAGATCACACCGCAGCAGAGAAATAATAGCGATGAAACAAGGCAAGAACACCATAATCCAATCCCTGATAAGTAAAAGCATCTTTTAGGCCAAACACTAAATCAGAGCCTGCGGCTGGCTAGAAGCTGTAATGAGGATGAAGAAGGTGTTGAAAGCTACTTAGCCCCTCATTCATTTGCTGAGAGGCCAGATGGCAACAAAGTGTTGGATCTTATTGACTCTCAGTCCAAATAAATATCACTGCCTCCAGTGGAGAAAAGGCATCAGAGCTGGAGCTGTGAGAGCACGATAAACAAACACTTCATAATGTGACTGATATGAGACCAAAACAACACTTTTTGGATGTCTTACTCAGAACATTTTCCTAGAAAATTGTTAATTTAATAATCTCTGGTTTAGTGCCAGTCAGCAAATGTTAGCATATATTTGTGTTACATGCTTGTGTTTTCTTGTGTGAACAGTCTCACTAAATGTTGTTCAAACCCTAGAAATCGTACATGAAGTTTGTCTATATAGTCTAAAATAAAACAAAATAAAAATGTAAATTGAGAACCTCGAAGAATAAGCAAACAAGATGTAGCTGACCGGACATTCAATGCAGCTTTCAGTACTTTTGATACTCATTAAGAGAAACCTTTTTGGTCCGCACCCAATACTTTACCAATACCAATAATGCCTCAAATGGCATAAAGAGGGCCCTTCCTCTGGATCGTGAAGGAGTTGCTACGCTCTTTTTGGCAGGGCCGTGTCGTTGCTCAGGAGCTTGATGTACGCAAAGCCAGACAGAAGAGCTCTGTTGTGTGATTCGTCTTTGAATGGCGCTGTTCTGCAGGTCGTGCTGGTGGGTGAGGAAGAGGAGGAGGGCCGGTGGAGTGGGAGAGCAGAGCGGCGGCAGAGCTAAATAGGTACGGGGATCAAACGTTCTCGGGGCCACATCAAAGAGGGGGCCAGATCAGGGAGATGTCACGCCCCCGCTCAGCGAACTAGTGGTGACGTTGTTGTTGTGTTCCCCCCGCCCCCACGTGTTACCGGCTGCGTGTGTGTCTGTGTTTGCAGCGGCTCCCTGAGACGGACGGGAGCCGGCTCGCTGGGTGCAGCAGCGAGCCGTTTGGCCGTGTGCCAGTTCAGCAGCAAGGCGGGTGAACGAGCGGCGATGTTCCCGAGCTGTGTGGGAGCCGAGCGGACAGACAGAGAGAGATACGGAGAGCGGAGAGGACTGTCTCTTGACAGGAGTGCTGTTGACATGCTACGTGGCCCTCCACTCCCACACTCAGCGGCACTGATACCGCTCTCCGGCTCTCTTTCCCGGCCCGTTGGAACGTAAGTCGGGCGAGGTTCTCACGCTCTGTCATATTTCCCTCATTACAAGTGCAACAGACGTGGCCGCTGAAACGTCTGAAGGAATTTACAGGGATAAGGCAGCAACAATTATAGTTTCACTTATTGACTTATTGATTGACTGATTTTCTTTAATACCTACTAATTAATGTATTGTTTCTTATATTAAATGTTTTTAAAAGATGGCCATCGCTATTTCTAAGAACCAAAGGGAATGTCTTCAAATTGCTTTAAACGTCAAAAACCCAAAGAGATTTAACTTCCTGGACTGTGATATACTGGGATATAACTGGGATCAATCATCAATAGACCCTGTGAATGTTTTCATCAGGAAGTGGTCAATTAGTTTATGATTATTCAATTAATTGTATGGTCTATAAGATGTCAGAAAATAATGAATCATGCTAATCAAAGTTTTCCAGAACCAAAAGCAATGTCTTCGAACTGAACGTTTTGTCTGAACAGTCCAAAACCTTCGTTCATCAATGCTATACAATGCAGAGAAGCAGTGAGACCTGGCATGTGAGGTGCCAGAAACAGCAAGTATGTTCTACAGTGGATCCACACCCTGACAACATCTGCCTGCTGCGACCAAGAGCGATGCGTTGAAGGCGGGGAGAGTGAAGCAGAACAGTTAAGTTACAGCTGAACTGCTGAAAGGGTTATGTTTTCTGCTCGGTTTGTTTGATTGTCAGGCGGATTACGGAAAGACGACTGGCCTGATTTTCATTAAACTTGGTGGAAGGGTGTATCGTCGGCCAATGACGAACTTGTTGGAGCGGATCGGAATCGCAGGACGAATACAAGCATCCTTTTACTGACGAAAACGGCCTTCCAGTTCTCTGTAGATGAGCGACTCCTTTCACGTTGTCATTTCAGACACTATTATAATAGAAATATCAATTGTATCTGCTTTAAATGTGTTATTTCACTTTGGTTCAGCCACAAAGCTGCTTCTGCTCAACATTTCTCGCCTGTGTCACCATTGTGCTTTGTAGTCAGATGTAGACGGCGGATCAGTTTGTCACAAAAAAAAACAGTAATTTGCATCTCACAGATAATTACCCTGATAGTAAGTGGACCTTGAGTTAAGAACATAGCTGTTAATACAACAACAATTAATAAATAACATTACAGTCACTGCTTTGGTCAACACACAATGGCCGAGGAGCTGTTTCTGATCTGTCGCTGGTGGCAACAGCACGGCCCCTCCACTATTTCCATCCTTAGCGTAGTTTGATTGCGCCTGCGTTCCCGGCTAACTCTAATTGGTCTCCAAGGCGTCACAGCGGGTGACTTTCGGATCAAAACCCTCCGGCCCCTACGCACACACCTCTGCGGCCCACAGTTGTCATGGCGCCCCGTACCTGACATTGTCGTGGCGTTGGATGTAGATCTTGTGAAAGATCCGTTCAGGCGGCTTCAGGAAGTCCTCCTTCATCTCCATGGCAACGTTCCTGGGCAGTAGGCTCATTAGCAGACGTTCCTGTGGATTGGGGGTCGGGGGTAAAACAGAAGAAGAGTCAGCGTGAGGGTTTTTAACTGGGAGGACATGTATGTGCTGTGTGTTTGTGTTCGCAGGTGTCAGCAAACACATTTAGCTCTTTGCTCGGCCGTAGACAGAAATCCAAAATGACACGAAATGACAAGAAATAACAGAGTTCGGTCCTCCTGTGTGTAGTTTGCATGTTCTTTCCGTGGGAGTGGGTTCCCTCCGGGTTCTCCGGCTTCCTCCCACAATCCAAAGTAATTCAGCTTAGATTAATTTGGGGCTCTAAAATGACCCATAGGTGTGAATGGTTGTCTCTATATGTGCCCTGAGTTAGACTGGCCACCTGTCCAGGTGAACCCTGCCTTCACCCAATGTCAGCTGGGATCGGCTCCAGCGCCCAGCGACTCTAAATAGAATAAGTCTTTTGGATGATGGAATGGAATCAGTTTCAATATTTGTAGTCCATTATTATTATTATTATTATTATTATTATTATTATTATTATTCATTATAAAACCAGTTTGTTAAGCAACTAACAAAACATGTATTGATTCCAGCATCTCAAATATGAGCATTATCTCTTGTATAACATTGTAAAAACTGAAATAGAGCTAAAATTATTTGCCGATTGATCGATTAAATGATCAACAGAACATGTGTTCCTATTTCTATAAACTATTTTGATGATCTGTAACTAGATAGGGTTAATTTTCAAGCTCACTCATCAGCATGTTGTTGTTTTTTGTGTGAGTGAATCGTCTCAGTTGCAGCAGCATAGAGAGTATACTTGAAACTCTCGCAAGATGTCAAATGATTGTGAATGCTCAATGAATCACCAGGCGGCTCACTGAATAGCTGCCGAGAGGCAGGTTCTAAAAGCAGCCGGGCGCTCCTGCGTCTCCCTCCAGCTCTGTTTCACAATATACATCCATTCACACAATGCTGACCCGTGAATGAGAAACTAAACTACAAACGGCCACGCCACTTCCTGTTGGAGGCTGTGTATGAAAGTGGGTTTGTTCATATGTGTGCTTGTGTTTCTCTTATACACACTCGTGCCAGGTGTGAAAGTCATGATAACCAAAGTGTGAAGGGGTGGTTGTTTTAATGAAATAATTCATCTCTGCTTTATTAATCTCATCCGTTCCTCCTCCCTAAACATGTTATAATTCCCATTTCTCTGATCTGCTCCCGGCTTAATTCACTGTGTGCTCTGTTTGACTATGGCTCTCCTCATACTGGTTTATTAATGAACCACTGGCTCACGTTCTCTCACTGTTCCCTGTCCTCCAGATTCATTCAAGGGGAATTCCCACAAAAACTCTGCATCTTTGAAATGAACCCTGAACCGAAGGAATCCGACGTGCTTGCACACAGTGGAAAATAAATGCTTCGTCTGGAGGTTGTGGAAGTTTGTTTTTCTTTACTCTTGTCACAAGACGACCAAATGAACAACTGAGCAAAACAAAGACTGTGAGATGTTTTTGAAAGTTCTAAAAAAAAAAGCGACCTAACGACCTTAAGTTCAGATATTTTTTCACAAAGGAGCTATGTTTAGTTTTTCTTGACTTTTTGGTGATCTATATAAAGACTGTTCTCTCTCAAAACCAGGACGGAAGGATGATGTATTTATGGTGCCACAAAACATCTCAGAGAAGAGGAGTGGCTGGATGGGCATGACCTTTGACTTTCCCATAACCCTTGACCTTTAGTCACATCAGGTGTCAGATCAGGTGAAGTTCGTATTAATCATTTTTGCTATAGTAATTCTTGTTTTTGGAAATAGTTGCTTGATAAACCAACCCCATGTCAAGTTACGCCATACTACCTCTTTCCTGGAGCTTTCATCCATAACACACAATCTTCATCAGAGTACAAGCTCAACAGCTGCTGAAAGCCCTGATAGAAATAGTTTTGGTCGCCAAGAATGAACTGTCACGCTTACATTTTAAGAGAACATGAATGAGAAGTCCTAAAAGTAAAACAATATCCCATTTTGAGCACATTTGGAACGGTGGTTGTGCTGCTCCTGAACGCTTTTGCAGTCAACACATGTTGAAGAGTCAATAAAATGTATGGATCCGGCTCAAACCCGAACAAACAGCTGAGTGATATAACCAGAGACCTGTTGGATTAGTGAAATTAAAATCCTAGCCGTTTGTTGGTGGGCATAGAAGCAGTAGCCTGGTTGCAGGCTGTTGATAGATCCCAATCAGGGGTCTGTGTGTGTTCCACTCACCCAGATAAACTGTGACCTTTACTGGAGTAGGGGAGGGGGGGCAAGAAAGCAATCTGCTTGTGTAATTACCTGTCAGAAGGGAGCCTGTTACTTCTGCGGAAAACACAGCATATCATCATCTAATCTACAAAGCACAGCTGCTAAGTGTGCGTGTGCGCTCACCGGTGTTGTGTAAAACGAAGGTGAGATGTGTATAGAGGCGCATTACATACATCGGATAATTAATTCAACTGTGTAGCAACTGGTGTAGGTTGGTTTCGTGGCAGGTGGGCAGGGTGAGGCTCATAACAAAGTGTTTCTGTGTTAAGGTGGCCTGATTGTTCTTTTGTGACTGTAAGTCGCTCCACGTAGGTGCGCACGGAGGGGGTGGAACGTGTGGCGCTGGTGCATGTGCCACAGTAATTGTTCCTTCCTTAAATAGCCGCTGTCATAGTTACTGCGTGCCTGTGGGAAGGTTGTTAGAATACATTGGCACCTGAAACCTTTAAAAAAACCTTTAAAAAAATAATTAAAATGTTAATCTCAGGAACATATGCGCTCAAGGCCAGGTTAAATGTGTGGACGCATCGTCGTCTTCCTCACTGTTTACTGTCTATATGTGCATGTTTTTGTGTTTGTGCAAATTCACCTGCTTCTCGTTCTCATCCTCCAGTTTCAGCCGCTCCTCGATGGAGTTTCGGGCTTGCAGGAAGACTTTCCTCTGGGTGCGCTCGGTGAGAATCCTCACAAACACCCCAGACAAGTTGACGCTAGTGAACAGCACGGCGTTGGCCACCAGCTGCACACAAACAAGAACAGACATGCCAAACGAAACTGGCAGCATCTACATACTGCGTGTGAGCCGGAGGGAACACACATGTCCATATGTGCATTTCTGTGTGCAATCATACATCCTGGCTGGATTACACTTCACAATCCTTTAATAATCCATAGGATGGATTAAATGGTGAACCTCCAACTCGGCACATTGATTACAACATGAATCACACTGTGGGTACAAAAGCCATAGAGTGGAAATGGCTGACAGAGAAAGCACATTATTGATTAATGGTTTGAAACTATTGGTCGTGGCAAACACTTCATTTTGAGGAAGAACTCTGTAACCTTTTGATGGCGTTGATTCCTAAAAGGTCAGGGGTGAAAGGTCACACGTTAATCCGTCACAGCAGGATGGATGACCCAATACACCACCTCATTAACTTAAACAGGACCTCACTCCACTTCACACTGGAGCTAAACCAACACTTCCAGCACGTTCCCAACCACAGGATCTGGATTTATGCAAAGGGCCTTACGGAATAAACCTAAGGGGCCGTGAAAGGATTAACATGGGGGTAAAAAACATGTGTTTTACACAGAAAGATGTTGCAGTTTTCAGGTCTCGAAAGCTGAAATATAAAAATAGATTCCCCTTTGGTTGAACTAGTTGCGCTTGTTGATCAGTAGATGCTTCAGAACCACTGATTTACTGCATTTTTTACATGTTAAGACACCAAAATGTCAAACAAAGCAACTTGAGAAGGAAGAATAAGTTGTTGGCGGAACTGGTCACTCTATCAAAAGCAATTTGTAACCTGAGAAGAGGAAGCAATGGGTTGCTAGCCAGAACGATTGGGAACTAGGCACAAGGAGCAGTCAAGGATAAGCAGTAAGGTGTGTGTGTGTGTGTGTGTGTGTGTGTGTGTGTGTGTGTGTGTGTGTGTGTGTGTGTGTGTGTGTGTGTGTGTGTGTGTGTGTGTGTGTGTGTGTGTGTGTGTGTGTGTGTGTGTGTGTGTGTGTGTGTGTGTGTGTGTGTGTGTGTGTGCGTGCGTGGCTTTGCAGGATCCTGTTTCAGCACCGGCAGCTGGACAGCTCCTCGTCTGCTTTATTACTGAGGTGCGCTTGTGAAACTGTCTGCTCGCTTCCAATTTTACACCTACAGTATCCTGCAGCTGATATCGATCACTGAGGATGTTTTTTCTTTAACCTTCTCTTCTCCAGGGAAAGTCGGATGCATACGCTTGCTGTTCAGCGTCACCATTTCCTACATTTACGCCGAGCTTGGAGCTTCCCACAACAACAAGGTCTTCTACACTGGAGAAGTTGCTCAAGGGCACTTGAACTGTAGTTTCTGAGTAAACGGGTGACTCAACCACCTATCTAGTAAGATGATGCCTTAAGTGAGAGAACAGTTGACTATGAAGCACAAGTCAAACAGAGTTGGTTAAGTGACTTCGGAGGACCAGGACGCAGGTGCACCACTTACCGGTCTCCACAGCTTCTGTTTCCTTCCCGTGAACGACGTGGCTATGACAATGAAGTGAGATGTAGCCAGCATCAGCCCGAACAAGACGGCCAGCAGCGTCCGCACCGGCAGCAGCACGTAAGCCACGAGGGTGACCAGCATGAGCTGCCACACGCCTTGCTCAGGGGCAGCGGCGCTCAGCAGCTCCGACGTGCCGAGCGCCAGCGGGAACGGGCAGCAGAGCAGCGCAAAGGTGAAGCTGAACAGCAGGGCCAGCTTCGCTATTTGCTGCAGCTGCGTCACCTGCAGGTATTTGACGTTGGTGACGATGAACAGCGACAGGAACACCACGCAGTGCACCGGGTAGGAGCCCTTGGACAAGGTGAGATGCGGACTGGACAGCAGCTCCACCAGGGACAGCGACGACGCGGCCACGATGAGCACCGCCAGCGCTTTGAGGGTGGCGGTCTGCTCGAGCTTCAGGTTGTAGTTCTGGAAGAGAGCCTCCAGCTCCTGGCTGTTGAACTCGTCCTCGCAGGTTATGGCGCCCAAGGGTCCACCGGTCGGGCAGTGACCCTTCCTCCGCCGGGTCTTGACTCTTTCGAATGGGATCTCCTCCATGTTCCGGCCATTCATGAAGCGGGGATGGCGCACGACCCCTCAACTTTTCGGTTCCTCTCCTCCGGTAGGGAATCGAACCGGCACCCTCTCCCAGTTCATGCGTCCTGGATGTCCGAGGGTCGGGCTCGGTGTCAGAAGGGAGAGGGTGGCAGTGGAGGGAACAGAGCACCGCAAGCGCCCTATCCACAGGTTGACGATTGTTGGTGTGTCGTCAGAAAAGTAGCCCAACCAATGTGCAGCACGCCTTTCTCTCTCTCTCTCTCTCTCTCTCTCTCTCTCTCTCTCTCTCGCTCTCCCTCTCTCCCTCCCACCCTCTCTTCTTTTCTCTCTTTCTCTCCCTCTCGGACCACCTGCGGTGCCTCACAGGGTTACCGGTGATCCTGCGCCTAAACCGGACTCATTGGATCACGCGCGTGTAAGATGTTGATCAAAACAGCTCACCACGAGACTCAGCGAGCATTGCTCAAACATCATTTGACAACATTTTCCCTGGTTTACTTACCCTCCTTCTCTTGCACACACACACACACACACACACACACACACACACACACACACACACACACACACACACAAACAGTAAATAGAATATTCTGCTGTGTGTCCTTCTTTAATTCTCTTTAGTGAAATGTCAGTGGTTGGTGAAGACAGCAGCAAAACAGCGGTGATTTCCCCTCACAGTGTCTGCAGTCAGAGCTGATGTAGTTCCCCGCTAAAAATAGCCCAGCTGCACCGGTGGATGTTCCAATATAGCAACAATTTGGTCTTTCCCGCATCTCTTCCCCTCATATATTTTGAGTCAAGTGCTCATTTCGCGCAGAGAATTAACAGATAAAACGTAGGAGATGGATCGTATATAATCGCGCATGGAGGCTAAAAATAGCTCTCTTCCCAAATTAACAATGAAAATGTATGAATAATGGCGTGCATCTTAAATTGTGATGCATCGTTGTCATGATTAAGGGCACCCTTTATGCATATTTTAATTGCGTCTGCATGCATTTGTGCATATAATAGGTTGTGTGCATTTATTTGCATTATGGTTTGTCTTTGAGTTCAAACTTCCACGATGATTTAAATCCGGTTGTTGCAGAACAAATACTGATACTAAAAAGGGCACATCAGTGTTATTAATATGCAAGTGACAATTTCAACACAAATTATTCAGAATAACTGTGAAATAAAGTATGTGAACGAAGGGCTTTGCAAAATAGTAGAAGCGGCAGTAAAATAATGAAGAAAAATGTATATATAAGAATATAATGAGCAGGAATATTCAGGATATCCAAAACATTTGCTTGTATAAAAATGGAGATGAGTTATATACAAAATAGGTAATGTTTATCATTGTCATGGTTATGAGTGAAGTTGTAGAACAAACAGGAACAAAATAAAGGGTTAATTCAGTGAAAATATAACTATCATAGAATGAATACAAATTCACAGAAGAAATATAAACAATGAATATAAAAAAATGAATGTCAGCAAAATAGCAGAAATTACAGCAGCATAATTCATCATGCATAAATATCATTCAAAATGCACTTTGCTTAATAGGCTGCATGCGATTAGAGTGCAATGAATACAAATAACACATCAAAAGTAAAATACTCAAACATTTTAGTTGTGGTGTAAAATAATTAGTAATATTTACAGCAGATGTCTTTAGGATATCATATTAAGAGCTCACCTGAGACTCATTATCAATGAAAATATTTACATGCATGTTAATAACGAACACACACACATTTGAGTTGTATCTATTCACTTTATCATAACATTCCACTTAAAGGTATGCAGACAAATGACAATGTGACACATTCATGTGCATCATTTGCTCTTCAATATCATCATCACAGTTGATGCAATAGTAATACTATTTATTTGAATATAGCAGCACATAAAAGGATTTACAGGAATGTGTCCATCATGATTCATACTTTCTGGGGGCCCGGGGCATTGCTGGGCCATATACCCTTGTTTCTCCATTATAAGCTGGAGTATCACATCACCGTGTGAGAGCTGTGCAGAGTGGCGGCCAAGAGCCAGCCAGTACGGCACCAAAAGCATGTATATGGTGGGATCAATACGTAAACAAAGCACAGAGAAGCTTACAACACACAGAGGGAGGGACTTCATTCTCTTCACAGGTGACAAAGGAAGGTTTTCAAGACAGAAAGTCTGGACATTGCTTTCATTATTTTATACATTTTTTATTTCAACATTTGCTATACAAAACTGCTATAGCGGAAGCTAATGGGGATCCGATAAGATAGACAATTAAACCGTGGCTCTCATCACAAAAGCTTCTTTTGAGTTTTAGTGGCAATCATGCAGATATTTCTGAGTTTTCTACAAAACTGCAGTAAACCTGGTTTTCTGGGGGGCCCAGAGCGATTACGGCAACTTTACCCAATATGCTATCCAGAAATAGTTCTATTCAAGGATATGTTTAATTGAATAGAAAAAATAGATTCCCACAATAATACAATCCTTTATCAGTTTGTGTTCAACATACTTGCCTCCTTCCCCCGGCTTATCAGTTTTAATGGTCTGTGTCAGGAAGTCAACAATATTGAAATACTTATTAAATATATAAAGTATTTTAAAATCAAAAGAAATCCTCCTTAGTGTATCACGAGGAGGCCTGACCCGTGACCTTTATTTGGTTGTTGTCACGTGTGTCTCAGATCACTAAGATCTCTGAGGAAGTCACTTAACAGACAGTCAAGTCAATTATTATATGGTCAATATCCAGCATCGTCCGGCGTGTCTTCAATCAATAAGCTGCTAAGATGAGATCAAGAAGAAAGACATTCTGACCAATGTGATTTCGTCTCATGTTGTGAAGAGCTCACCCGCAGTCGTGCAGTTGGTCTGAAGATTTCAAACTCTGAACTTGTAGAAATCCTTCCGTGGACTTAAATATGGTTGATAAGCTGCAAAGATCTGGTTCTTAGAGTCCACTTTCTGCTGCCCGCTCAACCAAAACCTCAGGCTAAGAGAATGGGATGGCCCGCAGTGGTACAATATGTGAGAAAACATGAATGAATTTGGTTGTAAATTACAATAATCAGCCAAGATAAACTTTTCAGTATGAGAGAGACGTTAATTAATTCATAAATTAATAAGAGAACAGAATCATCAACTGAGGCTTTTAAGCACTTCTAAAAACACATTTTTAGTTTCATCACTTTTGTAAATTGTAGATTGAACCCACTGTTCCATGTACGGCTTCTCTCTCATATATGTTGTCATCGTGGTGCTATACAAATAAACCCTGAGCAGCTTCAAGTTGTTTTGAAGCCTCAAATGCAGCATTATTTCCATTTGATATCCCCACTGGCTCCCTTCTAAAGTGTCTCATCTTTCCTGTTTAGCATCAATGAAGGGAAGTGAAGTGACGGGGCACAGCAGCCAGGCAGCGCAGCATTTCTCCCTCTTCTGAAAGTAAGTGACAGTTGCAGATTTTCGGACCATCCCTACCCCCAGGATGCCTTGACAGTCCCCCGTTGCCATGGCAACAGAGGCAGTAGGGCCAGCAGTTGTGACTGATATGCTGCTGAGGTGTATCCCAATATGACACCCTGTGTGTGTCTCTCTCTCTCGCTCTCTTTTCCCGGTCTTGTCTCTCTGACTTTCTTTCAGGTGGTTTGAGATGAGGAGAGCAGCTGATGAGTTTGTATCTGTCTGCGGTGCGGTGACACAGCGCCCTGCCCTGCCGGCTCATTGTGCTCACTGACATTTCTCCAAATTGAGGCTCTGACATCAAGGACGGGGTGGTGTGCAGATGAAAGCTCTAGAGGTGACGACCAAAACCTTTTCCCACCAGCCATGTAAAAACACAGAAGGTGGTGAGTGGAGGAGGGTGGAGAGATGCAATGGTATAGCTGTGTGTGTGTGTGTATACATACTGTGTGTAGAGAGAGTGAATCCATACATTTATAACACACTTTAATAACGTCAGACCAAGTCTAGCTCCGCCTCATACCAGGTGACCCTGAGATTACAGCTTTTGATTTTAAATTTGTCAGGTGTCCCGCTCACATAATCATAGCCAGGTGATTTCCTGTTCATGGGCCCGATCTGTGTGTGTGTGTGTGTGTGTGTGTGTGTGTGTGTGTGTGTGTGTGTGTGTGTGTGTGTGTGTGTGTGTGTGTGTGTGTGTGTGTGTGTGTGTGTGTGTGCCAGTTGGCAGGGAGACACAGAGACAGATAAATGGGACCTTAGTAGACTGGGATCTTCAGCACATTCATGAATAGGAGCCCTCTGTCGAGGCTGAGGAAGCTGCTGCAGTGTTGTTTGCATTCATGAATAAACCTGCTTGCTGCCATTCATACAAACACAATTAGCTCCATGCCTTTCCTGTGGAGGACAGGAATAGATGAACACAGAAACCAGCTCTCTTGCATAAAAACTGGTATTTATAGAGCCGCTAAAAGACCTTGTGAACCGCATTGTCCGCATAATCACTGTGCGAAGCTAAATTAATTAATTTTGTAGGTTTGACATGATGTTAGCATGCATAAAAATGCTACAATAGGAGATCAAAAGGAGACGCAAATGAACAAATCCTTTAAATCTGTCTTTGACACCTTTGCACATCTGTGTGCACAACAGCCAGCCGATTGTACGCATGCACGCATATGCGCAAGAGGAGAAATATAAAAGATGAGGGAGACACAAAAAGAGTCTTCAGCAGTCGGCTGTGTGTTAAAGTGTGTAAATGTGCGTGCATGTGTGTATGTGTGTGTGTGGGGCCTCTTGGGTTGCAGTGTGTGTGTGTGGGAGTGCTATTGAGAGATATTTTTAATTCTGTGTGTCAACTCTTCTCATCTCTCCCTCCAAGAGAGGTTGGAGGGAAGCTGAAAAACATTTCCAATGCAACCATCATTTAAATATACACACACGCGTCTGCTTGAACATAAACACACACACACACGCACAAACACACACAAACACATGCAGTTTCAGAACTCTTTCATAAGGCACCAGTTGCGTCTTTGAAAGTTATAAAAAGCCTGCCAGATTGTCGGCGTTTTTCATGAATTTCCCTCGGAGTGCTTGTGAGAGAATTTTACATGAACACGATTCAAATATGAATGTGATCCTGAATGGGTAAAATTTCAAATGAATGATACAATCTTCCTGTCGTGTCATAAAAAACACTTGAATCTCATACTGGAAGTAATAAAAGATCAAGAGAACTGTTCCCCGTCACTTATGAGAAAAAATAAACCTTTTTTTTTTCCATACGGTAGATAATGACGGTAATATTTCCCTGTGGAGCAGCAGTCGTCAACCTAATGACTTTCTTCCATGCCACTGCTTTTAGGAGTGTGTAAAGTCCATGTGGACTGCAAAGTATGATTAAAGTCATCCTTGTGGAATATAGCGCAGGATTTCTCTCATGTAAAAAGGGGTAAGTGGATTTTGCTGACACTCCTATTCTTAGTGAAGCTTGTGAACAAATAACACGTCACGCAGCAGGTTGTCTCCTGAGCTTATGTGGCCACCCTCAGCATGAAAGATGTTCTATTTCTATTCGAGTACCATGACAGATTTACAGCTAAACTCTAGATGTACACGTATATAGATAATTTAAAAAAAATGTCTCAAGCCTCTCTTGATGCACCTGCACAATATTAACGCTGCAGCTGTTAAACATTTAGGAGGGATCCTAAAGGTGAGTCACGAAAAGATTAAAATGGTTCCTCAAATGATTCAGTAGATATTTCGTTGGAAAGGATACACATACAGATTACACCTCCAAACTATATTGCAGTCCATAAATATTATAGTATTGAACCATTTCACGGTTTTCCTCACCCGGACAACAGCAACCAGTAGTAACTAAGTACATTTACTCAAGCACTGTACTGAGGTACGGTTTTGATGTACTTGCTCTTTACTTGAGTATTACCATTTTAAGCTGCTTTATACTTCTACTACACGATCTTTCAGACGAAATACTGTACTTTTTACTCCTCTTATTTTACTCTAATGTGATTTTAAGGGCTTTAGTTACTAGTTGCTTTTCAGATAAATATTTTACACAGAAAACATAGAATATTTTTAAAAGGTTGAACTACTAACTAGCTGGTGTATAAATTATGGCAGAAATGATCATGTTATTGTAACAATAATTAGAAAATATAATGTATGATACGGTACCATTGATCTGCTGCTTAAGAGATACCTGTTGCTTTTACTTTTACTGAAGTAACATTTTAAATTCAGGGCTTTTACTTGTAACAGAATATCTTTACATTGTGATGTTGCTATTTTTGCTAAATACTTGTTCCTCTGGTGACCTCCTATCCTACAAATGACCCGTACCACACACTTCCGTTTGCTTCTATCCACGGGCTCTAATCGCTTCACATTGGGTGTATCATAAAATAGAGGAAATAATGAGCGATATGCCACACCAGGTTTAGATTGCAGCCCAGAACAGACGATCAGTGCTGCTGACCTGGGCGACATGGCTGCCGTCACATCTATCTAACACGGACACTACTCACTCTATGAAAATACCTTTAGGTGGGAGGTTTAAGTGGGAGTACAAATATCTCAAAGAAACTTTAGTCATAGGCAGAAGAGCTGATCATCTGATCATCTGATTGTTCTATCATGTGTTTTGTTACAATACATTTCATTTAGCTGACGCTTTTATCCAAAGCGACTTACAATTCAACCATGAGTACAAACTCAGAACAACAAGAATCAAGAAAGAATCAAGAAAGCCAAACTACAAAGTGCTATCAGTAAGAGCCATTTAAGTGCTGCTAAAGTGCTGCTTTCCTTATTCAAGGTATAGTCGGAAAAGATGTGTTTTTAGTTTGCGACGGAAGATGGGGGAACAATGTCAGACACGTGGCTCTTTTTATTTTCAATCTGAAGAATCGTATGATTTTTCAAAATAGAAATGCCCGCTCAGCACTAACCTTAACAAAGTAACACCACAGTAAGCGAATGGATAAGGTTATGAATAATGTGAATAGCTGAGTCAAAGTTTAAAAATAACTGAAAAGCTTCTAGGTGTAGTCCTGTGTTCTCTTTAAATGACTGTTTTGTGAATGGGGTCTGGTGGATTTTAAAAGAGCAATATAACGGCTTTAGTTCCCAGTTGGAAGGTGCCGTGACAGTGCGGTAAAGCGGGTTTGGATGGGAGCAGCAGAAACACATAATTTAGACACATAACAAATGGCCCACCTAAAAAAAGATTGGGAAAGTGTACTCGAATATCTTCAGCGCTTTACCTTACCATCAGACAGCCCTTTCCTCCGAGGAACTGGTGATTACCATCTTCAAGGAACTGGTGAAAATCATCCAAGTGGCTGGAAAGAAAAACATGGGAACTCAGCTTGGGTCTTGTGGAGTTGTAGCATTAATTCAACCAACAAATAAATCGAACGCTCACTGCACTTACCTTCACATCTGTACCGTTACTGCTGCCTCATCGTCGTCACACACAAGCTCTCTCTCTCCCTTGACCAAACACTTGCTGATGGTAGATTACACGTTGGAGACTTGCTGGGAAAGTGGCGGCATAGGTCTACAACGATGCTTGCAACGTAGTGGCTGCTAACTATGCACAACTATTGGAGTAGTTTTTAAAAATACGAGTACATGAGCACAATATTGGACCTGATATAGTATCAGGGCATCGCTTCGGAAAATAGCATTCTGACACTAAAACATGGATTTGACCAAAATTAGAATTTTTGGATTTGAATACTTACAGTATACACACTAAGCTACAGAATGATATAAAGAACAAAAAAAAATATCCAAAATAATGGTATCGGCCTTTAACTTTAAAATCCTGACAATGTGTCTCTGAAAGTAGACTCAGAAGAACTAGTAAAGACTGTAATGAAGGTTCCCGCTCTTAACGATCCGATGTTAACACCAATTAGAAGCATTTCTCCTGTTCTGCGAGTGCGGTTCAATACTTTCATTATTTTCAGATGAGGGAGTAGCAGGTGGGGTCTGATCAATGCAGGAGCTGGGGCCGTGAGACAGAGAAACCCTCAGTGACTGTCTGGGGTCGACTTCACCATCAACCTGACAAATCAAATATTCAGCAGCGACACTCTGAAACAGCTCGCGTTGGAGACAGAGAGAGAAACCAGAGAAATAATCACAACTCACCAGGAGCTGTGTGAAAGAGCGTTTCACGCTCAACACTGGCACTTATCCCCTCAACAGATTATAGCTCCACACATCAAATATTAAAGCGGCAGTGTGAATTATTGATCCCGATCAATGTTTGCAGATCAGAGCTCTCATGCAGATGAGCAGCATTGTGGAGCCCCAGATACACTCCTGTTGTACAGAGGTGCTGATGATTGACTGTGATGCTGATCAAGACAACTCACATGTTGCAAGCTGACCAGCACATCCAACACTTTCTCACAAAGGGGACGTGGATGTACGGAGGAAATCGGGAACTTCAAGGAGCTTTGAGAATGTCTGTCAGCTCATGTCCGTGAATAATGACAAAGGTTCCCTTGAATGAATAAGACCTCAGCCACATTGTTTTGGAAATGAAACAAGCAAACGTTTTTAGCCACTGATATCCAAACACACATCTCTTCCTATCCCTCCCTAAAGCTTGGTTAGCTACTACAATCAACAAAAGGGTGTGGTTTGCTAGTCACCCAAAGTCTCCTTTGATAAGATAAGATATTCCTTTATTAGTCCCGCAGTGTGGGAATTTCAGGATTACAGCAGCAGGCAGGTAAAGAGACACAAGAGACACATAGTAAAATAAAACAAGTAATATAAATAAACAGTAAAACAGTGATAAAAACAGTAAATAATCCACAATAGCAATATTATATATACAGACAGAATAAAGTGTATTTATATTGCACATGTTGAATTGATTAAAGTGATTGAAGTGTTTGTGTGGTCTACTGGTGCTCAGCTGGTTGTGCAGCCTGACAGCAGCAGGAAGGAAGGACTTTGGGTACCTCTCCTTCAGACACCGGGGATGAATCAGCCGGTGGCTGAAGGAGCTGTGCAGAGCTGCCAGGGTGTCCTGCATGGGGTGGGAGGCGTGGTTCATCAGGGATGAGAGCTTGGCCATCATCCTCCTGTCTCCCACCACCTCCACAGTATCCAGAGGACACCCCAGCACGCTGCTGGCCTTCCTTACCAGTTTGTCCAGTCTCCTCCTGTCAGCTGCCGTGATGCTGCTGCACCAGAAGACCACTCCATAGAAGATGGCTGAAGTCTGTTCTGTCCCTTTTTTGTAAAGTGCGTGTGTGCGTTCAGTCCAGTTTATTGCTAAAGTGAACATCCAGGTTTATAATAAACACCTAAGAGTATAGGATGAATCGTGGATGAAACATTTGAAATATTTTACAGTCAAAAGACGGAGATTTGATGGGTCTAATATATTTGAGATAAATGAACACATGGGACACAGGATTAGAACTGGGGGAAATGTATTTTTCATTTCACTGAGACTTTAATTTTAAATTCCATAAACTAGAAGACAGAGCCAACACCACGAAAAAGATGTCACTGTTCAAATACTGCAATGTATTCCTCTGTCTGTTTTTCCTGCTCTCTCTCTCTCTCTCTCTCTCTCTCTCTCTCTCTCTCTCTCTCTCTCTCTCTCTCTCTCTCTCTCTCTCACACTCACACACACACACACACACACACACACACACACACACACACACACACACACGTTGGCACACTCACATGTACAGCAGCTGTGAGGCCCACATCTGATTATGTTATTGACACTGGGCAGGAAACACAAGTGGAAGTGTGCCTCATTTGAGTGTAGAATACACAGAGGACGAGGCTGCTCCATCACATTAAATGACATAACTAGTTTACATCGAGGCTGCTTTACTGCGTGCAAAGAACACAACTGACAGATTAGGAAAGTGGAGCCTCGCATTAATCGGTTTGTTTGTGCACTAGAAATGTTAAGGCCGCGTGCTGGTTTGCTAACCTTACTTGTGCCTACGTGTCCAAACCCCCGGGGTCTGTGCTACAGCTGATGACTAGCATTTACATAATGAGCTAAATGTTAGCTGCTGCCTTTAACTGCTACTTCTCAGCTGTAGGGGGCAAGCTGACCTCCACAGAAACACACTGAAAGGCTTTGGGGAGGGGGACAATGTTAAAGTAAAATGATGGAAATCTAGAAAAGAAAGTCCATTTTATTCTATTTTTTGTCTTTTGAAAGTATTGTATAATACCCAAAGCTACGGTAAATAATCCTACTAGCAAGTAGCCTATTACTGTGTGTGTGTGTGTGTGTGTGTGTGTGTGTGTGTGTGTGTGTGTGTGTGTGTGTGTGTGTGTGTGTGTGTGTGTGTGTCAAAGCCTGGTATACCTTCTTCCTCTGTGCTATCGAGCTCCATTGTTGTCCAAAAACATTATGAACTCATATGAGCCACACTTTAGTGGTGGGGGACATGTTACTCATCATCAGGAACACATTCACAGTTTTCTTTCTCTTTTTTTTTTTTTTTCATCGAGCATTGTCTCTAACAAATAAACAAAGAATAATCAATAAATGGATGATGTCTCTCGCAGGCCAGTACAGGACTATAGAAATAGAGAAGTTTGGTTGGCAGTCCAAGTTTCCCGAGCCCCACCACCTTAGAAAAGATTCTTTTGTACATGTATTTATTAATTTACCTTATCAATGTTCTGTGGAACGTAATCTCATTATGTGGTGGTTTTAATGCTGTTTCAGATTCCAGTAATGCTGAATCAAGTGTTTTTTTATTTAGTTAATTAATTTGCTGATTAGTCAAGAATCAAAGTTACAGATAACGGGACTAAAGATATCGTAACTAAAAAAAACTATTTGTTCCTGGTGTCAAAAATCGAAGTGTAAAAATACTTAAATGTTATGTTTTTCGGTGGTTATGGACTACTTCTTGGATGGGACTAGTTGCCAGGCAACCAGCGGAGAAGTAAGTTATTGGTCATGATGAAGAAAGAGAAGTTGATTACATTTCTTTATTTTTTTTTACAGATTAAACAAACAAGATATAACTTCAAATAACCGTCTGCTGGCTCCAACCATCACCTGAGAACATGAGAGTGGTATCAATCTTCACCCTTTAACTCGCGGCAAGAGAAGCAAATAAGACCATCTGTGTCACACTGTTCCTTTAAGCCCTCAAATATTCCCAGAAAATACAATACACTGGATATCAGGTCCTTCATGATTTGTCATTTGAAAAACCCGCATCATCTCTATCTCCATTTATTTCCCCTCCTCTAAACAAGACACAAATTATCTGGCTCTTCCTCGTCTTCCTCCTCTACATCACAATCTGTCTCCACAAAACACAGACAGCTTGCCTGACCGTCTGGAATACACATTCGGATCTGCTTGTCACTTCACATCTCCCTCGTCTTTGTCTTCCCTCTTCTGCACCTCTCTCTGTCTTGCTCTGTTCCTCATAATCTCTCTATCTGCTCATCTCGACCTCTTCCACATGTGAGCACGCTAGCCGAGAGAGATGTCCGGCTTTTAATTCTTCAGCCAAGGGAGCAGGAGAAAAGGGGGGAGGGGGCTCTGAATCTAAAGAGTTGGGGCTCTAAATGTAAACAGTGGCACGAAGAGCAGCTTAAGAGGGCTATAAATAGAATGAGAGAGCAAGAGAGGGAGCAAGCAAGAGAGAGATAGAGCAAGAAAGCTTTGGTTACGGAATAGAAATGGCTCCCGACAGTCAGGGATTAGTGCTTCCCCGGAGGATTTTCACTCCAAAGCCCAATCTGGGGTGACTGGGAAGAGCACCAGCCCCAGTCATCCTAATTCAGTTAAACCCTGCCCAACAGGCAGGCAATAGGCCACATAGATGCGTGTTTGCATGCAATCATATAGAAATATCCATCCAGCTACATACATGTTTAGCTGGAATAGAAAGGGAGGCAGGAAGACTGGGGGGTGTCAGTTTGAGAGAAAAAAGGAGAATTTAGAAATAGACATGCGGTGCACAGCATGTGAGCTGCTGCAGATGTAGAGCTGTGTGCTTTGGTAAATGTAAGATACACACAGAAATGCTACCATGTGGGTACGCACACATTCACTCACTCTCTCTCACACACACACACACACACACACACACACACTACTGTGAGCCTCATTACTGGCAGATTACTCAGCACCTGATCCTGCTAAGCTTGTTAAACAACACTGTTCTGCAGAAAACATACAGATACACACACACACGCATACAAACACATACACACGCACACACACGCATACACTGAGTGAGGTGCTAAGAATAACTATTGTGGTACAAAACAAAACTGTAGGGGAACAGTGGAAACACCCTTACCAATAACAATAGCTGGCGTTCACATATTGCCACTGTCCAATAGAAAATAGAAATAAAAAGCGTTACATTTGATCATGTTCAAAACAGCATTCATCCGTATTTGGCCACTCTGGGACCAAAACATTTTAATACAGATACTCTGCGAGGTTTAGACGGCACAATATCATTCCATAAATGGCCCGACCCAATAGACGTAGCTCATTTACACTCTTCTACAATCCCAGGTATGGTGTAGTGTAGTAAAATAAATCTGATGAAGAAACTGGGACACATCAAAGCGTCTCTGAGTATAACTTGTTGTTGATCCAATGGGGTGGAACATAAAAGTCGGTCTTGTGTTATTGAACAATGTCCGAGACAAGCAACTTAAGATGGAATTGAAAGACAAGCAGCCCTGACATAACACCACCTTGTTATGTGGTTTTGGCAGACGTTTGCTTACATTTCCAGCAGACATGGAGCAATATTATCATCCCATTGGAATCGTGTTTGTGTCTAACTTGAATACAAGTTCACTATCCACTCTCCTTTTAGCTCTGGTTTGGTCTCCACCAACTCCTGAGAAAGAAATCTTAAGCTGCTGCTCCATTTCCGTGACCAGCTTTCTAACTGTGTCTGGTGCTGAACAGGAAGTGTACGGTAGGTTAATCAGAGCTTGTTCCATGAAAACACAGAGACCGTAGAGACATTAAATGAGCCGTAAAACCAAACTACGAGCTTTAAGAGGATAAAGAGGTCTGTAGAGTGGCAGCCAACACATCATCGGCCCTTCATATTCCTAATCAAACCCTTCAAGAGCCTTTCGCTTCGTCGGACAAAGCTCTAACTCACTTCTCTCAGTCATTGATTGGTTTTTGAGACAAATGTCTGTGTGCACAAGTACGTGCAGAGGCCCATGCGCCCATTTACTGCCCAGCAGTGTGTGAGAAATGATGTGGGAAGTGTGTGTAAAGTAACAGTGCTTCAGGCCTCCTTCTGCTGAGGCGCTACACACATCCCAGTTCCCACAGCAACACATTAGCACTCAACTCTACCATGGTGGAGCCAGAGAACTAAGTGTGTGTGTGTGTGTGTGTGTGTGTGTGTGTGTGCGTGTGTGTGTGTGTGTGTGTGTGTGTGTGTGTGTGTGTGTGTGTGTGTGTGTGTGTGTGCTCCCAAAATTCTATCTTTATGGGCAACCATGTGATTGTTAGATCTGCAAAGAGAGGACAATTTGCCAAGTGAGGACATTTTTGGAAAGGTGGAACATTTTTGAACAAAGCTTTGGACTCAAACAACATTTTTGAAAATCAGTATAAATCTGGAACATTATGACCATTTTTGGGTTAGGGTTTGGGTAAGTGAAGACATTTTACAAATTGAGAAAGTTGTTTTTGGAAAGTTTTTTATAAATTAGGACATATTTGCAAAGTGAAAGACATTTTATTGTAGGAACAAAGTGCATTAAGTCCTCAAAGTCCTCAAAAGGCAAGGCAAGTTTATTTGTATAGCACATTTAAAAAACAAGGTGATTCAAAGTGCTTCGCATAAAACCATTAAAAGCATCAAAACATAATGCAGAAGAAAACAATTAAGAACATTCATTAAAACATAAAAAAAACAGTTAAAAAGCAAAACATACAGAATTGAATAAAAGTTGTAGGGCAGTTTAAGAAATAAAATGCAGAAATGTATTAATATCCTTGAATCTGGTTCATTTAAAGGCAACAGCAAACAGAAAGGTCTTCAGTCTGGATTTAATGTTTGTGTGTGTGCAACTATCTCAGGCAAATATTCATACACACATATGTACTTAAATGAGTGAATATGAAAACATGTTTGTGCTTTTGAACTAAACATGGAGAGGCAGCATTCAGCCGTTCTGCTCCACATCTGGAACGAGGTCCCTGAAAGCTGCAGGTCTGCTGAGACCCCCAGAGACCCTCAGCTCCTTTAACACACTGACCACTTTCCTTGAGGTTAATTCTTACTTTAAACTGTAACTCTCAAGTTTGTGATAAATAATGATTCAGAATGGCTCCGGAAAAACTTTCTATCTGCCCAAACACAAGGTTCTCACAAGAAGAGAAATCAAAGAGACGCACCGCAGGTCCTCTGGCTGAAGTTTCTTTTTCCTCTGCAGAATGAAGAAAGTTGAACTCTTCTGGAGAGTGAATTAAAAATCAATAGCGCTGAGAGTTGCAGGTATGTTGGTGGACGGCCGTCTGTGGAATCAAAGTCAATTCACTTTCACAGTTTGCCAAACCAATGAATAAAATATGACGCTCCAGTTCGAGAGGAAGGAGGGAAAGATCCTCTAATTGGAATTTCTGTCAGCTGAACGAGAAGTTGTAGGGAGACAAATTATTCACACACACACACACACACACACACACACACACACACACACGCACACGCTCTCACATACTGTACATTTAATCAAGTGGGTCCATGAGCTAACCCGTGGTCTTGGCACCAGCTACGTCCTTGGCTTTGTGGGAAAGTGATCGTCTACATTTATTAAAATCGGACAAAAATGCTTTTGCTTTTTAAATAGACTCTCTATATACCGATGTCCACAACTTTATTCATGACCCACCAAGACTTTGCATCTTATTTTCTCTCCTTTTTAACGACCCTAATGGCAACTGAAATACAGAAAGTCAAACACGCAGCCTGAGGTGATAATTGTGAACAAATACTCGTGAAATATTTTCAAATGTTTGCACAACATAAAGCTGACACACTTCTTGGAAATCAGCTACACTGCCTAAATCCTCCAAGTCATTCAGCCACTCGCAGACGCACAGATAAACACCAGCCCTGTCCGTTAGAGGTCACGTGTGGGCGAACAGCTCATAAAGCTGGTGGTGTGAGGGGGGTTTGGGGGGGGGGGGGTTACATAAATAGAGTATAACTAGATTGATAGGCTCAATTTGGCTTATATAAAGAGGGGTCTCATTGAGAACAAGTATTGTCTCAGATCTTCTTGTCAGAGACGTTATGAAAGTGTGGCTGAAAACTGGTGCTCGGCGCTTTGATAACTTTTTCATGTGATGAAATTATAAATGGTTATTTGAACAAACCATTGTGAACAGGGCCTTTGTGCAATGTCACGACGGGAAACAATGACAAATCAGTATTTAGCGTTTTCAGAACGGATATAGATATGCATTTATTACTGATGCATTAACTTTAGTTAATGCTGTGTCTTGTGAGTGTTATTTTCACTATATTCTGTTATGCAGTACATGAACCTACGGGGCAAAACTCTGCTGTTGGGACACCTCACACATTTAGTTTGGGACATTCACTAAATTCTCACACTATAAACTAAATAAATGGAGGTAAAAACTTTGACATTTTGACCAATTAATAAGTTAAATGAGAAGATGTATATCATACACGTGTCTATACAATAAATATAAAGCTACCAGAAGCTGGTTAGCTTGTGTGTAAAAATCACAAGGTGTTTTTTTACGGGTTACACGCAGAGCTTTAGCTTCAAACTGTAAACATCCCCCAAAATTGCACGTGAATAGGCTTCTTGAGGCTGATGAGGGCGGTGTGTTTATAAGATAGAAGAACTTGTATTTTTCGATCCATTACACTCTGACCTACATTTTCCCTTTGCTTTTCTTTTCCACCGTATTTCAGCTTCTCTCATATAGCCTGTCGCTCTCTGACAGGCCTATCTGGCAGTACAACTCAGATTGGTGTGAAATCGCCAACTAACAGGCGGGAAATTGGCTCTGTTATTTTTGGAGCAGAGTCATGGGGGACCGCCGGACCATCATACCCTCTCTAATGAGCAGGTGATGGAGGCGTCTCAAGAGAGGGGAAAGAGTGGAGAGGGAAAACAGCTCTGCAAAAAGGTGAATGAGAGGAAAAAAAATGAGATTTCTTGTCGCATATATGAACATCTCCATCAGATCAGCCAAATATTAATAACCTCTGCTGACATTCGCCACTCCTGCAAATGAGGGTTTACAGAGCTTGACTCGGCCTGTACACGGTGTGTGTTTGTGCTGAGCCAATGGAAGTCTGGGGGGGGGGGGGGGGGGGGGGGATGTGTCTGAACAATACCATCTTTAACCAAAGCCCAACATGAAGCAGTGGTTCCCGAGCGTTTGTGTCCGATGCCTCCCCTCCGCCCTGTCAGATATATCACGTACCCCTCATCAACCCCCGTCATGTTTCAAATGGATCTTTAACATAATTAAAAGGCATTGTTAAAGGAAAGGTTTACATGTTTGCTTAAACAAACAAAAACATTTGACGGTCATGAGTAAATGTTAAATGAACAGCAGTCTCCTGTTTTTAACGTTTTGTTGACCCATCCATCCATCGCAACCTTCTCTCTATACAATAATACACTGTTAAGCGTACTATGATGGTAGTACTGTTGCAGGACATGTACTTGAAATGCCACTTAAGTAAAAGCTCCGAGGACTTCTTCACCAATGGTCCTGTCCTATCGTAGAAGTCATGTTTTGGATGTTGTGGCACTGACCATAAATGCAGATCATCACATTACTAATCATGTGTTTATTTTTCTCCTTTTTCTTTTCTTTTACCAAATGACAATTTATATTTTGTTCAACTGAGGTGGGCTACTTCCTTATAGTCCTTATAGTAATAGTGATTCCCAACCAGGGTCCTTCGCTGTTGTAAAGGACAGCACCAAAATGCACAAGAACACAGTTCAGTGGACTTGGCATGCGCTGTGTGTTGATGTTGAGACAATGGTAGCAGAGGGAGGGGGAGGGGGGATTTGGTTGTGGCCGAGCATTAAAGTGTCAAGCTCAATCCCACCTTCAGCCAAAGCAGAGAAAAACGCCTGCAAGAGAGCATATAGAGTATCCAGTCTACTACCGTCATCTCCACCACACTGCAGTATTACAGGTTGATCCTTTCTGATTCAGACTGTTCATTCCAATTACTCTATTTATTCTAGAGACACGCATGCACGGATTCTGAGGACGCTCTGCAGGGACACTCTTCAGCTCATACAAGGATACATTTATTCATTTCACACACACATGCTGCTTCAATCATCTCCGTACATGTAACAAATCCCTCATCTCCTCCTGGCTGGCTGGGGCAATGCACCGTCACTGGTTTCCCTGGTTGAAGAGCTTACTCATGCCCACTGGAAGGCATCATGCACAGTATTCATGATGACACACACACACACACGCACACGCACACGCGCACGCGCACGCACGCGTCTATTTTTCTCTCACAGCAGTAGCTAAACACTGCCCCCTACTGCCGGACAATCAGTATTCACTCAATGCAAGAGGAGCGAAAAAGTCGCCTATATGTGATGTACTTAATCCATAAAAAATAAAAAAAATATTCCTTTACAGAAATGAAATCATTAAAATCATGGTTTTCATAAACCCCATACCCAAACTGTTCATTACATTCAACCCATTATTTTTGTAATTTGCACCAATAAAGTCCTCCAGTGTTAAACAGCCTGGTCTGTTGGTTCGGTCTCGTGTTGTGCCAGCGCGGGGGGCAACGTGGTCCCACAGGGGCCGTGGAAGTGGAACCTGCAATACAAAGGGAACAGAGATGTTCTCTGTGCTGTAAAACGTGACACACACGCAACGGGTGTGCGATAGTAAAATGATACATACTTGAAGCGCATGGTGGCCGGTGTGTTTTCCATGTTGAATTCGGCCACGGGGACGCCTCTGGCCGCCACCTGAGGAGCAAACATGGCCGCTGGATATACAACGGATGAAGTGCCAACCTGCAATGGGAGATTTTAATTGAAAATGTAAATAAATGAGTAAATAACTTTAATGCAAATCCTATCGCACATATTCATATATTCTGTGAACATTTGCACACTCCCTAGTCAATGTTTTGCACATTCCATCTTCTTGTCTGGAATATGTCTGGTAATAATACAATATTTATGTATTTGTTAAGTATGATAGTGATGGGGTGAATGCAACATTCTTTACTTTTATACAGTACTAATTTTACATCCTCCAAACACCATAGAATTTTTCATGTTTTGTGAGAAATATCAAACATTTATATAATTTTTAATCAGAATGGAAATAAAAATAGCCACTTAATTAGTGAATTTGGCAGTAGTATTTTTGCACTTTATGATTTTGTTTGTGAAACTGAGCACACGCACACACACATACGCAAACACGCACGCACACACACACACACGCACGCACCACCAGGCAGAGGTCACAGCTGTCCAACACTTCCTCTGCGCGGGTGAGGATGTCTGAGTCCAGAGTCTCTCCAAACCAAACCACAGCTGGTCTCAGGAGACCATGACAGCCTTTATGCTCACACCTGAAACACACACTTTGTCAACACAAATAAGATCAATTGAAAAGAGCAGTGCACTAAAAGAGAGTGTGTGTGACTTACCTGGGCAGCTGCTGAACAGGGATCTGGGCATCATCTGTGTCCAGGTCCGGAGCTCTGAGGAGGATTTGCTCAAAGACATTAGGCGACATTAAAAAGGACAATCACACCACAAGAACAACAATTCTACCACATGTCTAAAGCATATTTCATATTTCTTATTAATCGATGTAATTATATAATGTCTCAGAGTCCCTATCGGATATGTATATGTTCCTTTCACATTGCACACTGCAAATAGAATTTTGTTTTTTTTGGTAATATGTGGCTGATAATTGACTAGCTTTTGCGAACATTGCCAGCTTTACATCCGTCTTCAATATGAGTCATTTGCATTTTTGAATACCAATTAAGTACAAAAATATTTGACAAAAACACTAGAACCTTAAATATACTGACTAAAACGTTAGAGTAGCCCTAAAAGTAAACCGTAGTGATACTTTAGCCATGAATGTGCGTATTCCGCTAAGTGTTTTGATTTAGCTTTAAGGCAGTGAGACATCTATATCATTTACATCTTCAGTCATTCATATATGACTGAAGATGTAATCAGAATTACTGTTAACAGTCTGGTTAGATCAGTTTTAACATAAATGATTCTGATACTCATGTTTAATTTGAGCACAGGATGTCCTTCATTTTGTCCACAGCGGAGACTAAATTGATTAGTGGAACATTTCATCTATTCACAAAACAAATGTCAGATCAGTGACGGGGTGACATTTCAGTTTGGTCACAGATTTTGCTCGTCACCGCGTCATCAGGTGTCATCTCGCTGCTGCCATCTGACAGACGGAAACAGGCTTTTTTTTTTTCTCTGGCATTTTGTGGCCAAATGAATATGATCAATATCTCTTTTCTATTGTATGTTGTGTTGTTGCTGTGTGTCGTTTGTGTGTTTGGGGGAGTGTGTGAAACATCTTTTGTCGTCATTTCGGCACAGTTCATTTCAGTTCACATTAGTTTAGGCAGCATGTGTTCTTTGTGAGCGTCGCCATTTTTGTTACATTTGTTAAAATTGACTTTTGTTGATCAAAATTGCTTTCTTTTAGCATGTTCTCATTTGGCCGTGACGTCACATTGTCGAGGAGAAGCGGTCCAACCCACCCACACGAGGCTCTTACCCTTTGCCATCCAGAGCGGCACAGATGGGGCTCTTGTAATTGTCCGCTTCATGACCACAGCTCATACAGCGTGTTTTAAACAGACTTCCTGGATTAACAATACCAGAGATAATAGATTAGGGCTGAAACAAATACATTTTTAAACAACTATTCTAACAATTGATTCATTGTTTTGTGGAATAGAAAAGCTGAATACAGAAAAAAATGCCAAGTCCCAGCTTCTCCTGTCTGGAGATGTACATATAAATTAATCATAAAAACCTAATTTATGAAAATGTTCCTATTTATATGACATTTTATAGACTAACCAATTAATCAACTATTGAAAATTGATCAGTGGATCAATTGGTAGTGAAAATAATAAAGTGTGTAGATGGAAGGACAAATAATTATTTTCTCAATCAATTATTAGGTCATATAAAATGTCTAAATATAGTGATAAGTGTCCATCACAGTTTCAAATGTCCAGTTTTGTCTGAGCAACAAGGAAGAGTAGCAACTCTTCAAAATGTAGACGCTGGAGAGAGCGATCCATGCCGGCCTTCAGTGTATTCTACTTGCCGTGGATTTCCAGGATGTTCTTGGATCCGGCGCGGCGGTGGAGCTCGTCAATATTTTGAGTGATGACGGTGACCGTTCGTCCCTGTTTGCTCAACCGCTCCTCACACTCTGCGATGGCCAGGTGGGCCGGGTTGGGGTTTTTTGTGAGCATGACCTCGCGACGGTAATGGTAAAACTCCCAAACACGCGAGGGATTCCTTGAGAAGGCCTCTGGGGTGGCAAGTTTCTGAAAGATGAAAACGTGAGGAAATGACCACGAATACTGACAAAAAAAAAACGTGCCGATTGAAAAGTTCCCCATGACATTTTTCGCATGAGGCTAAATAAACTCCAACATTGTTCACAGAAGAAGCGCACAGACTCGTCTGCACAGGACCGTTTCCACTGAGCTTCAGAAACGCATTGAAGAATTCAGTATTTTGGTTTCTTCTTTGAGTTAGAACTATTTTTGGCCAAAGTAAAACTTTTAATAAAGTTCCTCGAAGTGACTGAGATAAATGAACAGACTCTTCCAGCTTTATGACTCTTTTAATATGCAGTTGTTCACACAATTAAGAGTAATAGATTGATTGACTGAAATTGTGTCATATGTTTACGTGTGTTGTCAGCTGCACTAAGAATGAAAGCATAGGGGAATAGTTTGTCACATATTTGTTTAATACATTAAAATTACACCCCCAGGGTTTGCTCCTAGTAGGAATAGGATCGGAGACCCCGGGTTGAACCTAGAACAGGCTGGAGAGATCATGTATCTTTCATCTCATCTGACTTGGGAACGCCTCAGGATTCTCTAGGAGGAGCAGGACAATGTTGCTCGGGAGAGGGACATCTGGAGTAACTTGCTGCCAGCGAGACTTAGACCCAGATAAGCGGCAGAAACTTAAAATAAAACACTGTAGAATACGCTCAGTTGCCAGTTTATTAGACCGCCCTAGCTTAAGCTGATGCCGTCTAACACAACAGTCCTGGAATGAATCCTCCCACCCAAGGTTAAAGTGTTACCGTTATAATTGCTTTATACCGTCAGAGGTTTCAACCCTAATTAGATGAATGAAGGAGTGTCAGAAACACCTCTCAGTGTAATACATTACAGTTCAACAATATGACAATATGCTTGCATACCTGTGCTTGCCATTTTCTCCAGTAGCCTCCTGCTCCTCTGAAGGTGGGGACTCCGCTCTCTGCACTCACCCCCGCTCCGGTGACGATGGCTATATTCTTGGCCTTGGAGAAGATCTCCCTGAGTGCTGCCAGGTCTGCAAATAAACATTTACACACACAAAATGGCAATAATGAAGACCCGTGAATTTGTGGATGACTAATGTAATAATTGCTCATCAGGATATAGGAAATACCAGCAGCAGTGACTGTAAATAATGAAGATTACCTGAACTGGGTCTGGCCATGTGGTGGCTGCACTGCAGTCTTTTCAGGTGAGAGTGTATGAAGCCTCTGCAGGGGAGCTGGCACACAATCATCGGGTTTCAGCTAGTAGGGAAGAAAAATAAGACAATCTTCACAACACTAACAATTAATTTGTATACCTCCCATCACTGCTTTATTTGTTTTACTTAAAAATTGAGACATTTGCACAGAGAGCTATTTTGCTTAAATTATTTACAAGCCAGGTTATGACAAAACGAGCGAGGATTGGCGTATGATGCTTTTAGTTTGATAGGTCACTTCCGGGTGTCATCCTTGTTTGGGATGAACCTAAAAAAAAACGTGGGAAAACTTGAGAAAATAAACATGTTGGTTGTGCAGCTGTTGTTCCAGCCTAATCTGAAAATGCCTTTAAGCCCGAGGCACGTGTCTACATGGTCATGTGAGTAAACACACGCGCAGAGCTAGCCCGTGTTTCGGTTCGTTTAACGACCGTGTTCACTGGTGACTTCATCGTAGTTGTTCATTACGACATAAGCAATGGAATACAGTGTGATTAATTTAGTAAAACAGTCCTACGAAGATGGTTTTCCTGCTTCCCTTGATCGTTGTTGGCTCTGACTGAGTCTGTGGTTAGCTAGCTCACTAACAAGTGAGCTTCACCAGCGTCCCATTACGTTGTGTAGTTGTGTTATTTCGCTAGATCTGTGGTTCTCTAACGCCCACTAAATAGATAACGTTACCTGAAGCCTGGACCTCTGCAGGAAGCAGGAAGTCAGTCGTGTGCCTCTCACCAGCTCAGCTGCTGGTCGGTGTGGGACGCGGAGCCTGTGAGCACAGCGAGGTAAACAAGCGGCCCTGATCTAGATATGACCAGCAGGGGGCGCAGTTGTACTACAGCGGTATTTTTACTGGATGCGTATTCATGTCGTACTGGGCCCTTAAGATACATTACTGTGGTTAGGAAACTTTGTTTATAATATTTTTGTTTATAATAACGAACTACACAACCACACTTTGGATGTGTATAACCATAGCCACAAGTGGTGGGGAAACTTCTACATTCCAAATGTTCAGAATGTTGTTTATGTCATTATTTATTAGAAGGATTGATGCATTGATTCATAGTTGCCAATAATATAATAATATTTATTTTACAGTCCCTGAAAAGTTATACTTTCTTACTGATATAAAAATGCACCATTGAAAATCATTTGTATTTTCCCTCCTCCACCAGAGGCAGCATTGGCTTAATAGAGTATGAAGCACAAAGTTAACGCCATATATTGAGATGTTTTAGTAACCCCTGAGCAACTGATTGATAGATTAATTGATTACTTTAGTCCTAATGGGTAATTGCAATGTTACAGCAGCCAAGTCACACAAACAATTGAGGCACTTAAGAATGATGTATGATTTACTTGACAAGAGACTTTGCTAACACTATTTCCATTTTATTTTTAATACTTAACTCGATTTTTCATTATCAATGTATGTGTGGATTACTGTGTTTTTTATGAATCTTGATGTCAAATTACTTAAATGCTATCACATATTCCAAGACCCACAACGTGTCATTTTTAAATTGCTTATTTTGTTGAACAAATAGTCTGAAACACAACTATATAGTTACAGTTATATAAAACAGACAAAAATCCAAACATTTGAGCTTGATTGTTTTTGCCTAATAAATGCCGTTATAATTACCAGCATTGTTGTTGATACATTTTATCTCAGCCCATGAAGTGAACCATTGGCTAATTTTGAAAATGATCTCCTACAACAGAAGAGTTTAAGTGGTGATTGGTGTGAACTATTGCTTTCCAACTGTGCTCTTAACGTGCAGTTAGAACTTGAGCAGGTGCAGCTAATTTATAGGAACATAAAGGAACAGAAGCTAATGTCTCTCTCTTTCTCCCCACCTCTCTCTCTCTCTCTCTCTCTCTCTCTCTCTCTCCTCCCTCTCTCCCCCTACCTCCAACACCATTACAATAGCCCGCCCCCCTCCTACACCGTCTGCCCGGGCCGGTGCACGAGTGGCTGCTGCGGCGCCGATTCTCTCGCAGTCCCGCCGGTCGCCAGTGGACGCTGCCCGGCTGGCCGAACATGGCGGCGGCCCCGGAAGAGGAGGTAGACCGCAGACCGATCCGGAGGGTCCGGTCCAAGAGTGACACGCCTTACATCAACGAGGCGAGGATCTCTCTGCACCTGGAGACAGGTATGGCAGCCAGTGACACGGATGCTACCACTGCGTGTCTGGGTGTGTTAGCAGCCTCCGAAGGGGGGCGTGAGGGGGGGCAATGGCTGTGAGAGAATTTCTCCCATCGTTTTAGTTAGCAGTTCCCACGCATCAGCATGACTTTGGGCTTTCATTGTGCAGCTCTGACGGTACCCATGCTCCGCTGCACCTGGGTGCATGGTCACTACACAGTGACTCACGCGCAGTGAGAGAGGCGCGGGGGATGCATTCCCACATTAGGCTGGCCTTTACTCCAAATATGCATGTGATGCACGGTGTGCAAGGCACGGCGAGGTACGGGGAGCTTAATTATGCCTATAGGGCGATTGATTGCTGTCGCTCCGACTAGACTCCGCCTTGAGGGTCGGCTGCAGAGAAAACGCTCATGCAAACTTGGCCGCCTCTGGCTAGTCATTTACAATGCAGTTGTTATGTTGCGTTTGGAGAAGAGGGTGAGGAACGGATGCTCCGGCTTCATCCCAGTTTTGTGCGCGAAAATCAGGGGAGATAAGTTGTTGTTTCCTTTGTTGTCATGGTCACGATGGCCTGCTGCCACGCAGCTCATCGACACCGTGTTGTGAATTTACAGCTTCAACTATGTTAATGTGTCTTCTTTATTTTGATATGAGGTCGTTCTCCTGTGAACATCCCCCTCATCCCCGAGGGGCGCTGCTTTAACGTCGCTGTCCACTCCCCCTCGGTGCTGAAATGCCACCGAGCAGAATAGGCGATCAGAGTCCGGAGGATTTGCACGGAATCGCCATTCCTCTACTGGCGATCATACACATTACATATATGAGAGGGCTTTCTTTCTTTTTTCTTTTATTGTGTTCGACCCTCCGCCAGAATATTTCCCGATGTGACAAATCCCAGTCACATGGTGTGCCTGGCAGTCTAGGCTCGACCTGAGCCTATCTTCAATAGACAACTGTAGAAAATTCCCCTGCCTGGCCATTGTTCTGGCTTTGTCTTTATTTCCCACCACTGAGTTCTTCAACATACAGCCTAAAATACCGTGGCCTGTAATTGTCATAAAGGCTCTATGCTCATTTTGCACGACACTGCTATTCTAATGCAAAGGCTGGTGAGTGAAATAACATGTATATTTGTTTTTATTACCCTTTATTTTCCACAAGTAAAGGTGGGAAATGTACGGTTAAAAAAAACTAAAACAGTCTTAATGAGATCAGGAATCTTCCCCCACCCTCCCCTCCCTTTTTGTATTTAGCCTGCTTAGACCTTCATGACTCATGATGCTCTGACCCACCTACTCATAATCTCTCTCAGCTGCCCTCTCTCTGGCCCTCAACAATCTTCCTCTCCATTTTGTTTCCTGTTAAACGCAGCACCTCCTCTTAGCGAGATTAGCCGAGCCGAGCCGATATGAGTAACACTATTCTTTCTTGGAGCTTTGTGTGAGGCTTTACACCAGGCATGGCTTGAATCTGAAGGAGGTGGGGGGTTGCTGCTCGCGGCTATTAGCTGAGAAAACAGAGCGGGCAGACTGCGGCTGCATGATGCTGGTGTGGCATCATCAGGAATCCAGCAGGCACTGTCAGCTACAGCGGGATATTTTTCTTCACACCTTCTTTTAGAACCACGAGCATTCCTCTTCTCTCTCCTGTCTCCCCAAAACATGTTTGGTCTAATCTCATATATTTTTCATCCATCTGCCCACCCACTCGCCTGCTTCCCATTTACTTCATGTTTGTGTGTTTAGCTGCTGTTATTTTGCATAAATCCAGCCCACTCTTCTCTTTGATGTGTGCCACAATTCATGTGACAAATATCCATGCCATCTTCAGTGTGCATGTCTTGTGTGTGTGTGTGTGTGTGTGTGTGTGTGTGTGTGTGTGTGTGTGTGTGTGTGTGTGTGTGTGTGTGTGTGTGTGTGTGTGTGTGTGTGTGTGTGTGTGTGTGTGTGTGTGTGTGTGTGTGTGTGTGTGTGTGTGTGTGTGTGTGTGTGTGTGTGTGTGGAGGGGGGGGGTATGGATATGAGTGTTGGATGTAGTAAACAAGGGTTAGAAACAGTTTGAGGAGAATACATATTTGAAACATGCTGAAGTTGAACCCCAATGTAGTCTTCACAGTTCCCCTGAAGTGACTTTAAAGTTAAACTAATGTCATTATCCCACATACTGTATGAATGATGTTATATGAGTCAACACAAAATGTTAACCTTCTAATTCATCCCCAGGCTGTGGCATGTAGTTCCCAGGTAAGGGATTGGACATTCCTTTACCCAGCCATTTGGGGTGATTATTATTATTATTTTTTAATTCTGAGGATGTTGACGTTGAGGACAGCTCATGGATAATGCCATTTGGACACTCTAATCTCTAACCTGCGGGGTTGTAGTGTGTAGCAGGTTTGTCAGAGGCTGCAAGCTGAAATCAGCTACAGGCGTTTTGGTCTGCTGTAAAACCAAAACAATGGGCTAAAAGAGGCTAAAAAGCTCTGAAGAGCTCCGAGTTGGGTGAAAATATTCTGTAGGTTTGTCACTCCAAGCGACATCTTTCTGCAATTATTTGATTCAATATTAATATAAAAATACTGATTGATGTAGTGATTGTAAGAATGTACCTTCCATTCAATCATGATTGAGGAAGGTCATAAGAGTAATCTTACATATTTTAATTTTTTTGCAAATTCATGAGATCCATATCAAAGCCTGGCATTCCTTCCGCGCTAAATTGCTTTGAGCCGGTCCGGATCCCAGGCAGCACCTCTCTGCTCCAACAATGTAAATCCAGGTCAGCTCAGTTTGAGCTTAGTCCTTCTCACAAAGACCAAGAGGCAGACATTACCACGCTCTCATTCAAACACAGAAAGCTCTAATAAAGACCTGAATGAGCGACTGAGACAGAGAGGTCTTAAATGAGAGGAGTTGGAGGAGCCGGAGGAGTCTGAAGAGGAGGACGGGATGGCAGGATGGAGGCTTATGAATTACAACATAAAGACTGGCACAGTGAAAAAGAAACAGTTGGCGGTCGTCCATATAATATGGTGGGAACGGTGCTCACACACACACACACACACACACACCGCCTCCCACTATCTAAATGATACTCTTTTGTCTCGCTCTCATGCACATACATCAACACTGCTATCTTCACACATTAGCCAGGCCTTGAGCAGCAGAATGCTACCTGGGCACAGATGATAAACGGGATACTGGGAGGACGCGTGAGAGCTTTAAATGCAGACGAGTGCTTCCTGCCTCGCTGCCTCCCACCAAACGTACAAAACCCCTCACTCTTCCTCCACTGGCACGCAGGTTCATCCATTCAGCTCAGACAAGCTAACCATTGTGCTGAGAGAGAGGACCTGAGCCAGGGAAGGAGTTTACTCAGACTTAAGTTGACAATCAAGATAGGAAAGGTTCTTAGCTGGTATGATGTCATAGTACAGGAGCATATATTGAAGCGTGAATGGTTTTTGGTCTGGGCATTGGGCTGGCTCCTCGATTAATATTTTCAGGGAAATTATATCATAATTAAAAAGAGCAATGAGAGTATATTTTAGGTCATGGGGAGATTCACAGGGTCTGTAACTTGTTTGGTTTATCTCCTCTCCTAGTTTCTTATTTATGATTTGGTTGTCGCCGCTTTCCCTCTTCTTCTTCTTCTTCTTCTTCTTCTTCTTCTTCTTCTTCTTCTTCTTCTTCTTCTTCTTCTTCTTCTTCTTCTTCTTCTTCTTCTTCTTCTTCTTCTTCTTCTTCTTCTTCTTCTTCTCATGAGTTGTTTCCAAACCTGACACTGCACAGTAGCTGCATTTAGTATGTAATATAAGTTAATAGTGCACCGGATTTACAGCGGTGATAAAAGAAGTCAGGATACTTTACCGTTTTGTGTAAACAGGAAAGGATACAAAGTATCTGC
Organism: Cottus gobio; assembly: GCA_023566465.1. Classification (NCBI taxonomy): domain Eukaryota; kingdom Metazoa; phylum Chordata; class Actinopteri; order Perciformes; family Cottidae; genus Cottus; species Cottus gobio. The sequence goes on along the minus strand of CM042217.1, from coordinate 21,615,406 downwards.
TTACGTGGCCATCAAATCAATCAAGTTTTCTTGTACACAAAGTTTCTGTTCACATTCAGTGTTACTTGAGCAATAGTGGATCCATTACATTGAGCAATAGTGGATCCATTAAATTGAGCAATAGTGTAAACAATATTAGAAAAGAGGATATGGCCATTTTAAAATCTGCCTTGTTTACATTAATGTGTTTTATGTATCACTGTACACACAATTTAGATTGTAGTCCTAATTTACATAGGGAAAAAACAACACCAATAAAACTATATTACATTTGGAGGGTGGGGTATGAATTAAAGAGTCTCACAGCAGAGGACAGAAGCTGTTTTGAAGTCTGGTGGCTCGCCAGCTGATACTTCTGTATCGCTATCCAGACAGCAGCAGGGTGAACAGGCTGTGGCGGGCCGTGCACATCCCATGCCAGTTTGTAATGGTTGCAGTCAGAATGCTTTCTATTGCTCCTCTGTAAAATAGAGTTAACATCCATGTTAATTAGCCAGCAGTCGTCTTCTTCTTCTTCTTCTTCTTCTTCTTCTTCTTCTTCTTCTTCTTCTTCTTCTTCTTCTTCTTCTTCTTCTTCTTCTTCTTCTTCTTCTTCTTCTTCTTCTTCTTCTTCTTCTTCTTCTTCCCACATTGCTGTGCTTCTTGCAATTTTACAGCCATCTGTTGATCCGTGGAACCGTTGGCTTGACTTTGTGTCACATCACACACGTGCACGATCACATGCGTGTGCATCTTTGTGCACAAGAGACAAAAACAAAATGGGGGCCCACACACTCCAGATTTCCCCAGAGGTGTCTTACCACCTTTTGTTATTTGTTTGAATGTTTTCTGAAACTCCTGTTGTTCCTCTGTGCATCGCATTGTGAGAAAATACCTAAATAATTAAAGCGCTTTGATATGCGTTATACCTTTTTGAGTATATTAAATGTTGAAACCGCTTTATAAGGCACCCTTACAAAATGGTTAACGTGTTGTAATCAATTGCTGTATTCATAAATCAATACTAATGCGTTATAAATTAACAATAAGCATGGTGTGCTAATGCAAAAACATATTTTGGCCTGCTGTTACTTTGCCTTGACTTTGTTCTTCCCATCTGTAGTGTTTTGAATAGAACTGGGTCACCATTTCAGTGATGTTTCTTTTCCTGAATGTTTTGACAGCCTTTGAACATCATGTCTGGATCTCTTGCATTCATCATGTCAGAGAGGGCAACGTGTTGAGTAATACTAGTCGCATACCAAGAGAGGACATATTTCCAGTTGAGATACAGCAGAAGTTACTAAAAAGGCTGTGTCTTCTGGGTGCATTGCATTATGGGTCTCACTGGGGGGGAAAATGTATTATATACTTCTGTATTCGCTCCCAGGATGAGTGCAAAGAATGGTGTTTTATTATGAAGTTTTATTAATTTCTGTATTATTATTTGAGCTTACTTTTGCTATTTAACCACTAGAGATATATTAAAGAAAAGTTAAAGTGGTGGCATTGCTCCAATACCGTCATGTAATGTAACCCTGGAAAATACTTTCTTAATGTGAATGTACTCTCCATCAGCTTCAAATTCCGAGAGATTCTTTGAGAAAAGATTCCATTTATCTGTACTTATGTACAAAACAAATACAAGCCAATATATCTTTTTAAGATAACTCTTTTTCCAAAGTCTTTATCCTCACAAATGTAGGTCAGGCTCTATTTCTTGTGTAATTGTGCATGCTGCATTCCGTAATGTCATTTCTGGTTCTTAATCCCTTATTGGTTGCCTACTGGGTTGTACTCTTTGTTTTGCAGCCAATCTGCAAGCCTCTCTTTGATATGTGTGCCCCCCTGTGGTTGTTTAAGCCTGCCCCCCTTTGTGGCTCATCCCTGGGCACTTCAGCTGTGGGGTAGCTGCAGGAGTTGTCCTCAGGCAAAAAAGAGGAAAATTACACAAGAACCAAACCACAAAATGCAGACAGAGGACACATGTGTTGCAGTGTTTTAGGTTTATTTATGTATTTCCTTAAGTAAGCTGTCTGTATTGAAGACCACCTATCAAAACAGATGAGCTGCATACAGGAGGCAGACAGAGGGAGAAGAGAGCGGTGACTCATAGTGATATGCCAAGTTTCACATTCACACATTTACAGGGAGGTACACACGCACACACACACACACACACACACACAATGCTCCTACAGGCTCTGTTGTTCTGTCACTTTGTATTAATTCAGCAAATAGAGGAGGGAGGGAGGGTGCTGTGGCGTTTGAACGGTAAATAATATTGAGAGAGAGAGAGAGAGAAAGGGAGGAGAGAACAATAAACTGTAGGAAGAAGAGAAAACCTTGAACTTTGTGTCCCCTTTAAACTCAAAGACGTCATTTGTCCTTCTTCCCAATTCCCTCCGAATTTGGATCAGGAAAACAGGTACCGTACTAAAGGAAGAGCTATAAAGGAGGGATCCCTCTTTCCTCGGCTCTCCTTCCTCGGGATAGGCAGTTGTTTCCAGAGTGTACACATACAGTTCATCCCTTACTCATGTGACTTTATAAAATTAAAATAAAGTGCAATAAATACAATATATTTGTTATTATTAAAAATACCATCTGAACGAACCATTGGATGGAAAAGGTTTGAAGTGACAACACATTTCTTGGGGCAAAATAGCCCAAACTGTCATGATATTGTGATATTGTGTTATTTAATTCTATAAATACAATGACAGGATATTGTACATTATGGCCCACTCCCAGTTTAACAAGAACAGCCAATCATTTAAAAAAAAACACGTGTTTGTTCTTGAGTATTTAAGTCTGAGAGTCAGTCAGCCCCATAAGACCAGTAGAAAGCACGGTTTGGAAGCTCACTGGCTCGTAATGGGCCGGTGTCAATTATAGCAAGTACTTCAATTAACAAAACTTAATTAATAATTTGTTAAATAGTTAACCCTTCCATCAATTTTCTGCCGCCTATCTGGAGCCAAGGACGATGAATTATTGTCATCTACAGCTGCAAACTGCTGACACAAATTTAATATACAAATTCATACACTTAATCAATTATTAGGCCTCACTGTCACTACTGGGTTTCAGTCATTCTTTGACCTGTATGGCCATTAAAAAGGTATTAAATAGCAATTTATTTGAATTTGATTTAAAAGTCACTCAGTTTGGTGAACACTGCAAAATACCCTAATAATGATAACATATTTTATGACAGTTTATGACTGTCCCTGAGTGATCATGATGACAATTGTGTCTGTTTAGTCGGTTTATTCACTGGAAGCCAGAGGAAGAAACTTCTATTTGCCCCATTTGACTTCCTGTTTGTCCCCTGAAGAGCGATACTGTGAAGTTAGGAACTGGGCAGTGTCCCTGCTGCACAGCTCATCATCTACATAACACTGCATGTTTAGCCTCTTCCATCCACTTGAATCACAACAGTTAACTTTTGTCACTCAGGAATGCCCAGATCCTCAGATTTGACAAGGCGTTTCGTCCGCGGCACTAAGGCCAGCCAGCATCTTAATCAGCGATATTGTGGAGCTAAAAGCAGCAGAGTCATAAAGATTAAATGGAAGCGGGAGACTGTTTTAGACTCCAAACCGCAGGTTTCCACCTCTCGTGTCTCAGCGGCGGAGCAGCACATTAACTTTGCTAAATCTCTGTCAGGACTGTCATCTAAATTCGGGGCCTAAATTAGCAGCAGCATGGTGGAAGGTCTGGTGGGATGATTAATATCTTTTGCCTGCTGGGATGAGATGAGGAGGTGATGGGCTAATAGTCATCAGAAATAGAGAAGAGGGAAGGTCATGTGGTTGTCCAGTATGACATCAATCATGAAGACGGGAATGATCATGAAGTGTAACCTCTGATCATGAGAGGAGGATAGTTTGAGTTTTATTTGCTCGAGAATTCCGTTTCCACAAAGATTCCCTGCTTTGACTTTTTTCATACTACTTCTATAGGAAGTAATTTCAATAAAAACTGTGAAGTCTTTGGAGTAACTGGGACTTTGTTTTGGGAAAGACACAAGTCACAGTTTTGTCTGCTGGGGTTTTTACAATTTGTACAGAATGCACAAAATGTGTTTGTTTCTTTTACCTTTTCATTTGAATTAGGAAAAGCTGAGGAAAGCCTCAGAAAGAGTAACAAGAAACAAATCCATCTTTCAAGACTGACAGGCAAGCAAAAGGTGCTGCTTGTACATAGCAGACCATAGTTTCAGTGGTGGAATTACAATCAGGGGACAAAGGTAAAATGGAGATAATAAATAATAAAGTCCAAACAGTTAGTTAAATAATAAATCAGTGGATCAGGATAAAAGTAATCTGTAACTTTTTTATTTTTAATTATTGAAATGTCATCAGATATGGCCGATATCTCTGGAATCAACTTCTCACTTGTGAAGATGTGTTGCTTATGTGTGCTTTGTTTTATGGGTCTCTCGGACCTTGTGATTGGCCTTTTTCACAGGATATTTAATAGAATTAAAATATTAATGATGCTAAAATCCTGTGAACAGCCGAATGAACTGCAGTCTGGTAATAATTATATGTGGCTTTGTCATGATTAGTAACACATTTGATCCGTTGTAATATCAGCAGTATATCAAACACCTTGCTATGTAAAGATACAGTGTAATGTCTGCCTGAAGACGCTCTCCCTCTCTGTGTTTTGTACCGTCGGCTGTCGCCATGTTGAGAGCCATGTGGAGGCAATAGATATGCTCTGAATACCGTATTGAGCAGCTAAGTGTAAATGTAAGCTAAAAAGATTCAAGGAAAGTGTCTTAAAACTTCTGCACATAGTAATAGTGTCATTTTGGTGAACTTATACCCATTAAAGACCAGAACAGCAGGCGTGATGTTATTCCTCTCGGAGTGGAGCAGCAGTGCATTAACGTCAAGCAGCGTTTAGCTTAAAGGGACGGTTTAAAAGCAAGTGTGACCTGTCAATAGTGGGCTGACATCAGTCAGGGCATCAGCAGCGGTGCTGCTATTGATCGTGGTATTTTCATTTGGTACTTAGCGCAGAGCTGTTGAGACCACATCAGTTCCTTTTCTTTGAATTCACGTCACATTGCAAACTCTACTCGTATCACATTTTCAAAACACAATTTAACAGGTGTTTTAAAAGAAAAGGGGAAAGAGTTCAATAAACGCATCAAAAGATAACATATAAAACGAGGCACATTAAGTGTGCAACCTACATACCAAAAGAATAAATTGTCTCTTTTCTCACAACGTACTTAAATTGTTCTATGTTGGAATCCTCTTGAAGTGGCAGATTGTATTACTTGTGCCTACATGTCTAATGCTGTTTATTTGTGCCTGATGTTTAGTTCAGTGTTTCTTTTATGTTTGAGCTACATATCAACATGGGTTGTTCTTTTGAACGCGCTTTATAGTTAAATTTGATTGTGTGATTAATTGAACACATCTAGCCATTACTATGCATGTGCTGTATGAAAGTTCATCTCTGTGATCTATTTCTACATCCTTCTAATACGAGACGAGTTGGTTAACGAGCTTCGTAGACGGCGGGGAAGCTCGTTAGAGTTGTCAGGCAGACTTGGCACCGCAGAGATTAGTGACTCACTGCTCAGGCAGGTCAAAGTCAGATTGATTCAGTCGAGGCTTCTCCATCCCAGTACAAAGGCACAGAGATAAGAAAGCCTCCCGGCTTACTGTGTGCTGATGAGGCAACGCGTCTGAGCTGAGCAGTGGCCGCTACACGAGAGAGACATGCTTAGACTCCTGGTACCGGAATATAGACGCCGTTGGGCAGGATGCTTTACGTTGAGACAGATGTGAAGAGCTCAGTGTCTCGCAGATCGAAAATAATCTGACAGCAGAGGCAAGGGATGTGAGGCCCTCTCATATGTGACAGGCACACCTGGGGTCTTGTGTGTGTGTGTGTGTGTGTGTGTGTGTGTGCGTGCGTGCGCATGCTGCATGTGTTTGGGCATATTGGTGTATTGATTTACCTATTTAAATGAATCATATTGTGTGCTACTTATATACCAACCACACCATTGGTCATTTTGAAGACATGCAGTAACACTTATGTGCTTAAAAGTAAGTAATCCCACTGCAGTTCTGAGTTGCAATTAGGGCCCTGGCTCCTGTCCACATGTCAAAATGACACTGAAGACTCTAAACCCCAAATCCTGAACCATCATCTGTGTGTGTGTGCGTGCGTGCGTGTGCGTGCGCGCGCGTGTGTGTGTTGGTGAACGAGAGGAAAAGCTCTATAACGATCTCTGGATGAAGGTGCTATTTAAATTCAGTCCATTTACCCGTCTTAAGGACTTATAGTCTGTGAGAACATTTGTGTGATGAAGTGGTGTTTTTTGGTTTAGTTTTTTTAAATCCGACTGCTGATTATTTCATCAAGGATGTCTCAGTCTGGCCTTCAAATAAATAAGAGCTGGTGTTTCAAAGGTGCATGGTTTGGTTTCATTTTTTAATTAGCAGTTAACACAAAGCCCAGCTGAAGTTGGTGGGAAAGAGTTTAGATTGGGTCATAAATATAAAGTACTGGACAAGGTCAAGTGTTGACCTGCTACTGGTGCTAGAGGAAAAGTCAGAAGATCCCCAAAGTCTTTAGGATTCATCCTCAGTGCATCATGGATATCTGTGAGAATGAAATGACTATTTAAGTAAAGGCATACATGTTATCAGCAAAATGTGCTCTCGTCAAATATCTAAATACTTCCTGTGAGTTAAGTGTAGAGCCATCAATGCTTTTCTAGGTCACTTCTGTGTGTAATGCGAGTCGTACCTCTAAATCCATCGTCTCACTCTCTCACACACAGGCCTGTGTGTGAGAGAGTGAGACTATGGATTTCCTGATGAGCCCTACACCACCGGTATTCTAGTCTCAATCCCCCCTCCTCATTAGAAAAAGCAACAACAGTGAGAGGCTGATATGACTCAGGCCAGTCATCAGAAGATATGTGATCCTGAGATAAGGAGCAAATATTGTCCTTCTTATTTGTTCCTTGTTTCCTCTTCATCGAGCATTGTTTCGTGTTTTAACTCTCGTCTTCATGAAGCAGTTGTGCGTCTATGTGAGGAAAATGTTACACTTTTATCTTCGCTACGTTTATCTGGCAGCATACGTAGCTAATTGCATTACAAATTGTAAAAATAGGATGTTTTGTGATAAATAAATAAATTAAACTACCCAACATCAGTTTTCATGTGTAACCCACATGGTTCTGGTTGGACAAAGCAAATCATCGTGCTTTTCAGTTCATGTAAAGTAATAATCATCTAATGACAACAAACACAGGGGACACTCCTCTGCTTTGAGTACTTTTTCTTTTAATCCCTTTAGTGCATTTTGCTGATTATATTTACAAACTTTCACTCAAGTAATATGTTCAAAGCAGGACTTTAAGAATGTGGTATTTATTCATGTGAGGACCTGAATATTTCCTCTACCACTTGTAACTGAGAGGAAAACTGGAGGCCTGGTAGTTATTTAAAGGAGGAGGGCCCGTTCCAGACAGGAGGCTTGTTCACTAAACGGTTCCCCTTTCATCTCGTGATACAAAAGCTTGGGTTTGAATTTGATAGCATCCATGACTCATCGTCTGCAGCGAGGAAAATGCAGCTTATGCTTTTGATCTTAGTGTTACATAAAAGACATCCACATCACACGTGAGTGGAATGATTAAAGTAAAATTCCCTCAAACACACAAGTTCCCGGCTCTGTATGCCCACAGACTTGGTTCTGATAGACAGTCTGCCCCTCGGAGCCCAGTCTGTCACTGTTTTGAGACACAGGCAAATTAATTTCAGCTTCATAACTTGTGAGTGAGCTCCACCTGCGGGTAGAGCTTTGTAACAACAACCTGTGACCCTTTGTTGGCCTCCACAGAACACAACAAACTGTATGTTGACTTCTGTCGCTTCCTTTTTTTAAAGACTTCACAAATTTGACTTGCTTTTATCTCTCAAGGATTTTGAAACTATTATCGTGCCGTTTTTTATAAACTTATTTTTTATAGCAGTTAATACATTGGAATTTGAGCATGTTGTCCCTTTGTATAGATAGGTAAGACAATGATGGTTAACGAAATGTGTTAACCATCATTGTGTCATCATTGTGTCATTATGTCATCATGTGTCAACCAGTGTTTAATTCATTAATTCTGGATAAGAACCCGTTATCATATGTTTCACTCTGAACTTCCTCTATTTTCTAGGGATTTAGAGTTTGAGATTGATTTTAAGATCCCATTGATTTATTCGCAGATCAATACAGTCGTGAAGAAGATTGCTTTAAAAGGCCCTGTTGAGTCAAGACCCAGCGATAAGACTCATAAACTCGTTTCCCATTTAAAAAAATTAATTCAACCAGTCCATTTTTAAATGTCTTATTTGATCAGGACCTTAATTGGGTCTGCAACTAATTGTTTTTGCTATTATTTATTCCATAAATTGAGTTCCGTGAACACGGCCAGTTCCCAAAGCCAAAGGGCACATCTTCAAATTGCTTGTTTTGCCTGAAAACCCAAAGATTTCCAAATAGATATGATATGAAAAGAAGCAAAACGTCCCATCTGAGAACCTGCAAACCTGAATTTCCGGCATTTCTGCTTGATAATTTAGTTGAATAGTTACAAAGAAATGGCTTAATACGTTTGTTTTCTTTAGCTAATCAATTAATTGAGTAATTGTTTTGGGGCTAGTATTGTCACACCCAAGACCACAGAATGTCTCAGTCGACCGATAAACACTGCAGTTATTTCATAATCTGACACGTTGTTTTAATTGATACTATAATTCCAAATAACACGACCTTGTGCAGAATGTCGGCCTGCAGAGTCTGAGCGCTCTGACTCTGCAGCTTTTGGGGGCGTGCTTTTTTTTTAGTCTCATGAATTGAAGAAAGCCCAAGTGCTTTTGTTTTGTCAATGTTGGAAGTCTTTTTGGTGGTGGCTGCTGAGCCGTACAGAGTTGAGCTGACATCCGTCTTGTACCGAGTCTCCTCAGGGCCGACGTCTCCTGTCTGCACCTGTTTACCTGTCCATACTGATTTGGTTTGTTTTTCTCCCTTACCACTGACATACTGTTCAGCTTTTATTGGGGGTCAGGATTCGACCAAACATCCAGCGCCAGCTTTCAGTGCTTGACAGTTGTTTATTCCCATTTTGGAGATTCCTGCAGGAAGTCGTGCTTCAGTCCCGTTTGTCTGGTTGTTGTTGTCTCCGTTTGTTCTGTTCGTCAGCAGGATTAACAGACTTTATTGAGAGTTGTCAACTTGGAGCTAGCAGTGCTACGTTGTGGCTTTTTAACAAAGCACTCTGCACTTCTGAAACAAATGAGTCAAAGCGAAAAGTCATGTTCCTGATGCCGTTTCTGGACTCCTCAGTTTAAAGGCGCTCGATACAAAATGCTCTCGCTTGGTGGCTGCTGAACCAGCTGCAACCACGTTTCTATATTCCATGCCGTCTTTTGCTGAGGATAGCTTTTTGAGGTGATTGAAGTTTTCCCATAAAGTATTCTATAGTATAGTCTTCTGGAGTATGTGTGTCTGTGGATATGTGTTTCGGTGTCTGCTGGTGCTTGTGTATGTTCACATCCACTACTGCCGGCTAAAACTTTATCGTCCTGTTTTTTTTCATATTCATCCTCTGGGTCTGGCCTCATGTCCTCGTTCAGTAGAGTACTTCTTGTACAGCAGGATGCCATGTGTAATGGAAAAACATGAAATATCGAATGGAAAAACTTGATTGACTTCTCTCAAACCCTGTTGGGCCAAAAACTACAGTTCAGAGACAGTGAACTTTTTTTTTTAGAGAAGGCAATTCTCCACTCAAGGGAAAAAAAACATCCAACACGTTATTCTGAAGATGGTTTAGAAATGGGGGCTAAAACTTTGCAGTCTCAGGAAGAGCAGATTTTATCAGCAAGCTGACGAGTGGTATTTGAGTCATATCTGACCCTTTTTCTGTTTGTCTCCACTCTAAACGTATCTGTCAAACACATAATGCAACACTATCAGCTCTTTGTTCACGATATAAAACAGGCAGACGGAGAGGAAAATAAATCATGAAAATCCATTAAATAAATCATTAAAATCCTTTTAAATGTAACACTTGTTTACACTCTGTTTATAATCCCCTCTCCTATCCATATTTAGTTCCTCTGTCAGGCCTGCTAAAAAACTAACTGTCATTACGGGTGTTTGCCAGGTGCTTTGATTTATTTCATGGGACAAAATACCATTGAGAGTCATTGTTGCCATTTCTTGTATTTTTGCCAATACATTTTGTCGTAAGTCACAGACATATCGCAATGAACCTGCCCGTTGATGACCTTTTTGTTCCCATTCTTGTTTTCCAGCCGAGGAGGTGGAGAGACTGACAGCAATGCGCTCTGATTCGCTGGTTCCCGGCACACACACGCCTCCCATTCGGCGGCGGAGTAAATTCGCCACCCTGGGGCGTCTGTTTAAACCCTGGAAATGGAGGAAGAAGAAGAGTGAAAAGTTCAAGCAGACCTCTGCCGGTGAGAACCCAAACACTGCGTCACATCATCCCTTCCCCCCCTCCCTGTAGTCATGAGCTACAGGGGGGGGGATGCATGTCTCCCTGTGGCAACTAGCAACAGCAGCATTGATGAATGCAGCAAAGATAAACGATCTGTGATTATGGTACATGAAAAATCAAGCTTGTAGTATTGGATTTACTCGCTTCAAACATTATTACTAAAAGCTGTTAATTACAGTATTTATCAGAGATGCAAACTGTGGAAGTGAAGTTGAACGTTTACTGCAGCAACAAAATAACTTTAAATGCTTAATTGTCCTTTTTTTCAATTAATTAACTGGGTTAGCCCCAGTATCTGAGGACATGTGGATGTCGGTACACAATAGCTTCTCTGCTACATTTAACAATGCAACAACTGTGAAATGAAAGAAAGCGTTTCCTTTTGACGGCTAAATGTAAGCTGTTGTTGCGTCTCAGCTGGCTGAATGCGTTTGCCTCTTGTTAATACTGAGACCCAGCAGAGGGGGGAAGAGACTTCCTCCAGCCAAGCTGTTCTCCCAGCTGTCCCAGCAGCTTGCTTCCCTTTTCTCTGTATGCAAATAAAACAGAAAATCGGCCTTCATCCTGCAGCGCGCAGGTAGAAACGCGGTGCTGCTGCTGGGCTCTTGTCACCCATCGGTCCAGGTGCATTAAATCACGTGGGAATTCATGGGTACAGAAAACGTTACCATGCTGTCTTGAAAAGCTCTGCATTTTGAATTTTATTTTGGCTTGGGAAGAAAAACCAAACATTTACAAACGTGTTATTCATTTAAAGACATTTATTGTTAAATGTTTATTGTTTATTGTTAAATGTTAAATTCTACGCACCTACCGACAGGACAAATTCCTTGTATGTGGAAACATACATGGCAATAAATGGTTCTGATTCAGATTAAAGTCAACAGTTGTATTTCTAGATATCTGTGTACATTTTACAACCAAGGAAGTAAAGGCATGAATGAGGCTAGAGGAGTTATAAATAAATAAACACCTATCTTTTTTGTTTTATTTTCCCGTTCCTACCCTTATTGTGTTGATTGTAAAGCAATCATTTTGATTAAAAAAAAACATCACCTATGGTTCTCAAAGACCAGAGACTGTATTATAGTTGTACTAAAAATAAAGAAGAAAAACCTAACAGGTGTTTTTCCTTTTGAGAGTTGTATCTTCTTATGAGCTCATAATTCAATTCAGAATTTGCTTATTCAGCTAATATGCTGCCTAAATAATTTCACTCGCTCTGTGGAACTCGCTGGTGTAATATTTTATTCCTGGGCAGAAACACGTGGTCTTTCTATTTGTTGTTGTTGTTTATTTAACTTCATGTCTTTTCTCCCTCAGTGTTGGAGAGGAAAATGTCCACTCGCCAGAGCAGAGAGGAGCTCATCAAGAAAGGAGTGCTGATGGAGGTTTTTGAGAAAGGTGATTAATAAAATGTGGCACTCTAATGTAAAATGTTGAAACGACCAGTTAATAATCAAATTTCTTAGTTGATTTATAACATTGTTTTTGTTCTTGACAATTTAAATATTTTCCTTTTTGTCAGTTTGCTTTTTTTTCCTCCATCTCATGTCATTTTTAGAATAACTGGTGCTTTCAATGTGTTATTATGGCCGGCAGTAAGTAATAACTGTTATTTATCTCTGAATCTTGATGTCGAGTATTAAAAATGATTGATTAATGGTTCCAGTACATTGCTGTTTAAAGTGAATTGGTCATCGAAGCTTTTGTATTTCACACATGCAAAACAGGGGAACATATTGAGCATCAGTTTGTTTATTTTGAAATGAAACATATCCTATTATAAATAGGGTGTTAATCATTCTATTGATTTCAACCATTTTCAAATGGGCATCAAACTAAATGAGCAATTTTTGCACCTCCTATGTGGCCGTGGTAACTCAACTCAATCTGCACGTTATTTCTTTATTACATTTTATAGATAAATAAATGTATTAGTTGAAAATTGTTATGTAAATTATAATGTCATTTCCCTGTTTTTGACTTTCTTCTTCCTGTTGTCACCTTTTCCCTCTGTGTACAGACGGCTCCTCCTCGGCTGGACTCCAGGAGCTGAAGATGGAGAACGGGCGTTCTCCGGCGCTCGGCTCCGGCCTGTCAGAGTCTGAAGGTACTGAGCTGATGGAAGGAGCCGCTGCAGCTGTAGGTAGGCAGCAGAGCCTCGCCACCATCGCTGCATCGTCGCTCGCCTCATATTGCAGCAGCTGACTGTGTTTTGTATTTCTGTGTTTCTGATCCTCAGGCCCTCTGGAGTTTCAGATGGCAAAAGAGGGCGGGTGTCAACAGGACCACGGCCAAAAGCCCACGAAGAAGTCCTCCGTGTATCCGGCCAATTGCGCTGAATCAACGCTCCCCAGGCCACCCACGCTACACAAACAACCTCCTGTGCCGCCACCCAAGCCCTTCAACAGGCTACCTAATCACATCGCAGGTACATATGCCTTTGTGCAGGTTTATAAACGCTTGTGTGTGCACGTCCAATCTTTTCATGCCCCACCCCCCCCCCCTCTTGCTCCCTGCAGACGGTGCCCCAGTGAAGTTGCCGTGCATGTCCGGGAAGTTATCTCCTCCTCTACCTCCAAAGAAGCTCATGATCTCCATCCCTGCAGGGAGCATGGAGCCCTCTTCGCTCGCCTTCCAGAAGTGCCCGCCTCCCGGCCACGCTCCAATGGGCGGACACTCCCTGCAGTACGGGGTGCTCCACCCCCCCAGCCGGATCATAGAGGAGCTCAACAAGACCCTTGCCCTCACTATGCAGAGGTTTGAGAGGTGTGGCTCAAATCCCATATTCTGCTCTTCGGCATACAGAATAGTTTTTTACTTAAATTTGTATTATTCATGACATCCATGTTTTGTTTTTTTATATTATGGAGACAGACTCCATTACAGAGATTCAGTTAAAATACATAAAATACATTTTGCTATATTATCTGTAAGGGAACAGGGATGGACAATATAGTGGGATACGTTTTCTGGAGGAGATTTGCACTTTTGTAGTTTTGATGCTTTTCTTGACCTTCTCGTGATCCCGGCTGTTTAATATCGTGCTTTGATTTGTACTTTTAAGGCCAATGACAGATGACCAAACACAAATTATTCAGAAAACCGGCGGCTTTTCACCCATTACTCACACTCTCTCATACAGCTGCTGCTGTTTCACAACTTCATGCGACATTGAGCATACACGCCTGACCTTTGCCCTTTCCCTCAACCTGCAGCTCCATGATGCACGCGGTTCCCACGGTGATGATTGAGTGTGACGACAACAAAGAGAACCTCCCTACTGAGGCGGACTACGAGGACCTGCCTGAGGAGGAAGAGGAGGAGGAGGAGGAGGAAGAAGATGATGATGACGAGGAGGATGACGACGACGAGGAGGAAGACGACGATGATACATTGTTTACAAGTAGGTGTTTTTTTCTCTCTGTACAGTGTTTTTCTTATATATGAGTCATTCCCCTGCTCATCTTTTACCTCAAATCATTCAAGGTCACCACACTGAACTTTGAACAATTAATACTAAAACCAGAAATGCCTCCCCGCTGTCAATCTGTATCATTTATGATTTCCTCCATTTCAATTCATTAGTACAAAACAATGTATGTATTTCTAAATTGTAGCCTTTGGGGGAAACCTTAAAATGTCAACAATAAAATGTTTGTAGTGGAAATTAATCTATAAATGCTCCTTCCAAACAGCTTGTGAGTGAGTATTATTAATGCACCACATCCATCTCACATCTTGTACATTGTAGGCACACTAGCGATGAAGATTTTACGAAAGGACTCTCTGGCCATCAAGCTGAGTAACCGTCCATCGAAGAGGGATCTGGAGGAGAAGAACATCCTGCCAATGCAGTCGGACCGAGAGAAATACGAGTCTCGACAACAAACGGCGACCAAGCTGACCAGGTGGGTCTGTGGGTTAACACGCGTCTACAGCCACTGAGCTACGAGATACGAGGATCTTTAGTTTTTATTTAACTGTTCTAATGATGTGTATATCTTACAAATAGTCACATTGGGGTCATTTTGAAACGCATACTGTATATCTGAAAACATGTTTCGCTTCTCTCCCCTCCCGGTCTTGGCATCTTTTTAGTTCTTTCCTGTTTTTGTTCTCCCTCGCTATCAAACATCCGACCAACTGTATGCATCGCTGCACCAACTCAGTCGGTGCCCATAAACTCTCCAAATACAGCCTCTGAAAGAAAAATATCATCACTTGCACAGGCAACGGTTCCCTGCCCAGTCGGTCCACAAGACTAACATTGGAATAATCTGCAAGTACACACACACAAAATCCTAAAAGTAGTTCCTGAAGTAAACACGTCTCATTTTTCTTCTTTTTTTTAGGCGATTGAGTCAACGGCCATCAGCAGAGGAACTGGAGCAGAGGAACATACTCAAACGTCAGTAACTCGCATACGGTAAGAGAACAAAACGATGTGTATTAATAATCCCCGTTTTTGATCGCGCTCTCTTTCTACTACCTTCCAGCTCGAAATGAACTGGAGGAGCAGGAGAAGAGCGAGATCAAAAGACATTTGTCCAAAAAGGTAAGACATATATCCACTACAAAGCCAAGAAGCTTCTGAGCAGAGGAAAATACTTAACAGTAGATGACTTCAGAGATTTTATTTTTATGTGTGTGTGTGTGTGTGTGTGTGTGTGTGTGTGTGTGTGTGTGTGTGTGTGTGTGTGAAGTATTTTAATAAATATTCATATTAATTTGTTCACTTTTTATTGATTTCAAAACATATTTATATTGCACACAGAAAAAGAATTGGTTTCCCTGCCAAGAGACAAGAAGCAGCTACTTTCCAGTCCCAAACTCGGGCGCGTGTTCCTCAGCGTCCTCGCTGCAGTGCATTGCGCTGCTGTCGGTGACGCGTCTCCTTTCTTGCGCCCTCTAGCTCAGCCAGAGGCCCACAGTGGAGGAGCTGAGGGAGGCCAAGATCCTCATCCGCTTCAGTGACTACGTGGAGGTCGCGGAGGCTCAGGACTACGACAGGAGAGCAGACAAGCCATGGACTCGGCTAACAGCTGCTGACAAGGTTAGCAAACACACACAACAAATCCAAACAATGCTTCCTGAACTCTGGCTTAAAGTAGTTTGTACACACTGTATTCTGTGTGTTGTCCAGGCCGCCATCAGGAAGGAGTTGAATGAGTTTAAGAGCACAGAGATGGAGGTGCATGAGTCGAGCCGTCATTTTACCAGGTAAGACAAATGCCAACATATTTATATATACTATGACTTATGACATACCAACTAATGAAGTTACTCACTTTCTCTGCGTTGCTGCGGTTTCTCCCTGCAGGTTTCATCGGCCATAAGATGGACCGGTCACACAATCGGCCGTGCTTTTATACTCCCACAACGAGCCTCAAGTGGTCCGACTGCTACCTGCTGCCCTCAAACGGCTACTCTCTCCAGCGTCGACTTCGAACTGCCGACTGGACACGAACACAACCCGTGTGCGTTACAGCAACACTTTTACAAACACAAATGGAGTCAACGCTGAACCGGCGTCTCCCCTTAGTGGAGATTTTACAGACTTCTTCTTATGTTCATATGCTTTTCTTTTCTTAGAGCTGAAGAGGCGGACATTTGTTTACTTTGTAGCACTTTGTTCATGACCACCGCTTTAGTCAAACAGAATCTGTGCCAATTTGGAGGATGGGAACCAAAGGCGGTGACGATGGGACTTTATTTTACACAGGGGTTGTTTTCTTGCCTTTAAAATGTTCTTGCTGTCCTCTCTTAACTGGACTTTCTTTCCTGAGGGGTTTTCTTGTGTTGGCACAGTTGTATTTCATAGATGACATCTTAATGATCGTTTCTCAATTTGCCAGAGAAATCAAAATGGCAGCTGAATCTTAAGCCAAAATTACCTAAAATCCTGAAGTCCCCAAATGCTCAATGCAAGCCAATAACAGTGAGAATTTAGATCTCCTACACATTTAACTGAGCAATAATTTCAGAATTTGTAATTTGCATATCTGTATCTGGGCTGCATTCAAGAGCTCAAAACACTTTTCTGATCCCAATTTTAAACCAAAGCAACTGCTGTGGAAGTCGCCATCTTGGATCCCAGAGTGAGTTCAGTAACCCACAGTGTCACTGTGCCTACGGTATCGTTTCCAGGGATTTCAAAGTTGCCAAATGATCTGGTTTGATACATAAAATGATATGTAGACACGGCAAAAGATACCAAACTCTCTGCAAAACTACAATGTAGACTTTTGCATTTCATCTTTTTTTATTGTTTAACAATCTTTGGTGGTACAAAAATTACATCCCTGCCACTTCACTTTTTTATTATTGTTTACAGTCCTTATTGGGGTCATAAGTCAGTTTTGCCCATACTTTTGGGAGAACTGGTTGATTTTGTGTGTGTGTGTGTGTGTGTGTGTGTTACGACTGTCTGACTAAGCGTGTGTATGTACAAGCGCCGGTATTATTACCGTCTCGTATGTTGAAAAAGGTTTTTGAAAGAAATGTTCTCAGAATTATAAGACTTGTACATAGCAAAGAAAGTAGACAAGACTTTTCAAATGTTTTTTGTAAAGCAGAAACACTGCATGTGGGTATTAATTTATTGTGAGTCCTCTATGATGTATGAAGTTTCTTAAAGGAAGAAACTGGGGAAAAAGGTGTATGCTTCCTTGTCTTTTTTGCATCCACTCTGCATTGCAGCTAGTTTCAGTGTTTAGTCCTTTCCACGTACAGTTCATCATATTCTTTGGGGAAAGCTGAGCGTTGTCAAAAAGAAGAGTGGCTCCAAAGTCCTCAACTTATTGAAAGTAGCTCATGAAGAGTTTTCCGTTCAGTCCTGCAGACTCATCCATTCTGTAAGAGCCAATCCTGATGCATCCTGGGAAAGCGTCTCACCTCTGGGCCCAGATTTCCATTGTGTGGGGGCGCTCCATGCGACTACACCGCATGCATTGGAGTGCCACAGTATTTGTGCCACAAGTCGATCGCTTTAGTCACAATGGCGTCTGTGTTTTCCTGTGGTATCTGGAAGGGAAACGTTGCAGTGAGGTTTCACATAGGGGAACAAAATGTTTGATGACAACGTAACCACGGTGCTGTTTGCTCACGTTGCACAGAAACTTGACCACGCCTTCAGGCCGGGTGATTCCCAGCAACATGATCTTGTAGCTGAGCAGAATCTCCAGGGCCACAAACACCAGGATTTTACAGGACCCACTGATAACCTTGTCCCAGACCCTAAAAAAATAAAATCAACAAAGGCATCAATCAGTTCATTTGACCAGTTCGAAGAATTTAAGGTCAAGATATACAAAATAAAAATAAAGTCTTGTCATTTGTAAAGAATAAACCAGCCTAAGGACAGCATACATGTATTCAGACATGAAAACAAAGTCAGGCTGCCTCTCCCTCGTCTGGTGCTTCAAGCTAAGCAACACATTTAAACACTCAATGTTGACTGGGCAGTTTTATTCTGCTTAGTAGTTTGTCAGTAAGCAAAATAAATGTTATAGCGTTGTCTTGTGACCCATACATATGGTTGTTAAACAGTAAGTATTCACAAATGTCAAATTACAAAACTTGTAATGCAGAGTGATTCTGTAAATCTGCATCATGCTTTCTAGATCAACGTAACAGCTTTCAAAGGAAAAATAATGAATCTCCACCTACTTCTGTGGATTCTTTTGAGAATGTTAAACTGTTTAAGCAGGTTTCCACTGAAAAGAACGGCCATCCCGTTACTTATCTCTTTGTAGCAGCGAGCCTGAACCCAACACAGTGATCAGATTACACAATATCAGCCTGATGACAGCCTTAGACGCATGATCAAATGTCAGTGTATAGACGAGCGTATTTTAGTTATGTCGTGGGAACGCTGTGAACACGCTGTGAACACGCTGTGAACACGCTGTGAACACGCTGTGAACACGCCCAGAAGCCACGTCGGGTAGCACGTGCAGGTTGGATGACACAATGTTGCTTTCTTACCAACTTGTTCTAAACAGTTAAAGTATGTTTTTGAGGTATGAAGGTGAACAAAGAATGAATTCTTGCTGTGTGCCGACATCGGGGCCAGGTCTGTGCCATGGACAGTTTGCTGACCTTTGCAGGCTGGATTCGGGCAGGCAACCAGCGAAGCAGCGTCTGAACCAGAGGCTGTAGGGCAGCTGGGCCAGGGCTCCAGTGGTCTTCAGATGCTTCAGCAGTCGAGGTTCCTCCTGACTCAGATAATGCTCCAGGCTCTTCGGCTACACAAAACGAAAAGAGAGCAGGCGGAAATGACGAGTCTTTATTCACACCGACGTACATACAAAAATAATGTGAGTTTTATTTTTAAAATTGAGTTTGTCATATCATTTCTGGCATTTTGTAAACTAAATTTACACCTCATGATTTGTACATTTCTCATCATCACAGTGCTTTGATGAATGTTCAAAACTACACCAGCACTAGGAATAATACAAAAAAACATTTATATTATAAATAGATTATATATATATTAAATAAAACATATATTTTTGGTGAGTAAGCCCTGAAAACTTGAGTTGCCATACAAAGCATTTCAGTCATTTTCTTTACAAATACAAAATATTAACAATTTTATTATATGTTAATATGTAAATAAATATGTCAAACATGCACTTTTGATGCTGTTGCCCTGGAAAACAATATAACAATTGAGACATGTTACATGTTTTTTCGATCCATGATGAATTCAGAACCTTTTTGGGTCATCAGTTTGCTTTTGCACTTAATTAAAAATTAGCATGACATACTGGAAATGATGAGCGCTTGGTTTGAACTGGACTTCATCACCTTGATACCAGTATCAGAGCACAAGCCGGCATTACCTCATCATATCCTTTATAAGCTCACTTAGGCAACACAGGAACAACACATGACACTTGCGACCCAAATCCTGCTCGATCAGTGCACCTGCTCGCTCATCAGCTACTTCGACCCTCTGCTCCTGAAAAAAATATTGCTGCGTTCGAAATAAATGATGGAAGAAGCTAATGAGTGAGCCATCTTGCTTCTTTTTGATCTCTATTGAGAGTTGCACGTGTGCAGTATTGATCGGGCAGGTGCTAGCGGAGAGTGTCATGTTAGCCAGAACTAGCAAAATTACAGCAGTTTGCAAATATTTCACACTGGAAAATCTGCCAAACTAGATAATTAACGAAAGTTCTATGGCATTCATTCTCTGTTCATGTTTTACAAATGGTTTAACCTGAGCCAAGCCATACAACAAGGATAGCAATCGTATTACGTCCATACAGGGCAAGTCCCAACATCTTAATCCGTATGAGGAAAGAAAAAATAAAATGGTATTGGAACTTCTCTACCATCCACTGATGAAGATCAAAAGATGTAGCTGAAAGCTTAGAAGAAATGCCAATCAGAGGAACTTATGCTGAGAACTTTTAATTAAACTATAATTGTGTCACACTTACAAGGTGGGGTATCGAGTCTCCAAACTTTGTGTGGAACTGACTGTCAAAACACTTGATCAGCCAGTAGCAGTCGATAGGATCATCTACGATCTCCTCCATGGCGCGACTGATGGAGAGGAAGTCCTCGTTCTTTTCATCCTGAAAAAAACAACACATTAATATCAAAGCGCCTCCTGTCTGCATACTGAAGTGTCTTTGAGCACAGTACTGGGAATTTTACTGCAGCCCCTTGATCCTAAATGCTAAGGATGGGTTAAAATGCAGAGATAGGATTTTCACTACGTTGTGCTGTGTACAATTGTATGTGATGCAAGTTTTTATTTTTTAGGCTAATTCATAGTTTCAAAGACAAAACACAGCTCTTGCACTGAAGGCAGACATAGTCCTGCTTCCCTTTTCAATTATAGTGGGTGATTTATGTGGACCTGAAACAAAAAGTGTTTTATGTGGTGACGATTGTAAGTGATGCCCCAACATAAATCTTAACATCACGTGCTTCATTTTCCACTTAGGCGCCAGAATTATTTATTATGAATTCATAAAGAAAGGTTTGGTGCTTATGGTTTGGCATTTAAATGAGGCGTTAGTCATTTATTGCACCAGAACCATGAACTTATGTATGTTGAACAACAAATAAATAATACTAAAAAAAAAAAAATCAGGCTCTGAAAAAAAATATACATTGTTGGTAAAACTAAATTACATTACATTACATTTCATTTAGCTGACGCTTTTATCCAAAGCGACTTACATGCTATACAGTAGACCGTAGACACAGCAATTGAATCCTCAAATGCATTTAAAGAGATGGAAACTAAGAAAAATATACAGGTGCAGATTTGACTAAATCCAGCCACAGGACACACATCAACACACAATCCTCTAGTTCACTCACATTTCTGGATCACATTTGGGATTGCATCAGTATCACAATTCCTACTGTATTGTCTAATTAGTTCTGCATTGGACCATCAGTTGAGCATCTAAAACACAGCTGTCATGTCAAATCCTGCGTGGATGATTCAGCACTGTCTAGTACATTTTTACCACGTACAAGCTAATGTTTTTCTGATGCTTTATCAGTCTTGAACGTGACTATCTTACCGGGGCTGAGATCTCAGAGCACCGTGGGAGCTCCTGGCTCTCCAGCTGGAACATGCGCAGGTAGATATGGGTGGAGGGAGTGGAAGAGTTGACGTATCTCATCACCCCCAGAGCCTCCAGGATGTCCTGGTACTGCTCTTTCCTGTAGCCTCCCACCATAGTGTGAGAGTCACTGTGGGGAGGTAGGATTCCTGAAGGAACACAATAATTGGTCATGTGTTTGCTTGGCAACATCTGTTTATGCACAGATCACATTTGATTCTTTTACATGCACTTTTAGAAATGCAAGCCATTACTGTAATATGTGTACGAGTCTCACCCAACAATACCTTCCACACATGGATCCTGTACATCGAGGGGAGGGGGAACCTCTGACTGAAGGTGCTCAGCTTTTCTAGATCTATTGAGAACGGTGAAAACATTGGTACCAGGACAAGAACTGACTTACAGCTGCCAAAACTCCAGCAACCAAACACACATCAATCAGAAGTAATGTTAAAGCAGTTGTGGGAATAACAATCCGTTGTGAACTACAATCTAGTATAATTTGTTGTTGATACCTGTTGAATGTACCTGTATGATGTGTCGTATTGACATCATTGATGGTGCATAATCATTCAACAACAATACTGTTCTTAAACCCAATTGAATGCTGTATGAAAGCTGTGTTTAGATAGAAATGCTGGTAAATATTAATTGTTACCTACCCAAAGGATTATCCTTGAGCAGTATTTCCAGAGACTTCTTCTCCTCCACTCCTCTAAAGCCCACTTTCTCATAATACGCAGAGCGAAAGTTTCTTTGTGGATCGTCAGCCATACCTGGTCAAAAACCTGTATTGCGTAGTTAATCACAGCATTAGCTGAGGCATACAGAGCCAAAACAAATCCTAACAAGAGTTACTCAAGACACATTTAATATTTTTCTTAATTTTTATTTATATTGAGAGTCACTGGTAGAATATAACAAAGTACTGATGTGAGGTACATGAACTCAACTCTTTCCATGACACTATATACTTCTCCAATATATTTCAGAAGAAAAACACTATACTTTTTACAGCACTACATGTATGTGTCAGCTTTAGTAACTAATTACTTTACACAATAAGATAGATAGAAAGCAAAAACAATTCATGGTTCCAGTTTCACAAATGTCAAGTTTCTCTGCTTTTCCTTTCAGAATCAGAATAATGTATTGCCATGTATGTATGTTGTCACATACAAGGAATTAAATTATTATCTTGACCATTGATTGGCAAAACCAAGCAATGAAGGTATCACTTTGGGCTCTGAGTAATTTCTCACCATTTTCAGAAGTTTTAGATATCAAACAATCTACGTATTAATCAAGAAAATAATAAACAGATTAATCCAAAATTAAAATAATTAGATGCAAAAAGACGCAAGTAAAATACACATCTAAATTCCTGATTTTACATGAATGCATGATGAAAAAAAAAATGAAATATACTAGTAAACATGGGACATCTTTTACAGTGTGCCTTTACCGTAGAATTTCCTGATTATATTTAGTAAAGCTTACTCTACATTTTATTTATAATGCAGTACATTTACTTGTAAGGGAGTAGTTTTTAATTGCATGTTAAAACTAACAATACTGATACTTTCTCAGGGGATCTGATTACTTCCTCCAACACTGTTCAGAGAAGATGGTATCAAGTTGCATTAACGTTACAGTAACGAATTTGCAGCCAGCTAAAGTTAATTTGCGGAGAATAACATGTTCAACACATAATCTGAGAAATCCTTCGTCAAGTGACGTAACATGAGTGTGAGGTGCACTGCGGCAGTTCGGCATTTTAAAGCTTGTGGTTGAGCAACACATTGATACAAGTGTGTTGTATTTAATGAGCACTCCTACCTTGTCCAGGTGTGTTTCACGCCAGCTAATACACATGAATTGTAAACTCGCTAGCTAACTTCATAACTTCAACACACGTGCGTTACGGAGCCCAGTACGTCCAAAGAGTTTATAAATAGCGTTTTGGCATTGGCGACACGACCAGTCAATTAATTGGCATTTAGATGTAGGTTATTGTAGCACTGCAGAGTAAAAAAACACATTTCAGTTCGCTACCGTCCTTGTTATCGAAACACTTCCGGGTAGCATTTGAGGTCTTCAATTATGGGGGTATCGCACATGCGCAGTGCGGTGAAGCTGCGACGTGAAGGGTTACGTTTAAATTGTACACTCCAATGACATCTTCTTCTTCTTTATGGATTATTAGCGGTTGGCAAACAACTATCTGGTGCATTACCGCCACCAACTGGTATGGAGTGTGGATCAGGATGTCTTGCACTTGCCCTATAAACAAATAACAATACAATACTAAATAAATTAACAAATAACAAAAAAACAAACATAACAACAAAACCCCAAAAAGAAATACATATCTCTCTCTCTCTCTCTCTCTCTCTCTCTCTCTCTCTCTCTCTCTCTCTCTCTCTCTCTCTCTTATATATATATATATATATATATATATATATATATATATATATATATATATACATACATATGGGCTATATATGGCTCATATTCTGTCAATAATCCTTGTTATCCTAAAATACTGCAAAGTGCTTTATAGCACCCACTCGAGATACCTTGCAGCACACCCGCCATATCCAACACCCTCCTTCCAACTAGCTGTCTCCTTACATGCTCACCCCAATGACATGACGCGTAACATCTCTTTTAAACTGTGCATTGAACTCTCTTTGGTCACACTGTTGTATTTTTATATGGCAAAAGATGATTTTGTGCTCTACCACTACCAATTGGAGGGTGGATCAGAATGCTATTATAATTATATAAAAAAAACACATGCTCTCAATCATATTATTTATTCATATTTGTCTAAAATATCGAAATAGTAATATATAACATTCATTTTGTGAGTTATTTTTTGAATATCTGATTGGTGTATCAAATGCCTGCTTTCTTGCACATATTTCTGATTCATGCTCTACTGTTTCTCCTACCCACAGTAATTTAAATATGCCTTGTGTTTACATAATACAAATGACTATATTGAAAGAATTACCCATGAAAAAGCATAAGCATTTGTTTACTTAAAATAGACTTATGTGTTAGACATACCTACACAAAGCAAGAAAATGTAATAATTTAACAAAAGAAAGCATGATGTAATTATAACTAACTATTAGTTCTGACTTGAAAAATGTTTGAAACATCTATTATTTTATGATGAAGAATTTTACATTTTATCAGTACCATAACAGAATGAAGGTCACTTTCAACAAACTGATTTGGTTATACTTATTACAGTAAACATTTCCACATTATTCTGATAGTATTTTGCAAATTCCTCCTCAAAACCGTACAACTCTTTACATTTGAAATTCATACATTTTTAAGTTTTTTCTCTCCCACCAAAACAATTTATTTGAATGTTAAAACCTGTTTAATAAACTTAATTATGATGTAAATATCAAACATGTGCATGCAAACTGAACGTGAATAATACAGTCATCAATCCATGAGAAGATCTTTTATTTTGAGATATTGATTATTAAACTGATACAAAACTAGAAGTGCGAAAGAGCAAAACAAAAAACAATAGTTAACAACTGATTCAGCACATAAACAAATTGCCCTTAAGCCAATCTATGCAACCAAACACTGCATCCCTCCCCTCACTAAACAGGCATTTCAGATGACAAATAAATGTAAACATAAAACCATTTTGTTACCAATGCAAAGCTTAAAAAGAGCATATAGCATATAAGAAAGATTTGGAAAATATATTTGTAATATGTATATGAAATCAATAAGATATCTAAGCCAACTAAAGGGAACCAACAATTATATTAATATCCACTTTATTGTAAATAGTACCATAAAATGGCTGCCATTAATACTGTAGTCCAGTTAATTAAAAATATCTTGGTGATCTTTATTGTCACAATCATTTGAACTATAGCATTGTAAAAGCAGAACATTGCCAAAGCTAAAATCTAATACTATGTAAAAAGCTTTAAGAGTATTATGTTTGTAGTGCATTATCTTTTATTTTTTTCTCCTCATATTCAACACATAAGTTCTTTTCTCAACAATCACTGTACGATTAACATATTCTGATTTATTCGTAAGAAAAGAGTATGATTGTGTAGGATCTTTCTTTATTTACTTGGTGGAGAAGGAGGAGTAGGTGGTGAGGCTAGTGAGACTCTGGTGAGTAGTTGATGAAGAGGTGGGGGTGCCTAGGTCCACACTGCTCCTGCGGGAGCTCCGTCTTGAGCCACTCCTGGAGCCGGTGGTGGATCCTGGGGCAGAGACATTGTAGGGACTACTGATCCCTCTGGAAGACACAGATGATGCCTGGAGAATTTTCAACCCATTGCTTTCTTCCACGAGACAATTATCAAGAGCCTGCATGTAGGATATCTTAAGTTTGCTCTTGGGGCAAGTTAGGTTCTTTGTGTGGTTCCTGATGTCTTGGAGTTTCTGGCCTGTTCTCACATCCAACCAGCCCCTGTTCACAGCATCTTGTATGCTTATCCTGCAGTCCATTTCTGGGTCATGAAGCCCCCCTGTTACAACCTGAAACTCCAAGAACCTGTGCCCAGCCTCATATGGCAGCCACATCTCCTTCATGGCTTGAGCAGCAGACATCTTCTTCCTGGTTTTGACATCTTCAAAGCCAAAGAAGGCTTTCTGGGCAGGCTTAAGGTTAGAGGCCATGTCGGCAGTTATTATGCCAAGGCGGGTGGCCTCTTGGATGCTATGTCTATGGCCATTTGTAGGATCAATAATTCCCCCTGTGCAAGCCTGAGCCTCCAGCAGTCTTTGAGCAGTGATGGAATCCACCAGACCACGATTTAGAGCTTCAGTGATGGTTATTTTCTCAATAGTGTCTGTGTCAAAGATGGCACCTACAGGTTGCTGTTCACCTACTGTTTCAACAGGAGAGGCCAGACCGATCGATACGCTGGATATACCCATAAGGGAGTCAGGTGAGTCTTGAGCTACACTGCTGGATGAGGCGCTTCGCTCTGTGACAGTTGTCGTTCTGGTTGTTGTCATCTTGGCAAGAGTAGGTGATAAGGGTCTTG
Organism: Cottus gobio; assembly: GCA_023566465.1. NCBI lineage: Eukaryota > Metazoa > Chordata > Actinopteri > Perciformes > Cottidae > Cottus > Cottus gobio. The sequence goes on along the minus strand of CM042217.1, from coordinate 21,589,202 downwards.
ACAGGACTGCTGATGATGAGGATGTCACTGACGATGGAACTGAGGCTGCTGAAGTTCTTAAAGTGGATGATGATGGAACTGAAGATGCACCAGAGGATGCTGATGTTCTTGAAGTCATTGATGATGATTTCACTGAAGTTGTACATGCGGCTGTTGATGATCTTGAAGTTGATGGCGATGATGCTGATCCATATTTGCTCTTGTTGCCGATGATATCTGCAAATTGAGTAAGGGTGATGGTACGCGATCGGTAATTATCTACATCTGATTGATCAATTACTCGCTTTTCAAGCAGCTCGGTAATATCATACTGTCTTCCAGTCTTCCTGTCAATGATAAGAAATTGTATGGAACCATCTGGAGCAGTGATAGTTATCTCTTCCCATTCACACTCCTGCTCGGACAGCTCCAGGAAGGTGGCGTAGTCAATATACTTCTTGTCATACGCTTCACGTACTGTCATCTCTTTATTAGTCTCTGGGTCTACAATTATCACTCTCCTCTTTCTCAGAGTGTTCTTCAGAGTCGACTCTAGATCTTTCTTGATAGGCAAAAGTATGAGGCCAGTCTTCTTATCTGTGATACAGCGTTTCTTAAGCTCGAGATAAGTTAGGTTTTCCTCTGTGTTGGGATCAAAAAAACCCTGAGTATCAACATTCTGATCAGTCAGGATCTTGTTCATTTCCTTATCGAGGTAACCTTTCTTGTAGGCTACGTTCACGTCAATACGATGGCTGTGTTCAGGATCAATTATGCCACCGCTGGCAATCTGGGCCTCTAGTAGACGGATGCCATGACCTTTCTCCACCAGACCTCTCTCTATGGCCTGAAAGAGGGAGATAACCTTGTCTGTACCAGGCAGTTTGTAGCCAGTCACAGCCTTCTCTGCTGAGAGCAGGTTGTCTTTAAACTCTGGCCCGAACAGTCTTTTATTGGAGGCATCACTAACAGTCAGGTAATGGTTGTTGATAGGATCAACTATAAAACCTGAGGCAGCCTGGGCCTCCAGCAGTTCCAGAGTGGTCCCAGGTTTCAACAGTCCATCTTTCATGGCCTGATAGATTGTCATTACCTTATCAGTGGCCTCATTATAAACCCCTGCTATGCAGGTGGAGCCTCGCAGGTAGGAGCGCAGACGGTCTTCAATGTCGTGGCTCGTCAATCTGCCCTCCCTAAGTTGGTCCATATCCGACCGGTTTAAAAGGTTTGCATCGACTAGATCTATGACTGACACCTGGCTTCTGAGCCCCTGGACAGTTAATGGCTTTGTAGGTTCAGGGAGAAGCAAAAGACCAGTTTTTGGATCTACTTTGCATTTTTTCTTTAGATATACATAGGTGGTTGCTTGTTGGGTGTCTGGGTCCAGATAACACCCAGGATACTGATTCAGGCTCTGATATAGGTCCTCATCGATGAGATTCCTATCCATAGCAATATCTTTGGGTAGAAATATACTGAGTGCAGGGTCTAAAATACCCCCTACAGACTCTTGAGCCTGAAGTACACGTAGAGCTGTGTCTCTGTCAATTAATCCCTTCTTCATGGCCTGGCCTGCTGACAGGAGCTTGCCAGTATTTGGGTCTCTGTAACCAATAACAGCAGCTTCAGCAGCATACAACTTAGATTCGTCCTCCTTATCCACAACTCCTCTGGCACATGCTTCCTTTACAGTCATTTTATGATTAGTTTTGGGGTCAATGATGTTGCCAGTGGCTACCTGAGCTTCCAGTAACATGTCAGCACTGTCAGAGGACATTATTTTCAGTTTTTTAGCTTCTGTAAAAGACATTTTTCCTAAAGGTCCAGCTGCTACACCAGCAATTGACCCTGTCCCTATCAGAATAACCTTCATATCCACAGAAACCTCTGAGACAGTTTTCTCTCCCTTCAATAGCTGGTTAAATGTTGGTTTGTCCAGGACCCCACAGTCAAGCAATTGTTGTGCTGTGACGGTCTTACGGACACCATCAAAGACTAGTTTGGAGGTGTCAAACTTCTCAGAGACTGGCAAAAGTTTTAGGCTTGCTTGAGGCTCAGTCTTGCATCTTTCCTGCAAAGCGCCATAGCTGGCATCACGTTCAGTTTCTGGATCACGGTAACACTCAGGACTCTGGTTTAGAGCGTGACGGATGTTTTCATCCAAAAGGTTGCGCTTGATGGCGGTATCTTTGGGGAGAAACACACTGAGATTAGGATCTATAATTCCTCCCACAGACTCCTGGGCCTGAAGCAGGCGTAGCCCAGTCTTCCTGTCAATTAATCCCTTCTTCATTGCCTCAAACACTGAGAGAAGCTTGGCTGAGCCAGGATCCTTGAAGCCCACAGCAGCAGCCTCTGCTGCCAATAATCTGTCTCGATCCTTAATGTCCACCACTCCTCTGGCACATGCCTCCTCTACTGTCAGCTTCTGATTAGTTTTAGGGTCAATGATGTATCCTGTGGCAGCCTGGGCTTCGAGTAGAAAATATGCACTATCTGAGGGCAGGAGCAATTGTTTCTTGGCTTCTGAGAAAGACATTTTTCCTTCACGTCCATCTAACACCCCACCAATGGCTCCAGTTCCCTTAAGATAGACTGTCTTTTCCATAGAAACTGCTGAAATGGTTTTCTCCCCTTTAACTAGTTGGTCTAATGTTGGCTTGTCAATGACTCCGCATTCAAACAACTGCTGAGCTGAGACTGACTTGCGGATTCCATTAAACATCAGTTTTGAAGGGTCTTTTCTCTCTTTGATTTGTAGAAGCATTAGACCTGAGTGAGACTCTGTTCTGCTTCTCTTCTTTAAAGTCCCATAGCTGGTATCATGCTCAGTGTCTGGGTCAATGTAACACTTAGGACTCTGGTTTAATGCATGACAGAGATCATCATCCAAAAGGTTACACTTGATAGCTGTATCTTTGGGGAGGAACACACTGAGATTGGGATCTAGAATTCCTCCAGCAGACTCCTGGGCCTGAAGCAGACGTAGCCCAGTCTTCCTGTCAATCAATCCCTTCTTTATTGCCTCAAACACTGAGAGGGCCTTAGCTGAGCTAGGATCCCAATATCCCACAGCAGCGGCTTCTGCTGCCAAGAGTCTATCTCGATCTCTATTGTCCACCACTCTTCTTGCACATGCTTCCTCTACTGTGAGCTTCTGATTGGTTGTGGGGTCAATGATGTGACCTGTGGCAGCCTGAGCATCCAGTAGTAAATCTGCACTTTCTGGGGTCATAAGCATCTGTTTCTTGGCCTCTGATAAAGACATTTTCCCTAAAGGTCCAGCTGCCACACCAGCAATTGATCCTGTACCCTTTAGAAAGACCTTATTATCCACAGACACCTCTGGGACAGTTTTCTCTCCTTTCATTAGTTGGTTAAATGTTGCTTTGTCCAGGACCCCACAATCAAGCAACTGCTTTGCTGTTACTTGCTTACGAACACCATCAAAGATCAATTTGGAAGGGTCTAGCTTCTCTGTGATAGGCAAAAGAAGCAGACCTGTGTGAGGCTCAGTCTTGCATCTTTTTTTCAATGTGTCATAGCTGGCATCACGCTCAGTTTCTGGATCACGATAACACTCAGGACTCTGGTTTAGAGCGTGACGGAGGTTTTCATCCAAAAGGTTGTGCTTGATGGCGGTATCTTTGGGGAGGAATACACTGAGATTAGGATCTAGAATGCCCCCCACAGACTCCTGGGCCTGCAGCATGCATAGCCCAGTCTTCCTGTTAATTAGTCCCTTTTTCATAGCCTCAAACACTGAGAGAGGCTTGGCTGAGCTAGAATCCTTGTATCCCACAGCAGCAGCTTCAGCTGCCAATAATCTGTCTCTATCACTAATGTCCACCACTCCTCTGGCACATGCCTCCTCTACGGTTAGCTTCTGATTGTTTCTGGGGTCAATGATGTGACCTGTGGCAGCCTGTGCTTCCAGTAGCAAATTGGCACTATCTTCAGGCATGAGCAACTGTTTCTTAGCTTCTGACAAAGATAATTTGCCTTGACTCCCAGCTACAACACCAGCGATTGGCCCAGTCCCCTTCAGATTAACCTTTTTGTCAATAGACACTGCTGGTACATTTTGCTTCCCTTTTTCTAGATCTATAAATGTTGGCTTGTCCAGGACACCACAATCAAGCAGCTGCTTGGCTGTGACAGGTTTCCTAACACCATCAAAGACAAGTTTAGAAGGGTCTACCTTATCAGGGATAGGAAGAAGCAGAAGGCCGGTGTGTAGCTCTACCTTACATCTCCTCTTCATTGAGATATAGGTTGCACCATCCTCACTTTCTGGGTCCAGGTAGAGCTCAGGTCTTCGATTCAAAGCATTATATATTTCATCATTAATTAGGTTACGCTCAATGGCTGTGTCTTTGGGAAGGAACACACTGAGTACAGGATCTAGAATTCCCCCCACAGCTTCCTGGGCTTGTAGCAGACGCAGTGTTGTGTTCTTGTCGATCAGTCCTTTCTTCATGGCCTGAAATACTGAAAGGGGTTTGCCTGTGCCAGGATCACGATATCCTACAGCTGCAGCTTCTGCTGCTAGCAACCTATCTCTGTCGTCTTCATCAACCACACCTTGAACACATGCCTCTTCAACTGTCAACTTCTGATTTGTTCTGGGGTCAATTATGTGGCCTGTGGCAGCCTGAGCATCCAGTAGCAGGTCAACGCAATCTGGAGGTAGCAGATTCTCTTTTTTTGCTTCTGTGAAAGTCATTTTGAATATAGGTCCTGTAATAGACCCTGGACCTTTCAGACCTCCAATTACCACCCCAGCTATTGGGCCTGTCCCTTTGAGACTGCCTTTTTTGTCGCTAGACACATCAGGGACAGTCTTGTGTCCCTTCACAAGCTGGTTGAATGTTGGTTTGTCCAAAACACCACAGTCAAGCAACTGGTTTGCTGTGACAGGCTTACGGACTCCATCAAAAATCAGAGTGGAGGTATCCAAGGTCGGGGGCAACCTAACTGTCATCAAATCCGTTTCCTCATTTCTTCTGACAACAGCTACCTCTCGCAGTTCTTTCTGCATGTCGGACAGCCTACTTTTATATGTCTCATCACGCTCCCTGAGTTGCCTCATCAATGTCTCTATCTCACTTTTCAAAGTGTTCTTTTCACTTTCCAGACGTTCCTTGTTTGTGTCATATTGCCTGATCAGGCCCTGCTTACTATCATACTGTTCCTTCCAGTAATCTAAATCTCTCTTAACCCTCTCGTTCTCCTCCTGCAGACGTTGCTTATTGCGAACCTCAGAGTCTTGGGACAATTTAATGCGACTGAGTTCCTCCTCTAGACTTTGGTAGCGATTTTTTTCCTTTTCTGACAATTGCAGTTTCAGCAATAGAGCATCTCTCTCATTCACAATCACACTGTACTGGGACTGAATGGATTGTATCGAGGCTGTTGTCTGCAGAAAAAACAAGGAAAAAAGCAGAGACAAAAAGTTAGTCAACTCAGAAAAACATTGATAAATACTGCAATTTGCATCACAGTATACAAGCATACAATAAGACTTAGATAGACCAGGTTTGGCTCGAAAAACAAAATCAGAAATGACCATGCTCCTATTAAAATGAACTGCACCTACATTTGTACTGGTGTTGGTAAACCTTAATGGTAAACTTAAATGCTATCAAGGAGGACAGCACACATACTTGCTCTATTATCTTTTTCTAGAAGCAGAACACTGAACAACCGTTTGGCTTTAGGGAAACGTTTTTTGTCCCGCAGATTTTAAATGTGGCAAAATAGACTTAACCTAAAAATGTCACACTGTTCAATGCATAACAATTTAACCAAAATCTGTTTTGGATTATAAAAATAGTCAAAACATATTAAGACCAAGTCTGTGTGCTTTCTACCAAAATATGACTTTTGACTAATTTTGCAATATATCATGCAGACTAATTTCCTTCAGAAAAACATGAAATTGTCTTGCAAGACTGGGAAGTATATAAGTAATGGCATTACAGTAGTCAATAATTTAAAAACATGTATCCAGTGTGAAAAAAAACACTATTTAAAAAACGAATAGGTTTTCATTGTGAAATCAACCTTCCCAATCCTGAAGCAGACCCACTATTTTGACTAATACTTTTTACAGATTGGAATAGTTAGTCTACATTCTGTAAATAGCCAAAACAGCACAAATAAATAATGCCAACATGTGATTGCTAATACTAATACTAAGATTGACTGGTCTCAAATGGCATGAATAGTTGTTTCCAATACTGTAAAATTCTTTGGATATTTTACATGTGCTAAATGCAAAACAAATTAAACTGTATCAGACCAGAGGACCAGCCGTAATGATTTCATTGATGATGTTGATTACTCCGGAAAAGAAGGAAAGGCAAAAAAGCATGCAGACCGCACATCTTTGCACAGTGTGGGCAGGTAGACAGTTGGTTCGGGGTTGGCAGGCAGATAGGCACAGATTATATTTGCATGCAAGTGATTGACATGCAGGTTCATTCAAACACATACAGCAGTATGTGTTCAAATCAGAGTTACCAAGTGAGGGGGCATCTACAAGGGATCTAGCAAAAGTTTGGCTACAGACACTAATAACTACTTGATTGATCCAAACTAGGACTCTGATTTGGAAAGAGAATAGTTGTCCAGGACTTCCATGTACCTGGATGACTTGCTTTTGTATTTTCTCAGTCTCCAGCTTGAGTTTCTGTCCCTCCGATGAGAGCTCTGAGACCAAGTTGCGGTAATCTACATTGCTGCTCTCACTGGCTTGCAGCTGCAGCTCCAGACCAGAAATCTGGGAGGAGAGCTCATCGTCCTTTCCCTGTTTGGATCTAAGGAGTTCTTTTTTATCATGTTGTGTTGCCCTTAGTTCCTCCTCCAGCCTCAGCCTCTCTTTGGTCTGGGTTTCTGTCATCTCCTTTAGTCTTTGAAGCTCAACAGAGTTCTCATTCAGCGCTTTACTCTTCTCCTCAATAGTTCTGTAAAGGTCCTTATTCCTGAGATTTGCTTCTTTGCCAATGGCCTGCTCCTGGAGGAGCTGTTGCTGCAGGGCCTTCAGCTCGACACTCAGCTGGCTCATGTGCTCTGCAGAGGTCTTGTTTTGCTTCGAGCTTCTCTCCAGCTCCTCCTGCAACCTAAGCCGCTCTTCCTCCCCTCTCTTTTCTGACATGCTAGTATGTTCTTGGCTCTGGCGCAGAGTGTTAATGGTGCTGATGTAGTCTGTCATGTCCATGGTGTTGTTTTTCAGCTCTGTTTCTACCTGCCTTCTTCTGGACACTTCTTCTTGGTTAGCCTTTCTCAGACTCTCCACTTGGCTCTCTAGCTCATCTCTCACAGACTGGAGGTCGTTCATACGTCCCTGTAACCTGCTCATGTTCTGCTCTACTCTGCTTCGCTCCCTGCTCTCCCTTTGCAGCTCCAAACCCATCTTCTGAAGCTCCCCCTCGCACTCTCCTAGCTGGTTAGTAGCTATTGATGAACTGGTTAGCTTCAACTGCAGCTGGGCCAAAGCCTGTTCAAGCACACTCTGCCCTTCCTCTAAAGTTCTCCTCCTGCGGGTCTCCTCCTCCAGACTATGTGTAATGTAGGCCACCTCCTCACTCTTGTCCTGCAGACTCTTCATGCCTTGAGTCATCTCCTCTTTATATTGGCTGCTTTTCTCATCTATCTGCCTCAACAGCACCTCGACCTGACTTTCCATTTCTCTCCTCCTGCGCCCTTCCTCTGTGATGACAGCATGCTGACTGTGAGCTTCTTCTTCTGCCATCCTTCTATGTTCTTCAGCCAGGCTCAAAGACATCCTGAGCCTCATGAGCTCCTCCTCCAGATTCCTTCTCTCTACCTCCATCCTGTCCTTCTGCATCTGGAGATCAGCTGTATCCTCCGCCCTCAGGGCTGCCAGCCTCTGGATATCTGTGCGACTGATGTGGATCTGGGATTCATAGCTGAGCTTTAAGTTATTGATCTCCGTACTGAATTGGCTCCTTACCTTTGACATCTCCCTTTGTAGCTCCTTGAACCTCGCTGTCTCCTCATCCAGCTGCCGCTGCAGCATTACAATCTCGTGGGCCTTACTTGCCCCACTCATCTCCACCTCTGTCTTGGACCGGCTGACCGTCTCCAGCTCCTTCTGCCTCTCCCTTAGCACCAACTCGTACTTATCCTGTTGCGTCTTGTAGCGATCCTCTGCCAGTCTCTTATTCCTCTTTTCTTGTTCAAGCAAGTAGTTGAGACGTGTCACCTCATCATTGAGGTCTGCCAGCTGGCTCTGAGTGGAGTCAAGACTGTCCTTAGTGGCATTGCACTGCAGCACAGAGGTTTGCTTCACCTCCTCCACTGATAGCAGCATGTCCTGTGAGTTGGACAACTCCAGCCGGTAACGTGAAACAGCATCTTCCAGAGATTTGTTCTTGGCATTGCAGTCTTGCATGTTCTCCCTTAACAGCCGAAGTTGTTCCTCTAACAGGTCAATCCTGGTGTTACGAATCTGAAAGCAAGATGAAGCAAAGGTAAATGCTGAGGTAATTTTAAGAACACATTTCAATGTACTTATTATAAAAAACACTTCACCACAGTGTACTTGGATGTTTGATTTTAATGGGTTTAACTAAATTAAAAAAACTCATCATCAAAAGAATATCCATATCTTAAAAAGAAAAAAGAAAAACAGAGCACAAACAAAAATGTAAAAGAATACAAAGCAAGCACAAATATTCAAAAAACTACAAAATACAACATCAGTACCTTGAGCTCCTCCATGTTTTTGAGCAGCTCTCCCAGGAATTTGTTGTAGTCACCAGAATGTGCGAGCAACTCCATGTAACGAGTTTGTATTTGTGTAGCCTGAGACAAAGACAAGGCGAAAATAAAAGATTCATTTAGATAACAAGTTGCTGAACTTCACTGATTCATAGAAATGTAATTGAACCTATACCTTAACATACAAGAATAAACGGGAACATGTTCAGATACTAGTGGGTCACCAAATACCAAAAGCAGCTTTCGTGTTTTAATGAGACAACTGTTCCAATTTTGTTTTATTACTTCCAGATTAAGATCCATCGACGGCGACTTCAACATTGTCCTTTTGATGGGGATGTTGAGCAAAGTCTCTAAACCAGAGGTGTAAGAGGCCAGGTCCGTTTCATAGTCCTGTAAAACAGACATAGTCATGTAATTAATAATTTGAATGAGTTTGAAGGCAGTTCATAAGTAGGCCTCCTTACCTTGATAGCATTCACACAGGCTTCATTGTCCTTCAGCACACTCTCTACCGTCTCCCTCCTCGCTTTGATTTCTGAGTTCAGGGCCTTGAGAAGACAATAATATAAAGATGCCGGATGACTTAAAAACACATGGATATAGACTCTCAATGCCGTAAAAAAATGAATCAATAGCAATGAATCAATAGCAATGAAGGGCTGAGCAGGAAACCTTTTGATTGTTAATATGATTGGTCAGTCCTTGGATGCTCTCTATCTTGGTGGCCTGCAGAGCGTCTTGTTTTTTCTTTGTGACATCAATCCAATCAGTAAGGGAGGCGCTGGTTTGCTTGTAGTGCTGCAGCTGAGGCTGATACCGCTGCAAATCCTGGACTCTGAGCAGAAAAGAGAACAAATTCATAATAAAGCAACATATCATCAGCATGTTTTACAGTAGAAACTGTTGATTCTTGTGAGATTCTGAGAGAAAGATTGAAAGAGTTGCAGGTGCACACAGGTGTAAAATGGTTGTGCTGTCTTAAGGGATGCAATACTTTTTTTTTCTTTTCATAATAGATCAATTGTTCAATTTGACCAATGAATCGATTAATTGTTGAAAATGCCCATTACAAGTTCCCAGCGCACAAAATGCAACCTCAAAATAGTTAATCAGCAGTCTTTTTTCCTCTTACATTAACTCATGTATGAGAATTCAAGAGCCTTGTAGGACTCACACATTTGTGTTAAATTGGAAAGTACCAATCCGTTGTGAAACATGACACTTCCACAATCTGTGTGTGGTGGCCTGTTCCTTGTTCTTGTCCTTGTCACGTTACAGGACTCCGTTTCTTGACTCACACGTTAAAAGCGTTGAATAATAACTCTGGAGACACTGATTCCCTTTCCATAATTTCGTCGATTTATTTTCACTTGTATCACACTTAACAAAATCATAAGTCTAACTTGAGTTCTAACTTGAGTTCTAACTTGAGTTCTAACTTGAGTTCTAACGTCGGTTCTAAAGTCGGTTCTAAAGTCGGTTCTAACGTCGGTTCTAACGTGAGGTCAAAGACTGTGCCAATGTCCCGGTCTACATAAAGAAAATAAAACCAGAGATTCCGCTTCTTCCTCTTATACCAGCTGATCCTCATTAGATTAATATAAATAATTCCCCCCAAAAAAACATTATTTCGAATAAGAATATAACATTAATTCAGGCAAAGGAATGTCTTTAGATTACAAAAATACATTATATGACATGATTTGTAATCAAAACAAAATATATGGCTCCAACACTGTGTGTAAGTAGTGCTCACAAATCACTTCTGTAAAACAGGCCTCAGATTCATACATGTAGCCTGACAGTAAATAGGTTTTGGGAAGAACTGGCTGACCGTGGAGTATCTTGTTTAAACGGTTTGACAAAGCGATATGCAGGTACTCAGTTTTGGTATAATAGTCAATTGTCAGGTTAGGTTTAACTTGGGTCCCTTGTGTAAATAGATATCACAAAGAGAAGAAGACATACCTTGTGTCAATCTGCCCCTGGATTCGTCTCCAGCGGTCTGACAGCAGGTTCACCTGCTCACTGTATTTGGATAGCATCATGTCACACCTGTGGAAGGGCCCGCCCACCTGGCTGTTCCAGTGCCTGGCTTTGTCCAGCTCGTCCTCCATGGAGGCCAGAACATCCTTCTTTTGATTCAGCTCTGCTTTAATATTCTAAACATCAACAAAACACATTCAAATGTGACAAGCAGGACAAGTTAGCAATATGTTTTTAAAGAATCACAAACAGAAATGCAACACAGTGTGGCTCTTAAGCTTTTTCACATCAGTTTTTATATTTTAAACTGATGGATGACCACTCAGCCAATCACTCATATGCACTGGTTGTCTGTCCTAGCAGTGATCATTTCTTACTTGTGCAATACATGTAAACTGATTCATAGCAATATCTTCCTGAAAACTGCAGCAATTTTAGCAAAAAAAGAATTCTGTGAAAATGTAGTATGTCATATAAAATACCTTCAGGGCCAACATGTAATCTCCCACTTCACTGGCCGACAGAGAGGTGGTCTCTTTCTCTGTCAGCCTTGCCTCATGAACTTTCACTATGTCTTCAGCTCGTGCCACACTCTCCAGCATGTCCCTTAGAGCCTGCAGCCTGATAGAGGGGAAGAAATTATAGAAACATTTTTTTGGGGATAATGTGTGAAATCAAGTATTTATTTTTCCATTTGTTGGCTTAGTAATGTTTCACAAAGGCGAGGGTACTTTTAAAACACTAACTAACATAAGTACATCTGCTGGAGAAGACAGTTTAGATGAGTTGGGATCTTGTGTATGTAACATTTTATCTCAGGTCCGTCTTGGTAGTTAAAGCTAAAATCAAAAGCTAAAAAAGAACAGTTTGTTTGCGTAGGCTTACCGCTGCATGTAAGCTGACGAGCTGCTCTCCAGACTGCCCAGTCTTTGGTCAATGACACTAATCTCAGTGCGGAGGAACTGGGCTTTATCAGAATCATTCATGCCCTCCAGCTCCATCAATATACGCTTCCTCAGACGCAAGTACTCTGCGTGCAGGGTTTGGACGTCATTCTGCACCGTCTGCGGGGAAGCGCACAAGTACAGTCATTGCAATGAATGTGTATTTAGAATAACATTTGCTTTCAATACTGCATGACTGTCCATTTTTTTGTATTTAAGAATTCAAATGTCTACCTCTAACTGAGTGATCTTGAGGCCACAGTCGTGCATCCCGTCATCTCCCAAGCAGATGTGAACGTGCTGACTCAGTGTGTCCTCTGCGCCCTCCAGCCTGAGTCTGAGCGCATGCAGCTCAGATAAGCTGTGGGAGGACGAGGACGAGGAGGAGGAGGTGGTGGAGGTGATATGAGAGGCAGAATAAGAGGACGGCTTCAGCTTCTTCACCGGCTTCTCTTTATTCTCTGCCTTCAATTCATTTTTCCTCACTTTTTTCACCTCCTGTTTTTGTCTATCTTCTTCGAGTCTCCTAGCCTCCTCTGCGTGCCTCCTGGCCTCCGCTTCTTGCATCCTGGTCTTCTCTTTTTGCATCCTGGCCTCCTCTTCCAGCCTCCTGGATTCAGCTGCTTGCTGCGCGGCTGCTTGCTGTGCGGCTGCTTGCTGCACTTCTATATTTCCTTGATGTACAACTGTGAGTAAAGACAAGATACATTTGGAAGAAAGGATTATTATATGGTCATACAGGTGGAGTTTTGTATAAGCACAACATGCTTTGCAGTCTTGCACACTTAAGCAATAGTTTTTTTTTATGTCTAAACAACTTGGTTTTATTAGAGGACTTTATTTTGAAAGATTGAGTCTAAAACATAAAGTGGGTTTTCTAATCAAAATTTAAAAAAACTTGTTTATCACACAGATTGAGGGATTTTAAAGGGCATCTTTAGAATGAGAATCATTTTAGATTTTCTCCTCAATACAGACATTCAAGTTTCTAAACAATTGTCAACAACAATATAGATGTAGAAATTCGGCCACATTGGTTGTAAAGGTGATGAACAAAATCATTTAATTTCATTATTATAAATGCACTTATTCGCAACGTTTCTGTTTCATTGATAAAGTAAAAAAAAAACATGCACACAAAATTATAATTCTAGTCTCCTCAGGAAGACAGTCCTCTTGTCTTTTTACTGCCACAGCTTGGATTTATGTTCAATGTTTCATCTTTTTATTACATAATTCTAATTGCACATTGTCTCCTTTAAATATATCAGAATATAAATGGCGGTGTGAGGTTTATATTTTTGGTAATACTGACTGTAAGTAGGCAGCTGCACCACGATCTGTTCATAGTGGGTCTGGGCTCCGGTGAACTGGTTCTCAATGCTTCTCTTGTCCTCGTCAGCAAACATCTGGGAGCCGTGGCTGCTCAGTTTGAACTCCTCGTAGTGAGTCTCCAGACTCTTGATGAGTTGGCGGTATTCCTCAGGACGCATGCGAGACAGCTAACACACACACACACACACACACACACACTGCGTTTGACTTGCGTCTAACCAACATCAGAAACCAAAAGGTAAGTGAATGGACATTATTTAAAACACTCCCGTGATAAAAACGTTGGAAAGCTGGAAAACAACAGAGGCTGACCTCACAGAGCGTACTCATCACTTACCATGGAGACGGTGAGGGAGTTGATTTTTTGGATATCCAAGAGGCAATACTGCCAGGAGATGAGACTCTTAACGTTGATGTACAGCTGATTCCAGATGGACAGGATGGCCTCATAGTACTGCTCATTCCTTTGGAAAACACAAGGACAACATTTAAAACTTAACCTCACACAGACAAGGTTATTGTATCTTCTTCTACTCCAAAACAAACCATTTTTGCATCTTACTTGTTGGCCAGACTGATGCCGAGTGGGTTGGGAGGTGGTACGATCAGGCACACAGAGGGCACCAACATATCAAGTCCTCCGGGGCCCGTAACGTTCCACTTACTGCGCTGACTGTTGTCCTTTAGGATGGCCTTATTTTCCTTACAGATCACCTTCTGTGTAGTCCAATAAAAATACATTGTCTCACCAAATAAATAAACAGAATCAAATATGGCTGCACAAGATAAGTCTTAGAAAGTTTTAAATATAAAAAAATGGATGTGTATGCAAATAGGTGTGTGCCAGGACGAGGACACCACTGGGAAGCATTTCCAGCAGGTGAGTGGCACATATTGATGATGACTCCCTACATACAGAGTGAAGATAGCATCTGATTTGGTTTGTTTAGTTCAGACTAGGCTGCAAGTATGTTAATCCAAATCAGTAAATAAACTAAAATATTTAGTTTTCTGTGATCCGTATCCACGGCAGCTTGGGAAATGGGAAAGATAGGCTTGAATGATGTTGTGTCTCATCACCCCTAAACCGGACATGACAATATGAATGTATTACCAATAGTGTGTATGTGTAACGTGAGCCTTAGAAAGCTGACCTGGTCTTGTTTGAAGTCACACAGGGCTTTAACGAGGACAGGGCTGCTGCTCTTCTCGTCCGGGTTTCTGGGTTTCAGTCTCACAATGCTCTTGGACTTGCTGACCAGATGTTGGACTTGCCTCTTGTTTTCCATAATCTTCTCCTTCTCCCTCTGGAAATAATAATACAAATCAAGATCCTAATCAAAGAATAATAAATACTGATAACAACAATTCAGATCAATATAAATGGTTATAAACGGTGGTGGTTCTGTAGCTTATTCAAACTGAAGACAGTGATAAAACAAATAAATATCAAACTAAACATAGAAAGACGAAAGGTTGAAACTTGAACAGACATAATTTGAACAAATTAGAAGGTGGACACAATTGCAATAAGACAAAACAGCTTACTGCAATGCAAAGATCAAAATAATAGTAAGTGGTGAGTTTTGACCAGCTACAGACTTTATTAGAGAAAGAAAAAAATTAGAGAAAAAAAACAAGCTGTTTTACCTCCAGTCCATTGAGGAGCTCCATTAGGTTCTCCAGTGAAGTGTTCTTGTCACAGGTGAACTTCCTACGGACCGTCTCATGTTCCTTTTGCAGGCCGCTGTACGTCTCATTGGCCTCTTTGAAGAACTGCGATACGTAGAAGACTTCATTAAGAATACATTAAGGTTTTTTTACGTTGTTATTTTGACATTAGGTCCTTTAAAAGTGTTTTTACATACTCCACTGTGTTGGCAAACTACTCGCTAACTGTGTGTGTCTGCCATCTGGTAATGGGCAGGTCGTGTACAGTGACTTTATCAGTGCCGAAAACGACAGTTATAAGAGTCAACCACAACAGTAAAGTTGCTGTCAATAAAATAAAACCACGACATTACTATGAGTAACACTCTCTACTTTACACATAGTCATTTCACCAATTGTTACAGTTTTTCTCGATTGCTAAAACACAAAACCTGGTTCCTGTAGCACAAACACCCAAACCTTTTCGTCATTCCCAGAAGCACACACACATTTCCCATAACCAAAAACACAATTCACCTGTGTCCACACATGTCTCAATATTCAAAACACTTTCTGCAAAACCTTACACAAAAGTGACCAAATAAATCATTCTTTACACTACGTGTTCATTCAGCAAACACATGCTCTCAATATAATTAACTCAAGTTATCACAACATAAACTCAGAGACCACACACTTCTCAAGGTGAAAACACTCAGCCTGAAAATTGTTAACACAATAAATAGAGCTTAGAGGCATGCTCATGTCCTTTTGAACAATGGATCCAAGCCATGCAGAGGCTGAGAGACAAGAGAGAGGAAGAGGAAGAGGGAGAGGAAGAGGGAGAGGGAGAGGAAGAGGCAGAGGCAGAGGGAGAGGGAGAGGGAGAGGCAGAGGCAGAGGCAGAGGCAGAGGCAGAGGGAGAGGGAGAGGGAGAGGAAGAGGGAGAGGGAGAGGGAGAGGGAGAGGGAGAGGCAGAGGGAGAGGAAGAGGAAGAGGAAGAGGGAGAGGGAGAGGGAGAGGAAGAGGCAGAGGCAGAGGCAGAGGGAGAGGGAGAGGGAGAGGGAGAGGGAGAGGGAGAGGGAGAGGGAGAGGGAGAGGGAGAGGGAGAGGAAGAGGGAGAGGGAGAGGGAGAGGCAGAGGCAGAGGCAGAGGGAGTGGGAGAGGGAGAGGGAGAGGGAGAGGGAGAGGGAGAGGGAGAGGGAGAGGCAGAGGGAGAGGGAGAGGGAGAGGGAGAGGGAGAGGGAGAGGGAGAGGGAGAGGGAGAGGGAGAGGAAGAGGGAGAGGGAGAGGAAGAGGGAGAGGGAGAGGGAGAGGGAGAGGGAGAGGGAGAGGCAGAGGCAGAGGACAGCAAAGACAAGTCATTTCTGATGAAATCCGTGTCACTGTTGTTCATCATGGGAGGACAATGAAAGAAGCTGGCCAACTAGTCCAGCCATCAATGACCACCCCAGGTTCAGGGTCCTTTTTCTGCCAGCATACTCCCCTTTTCTGAATCCAATAGAGGAATTTTTCTCAGCATGGCGGTGGAGAGTCTATGACTGCAACCCATACACACAGCACAATCTCCTGGAGGCAATGGTGAATGCATGTGAGGATATTTCTCTGGAATATATCCAGGGTTGGATCAGACACACAAGGGGATATTTCCCACGCTGCCTGGCGAGAGAAGACATAATGTGTGAAATACTATGGCCTGACCCTGACCTGAGACAAGATCATGCTGATATTGATGCCGATGCTGATGAACCTGTATATGTGCTCAATCTGGAAGTGCTGTGAATAAACCCTATTATTGACATTGTTGGTGGCAGTGTGTTGAATTAATCCCTCCTGTGTGTAACAAACACTAATGTAGTCTGTGTTTTGACAGCTTGTGTGTATTGTCTGAGGGTAAAGACTGATTGGGACCCAGAAGTTAGATGTTTGGACTGTTGGGTGTGAGTTTTAAAAATTGTGTGTGAAGATTTGAAAAAATGGTGAGTTGTTCCAGGAATTGTGTCTTAGCAATCGAGAAAAACTGTAATATACAAATGTTTTTTAAGAGTGGCTTTCAGATTTAGTTTTTTTATGTAACCTGGCTGTAAGCTGCGTTCTCCTTCAGATGAACATCAATGCACTTGGTGATTTGAAGGAGCCAACTCCACTGAGTCTGCAGAGTGTCCTTGTAAGCCTGAAATGCACAGAAAAAGAAAATAGAAACAATAAAGATAAAGCTCCCTCATATATTAGCATGTAAACACTGTCTGATGATGGAGGGATCGGCCCACACCTCAATCTTGTCTGAAGCTGGATGGTTGTTCTTCAGCATGGCATCCACTCTGGATTTCAGCTTGTTCAGGCCCTTCTCTTTCTCCTCCAGGGCACTCATCAGTTTCTGTTACATAATAGAGGAGGGTTAGCAATCACAGGGGACGCAGAAAACATCAGGATGCAGTTGGAGGAACACTCTGTGGCTTCGCTCTAAGTGGATGACTGACTGCAGCTGCCAAAAATCAAATGCATCACAGATGATTACTCCCTTATAAGAGGCAGATTGGCAACTAGAAATAAACTTGGAATTAATCAAGTATTTCTGTAGCGCCTAGGCATCAAAATAAACCCAACTCTCCCTTTTTTCTAATTGGACTTTTGATCTTTTGATTGCATTACTTACAGAGTAGCTCTCCTGCTTGCGGGGGATGTACTGGTCGACGTTCTTCTCTCCCCAGTCAAACATCAGCTCCTCCTCCTCCCTTTCGTTCACCCACATGATCTCTTTGGACATATCCTGAATGATCTGCTTGAGCTCTTGCAGCTGCTCGGTCCGTCCAAACGACATTTGCTAGCAATGAAGAAGAGATTATGTTTAAATACAACAATTCACCTGAAAATGCACAACCCCAGATTTATTTGCGAAGAAGAGTACAGTTCTTTTTTGCTTTCACCTGCAGACTGTCCCATTCCTGGTCCAGAGCGTGAAGATTGCCCTTGTCTCCTTTCTTATTCTGTGGGATGAGAATCAACCTCAGTTAGGGAAAGACACTCAGAAAGACAATAAGAAGTTGTTTAAAAATAGCCTGAGGAGTTGGAAACATGTCATGGGGCTCACAAAATGATGCTACTGAGGTACAAGTGGGATCCAGTCATTTTGGAGCCTTTGCTGCTTCATTTATATTTTCTAAAATCTGTCTTTTGTTCACCCCCAAGCTTTATACTAAGCAGCCAGCCTAATAACATCGCCATTGTTTCGTCCCAGAAAGCAAGGACAATGTGCAGACTGAACCCACCAGGTCGTCTTTGGCTCGGTCCACCTCGACGCTCCTCTGGATGGAGCTGTGAAAGTTCTGGTGGCTGTTGAGCTGCTGACCGATGGTGGCTGCATCGTCTCCCCAAGAAGAAGTTTCAATCAGACGCTGAAAAGCAAAAATGCTATTTTCAAACCTGGGCAGCTAAAAATGCTTAATCTAAGTTAATTTTGTGGCGGACCGCAAAAAACCTTTTGAATCCCTTCTGCAGCCCAGATAGAGAGCTTGAAGTGTTTTTGAAATATTTCTTTGATAAGCACTTAATGTCACCAGCAGGTGGCGGCAGAGTAACAAAATAGATTTTGCTTTTCTTTTTGTGAATTCATGAGCTTCTTCACCAAAAGCATCTCAATCGACCAGATTAAAATTGGTCTAATAGTTGATGGCAAGACAAATTATTCTTTCAATGTCTATTTCCCTGTAGTACATCCTCCCCAAAATGAGTGAATTACCTATTGTCTGGGTTTTTTCTGTGTGTGTGTGTGTGTGTGTGTGTGTGTGTGTGTGCACACCTTTTGCTGTGCAATCCAGGCCAAAGCATCCTGGAAGCTCCTCCCGGGCTCCTCCCAGCCTCCTGAGCTCCCTCTGGTGCTCCTCCTCCTGTGCATGGAGCCGGTCATGGCCATGTGGACCCCCTTCAGCTGGTCTTTACAGATCTCCACACTACGGATCAGGATAAGAGAAAGACTTGTATGTAAATCCTTTCAGTTACAGATCAACAGAAATCAGAAGAAGAGGAGAAAGGGATAAGTGTTCCTTACGTCCTGACTACGTTGTCAGAGGGCTGTCCCAGTTCTCTCAAGTCTTTCGCGCAGCTCTTCAGCTGCTCAATGGTATCCTTAGCCATCATCATGTAGTGCTCTGCATCACCCATGGAACCACCCTGCAAGGCATGGACAAAGCATTCATGGAGGTGTACGAAATCACTGTGCAGAGAGACAATTGTGACAAGTTTCTGTCTCTGTTGAAATGTTCAAAATGTTAGTTTTTATATTTTTAAACCGATAAAAGGACACTTTTATTCAATTTATTCAGTGTCTACCGATCAAAAATATCTGTAAGTGGGTTCCTCCTTATTTTCTATCCTATTACCTGTCATTAAAAACGTTATGTTGGGCAAAATCTTTGTTGATGTTATTTTTGGTATATGACATAGAGCCAAACTCTTCTAAGTCTTTATTTTCTTTAACAAATGCACTGACACAATAATGTGTAATAGCATGCACAAAAATGGGATTTCTTTTGGGATTTAACATTTAAAATGAAAGGAAAGATTCACTACAGTATTTGACACATTTTCATTCAACTAACATCATTAATTCAGCTAATATATCACACAACCACTTCATTAAAGCATACAACAATGTGTGTGTGTGTGTGTGTGTGTGTGTGTGTGTGTGTGTGTGTGTGTGTGTGTGTGTGTGTGTGTGTGTGTGTGTGTGTGTGTGTGTGTGTGTGTGTGTGTGTGTGTGTGTGTGTGTGTGTGTGTCTTCTGTAAATTATTTGCTAAATGGAAAGCTGACAATGTCAAGTGGATTCACTGACAGCATTAAGTGAAGCTGCAACACAGTCCTTTTTCTTTTGGAACAAAGACGAGAAGATTAAGACAGGCTTATATCTGCTCTACTGAAGGAAAAGAGCCCATTAGTAGTGTTACGAAACAAAGCATGACTCACCGACTGAAGGGCGTATTCAGCTTTCTTCAGGTACTCTTGGCACCTAGCCTGCAGGATCGTGGTTTTCTGGTGGATGGAACTCGAGCCACTGCAGGGAGCAGAAGAGCAAACTCATTAGCAGCAAGCAACTATAATTACTATAATAAAGGCAAATATCACAGTTTAGATCAGTGCTTATTGTTGTCTACTATGTAATCAGTTGTTAATGTATGCCCCATTAATGCACATTACATAACTCTGCTTTTTCCCCGGAGTCATTGTGCTTTCTCGCCTCACAGGTTTCCATGGACCGTGGTTATATCTGGACCCTGGTCTTTGTCTGACACTTACTGCTATTATTAATATTATTATTATTATTATTATTATGAATTGCATTGCTTTTACTATTGTCATAACGTTTTCATCATGCCTACTACTGTCATCATATGAATCACTTCTGTCATGTGCATTGAATGTGCTGTAACTCTGTTATGTTGTTCATTCTGTACACATGATATCTACTGTACTGCATCTGGGGAGAGGGATCTCTCACTTTTGAAGGATTCTTCCTTTTCTTCACCGCATCAAAGTTCTTTTGGGGAGTTTTTCCTCTACTGGTCTGAGGTGTGTTGTATGTGTACAGATTGTAAAGCCCTCTGGGGCAAATTTGTGATTTTGGGCTATACAAAATAAATTGAATTGAATTGTGAGCAGCTTCTCCAAAGAGTTATTTGTCTTGTAAAACCAATATGGGCTGGGAATAGTTCATGCATGACACAATAATAAAAGCGTAATTATCATCATCATATACAGAAGTTACACTGATAACAGTGAGACTTAGGTTGGTGTCTCTCTCTCAACATAGGCATGATATAAACAATAATGTAATAAGGATATTTCATCAAAAAGGTCACCCTTTCTAAATAAAGTAAGATATATCTCTGGCATTTCTGTACCAAAACGTGCCAATAAGATATTAAACAGCAAAACGTCCCTAAAAACTAATCACAAAACAAAAGAAAATGGCAATGAACATCTGCACACGTATTTCCTTTGCACCAAATGTATTATGTAAGCTTTTGGTAGGCTGATATATCTGGCCAGTCGGTTTATTGGTCTAGTCGTTACTGAATAGGAATGTGTCTTTTTCTTTGAAAAAAAACACTGACAATACTTTTCTATTCAAAAGGCACACACACACATACAGAAAATCCATGATTGTGTCTGGGGGATGTGTGTGTGTGGGAGAGGGGGGTTGGGGAGGGGGGGGTGGAAGGTCTGAAACTGGAACAAACTGTTGCAGTGCAGTGTACTAAGCAGTTCAATGTGAGCTATACATCAAACTCAGTGATTCTCTCCAGGAAGGGAAGCTGCAAAGAAGCTGATTCTAAAAAAAATGAGTCCTCATTAAGACATAAAGACATAAAGATTCAAGTGCCGCCTTGTTTTGTTATCACTGTAGGCTATCAATGTATAAGTCAAGTGGAACTCCTTAAACAAACAAACTATGCACACCAGGCTCATTAATTGTAAAATGTGGCATGGAGTATGCAACCTTCCTTCAAAGGAGACTGGAGAAAATAACTCTGAAGTAACAAAAATTTGATTGCTGCAAATATTGTGATGCACTTTTTTGGTAAATGTATGATCTGCAATTGCCTGAGCCATGTTTTTAGTTGAAGGACTATTATGTCTAAACAGGTTGAGCAGGGGTGAAATGAATACTGGGATAAAACAGGCTGTCATGATAAATATTTGATAGCAGACATGCGTCCTCCCTGCAGAGAGGGACCACATGCTCACAGGCAACAGGTGGCTGCGAGGACAGCGCGCATTAAATAGTTGTAAAGTTAACCAGAAAATGAAGTCATACCTCATTCCGCCGGCCATTCCGCCTCCTTTAGTGCTCATCATACCGCTCGCCATTCCGCCTCCCGTTCCGCTCATCATTGCGCCTGACATTCCGCCTCCCATACCGCTCGTCATTCTGCTCGACATTCCGCCTCCCATTGTGCTCATCATTCCGCCTGACATTCCGCCTCCCATACCGCTCGTCATTCCGCTCGCCATACCGCCTCCCGCTCCGCTCACCATCCCGCCTGACATGCCCCTCGCCGTTCCGCTCGCCATTCCGCCTCCAGAGGACTTTGAAAAGCTGTAGGTGTTGTATCCGTCAAAGTAGGGATCGTATCCATTACCGCCTCCGTGCACGACCTCGCTTAGTGCGTAATGGGTGGTCCCCACTCCGGTCAGGTCGCCTTTGGACCCGACCTGGCCTCTCATGTTCAGGCCCTTCTGGGACCCGTACATGTTCATCCTGACACGGCCGTCACAGCGACTCTGTGGAATCTACCGTGCGAAACGCAGCAGCCAGGTAGTCTCTCTGTCCACCTGCCAGCCCGGTTACCTCGGTCAGACTGCAGCTGAGGAGCAGGCGAGGGGAGCTTTTGGAGGCTGGTGACCGCGCCTCTTTGACACTCCCCAACCTGCTGAGCCAAAAACAACTCCCCGTGCCACTCCCCTTCAAACTCAGCTGGAGGCGGAGAGCGTGTTGGTGCTGTTGTATCTTTGTGGGGACCAAGTTCACTTTCAGAGTGAGGCCATCTTTAAAAAAGTTATGGTTTTTGAATTTTGAAAAGGTTTAGACATTTTTCAAGTTTGGACCATAGTAGGGGAGTTACCTACATTTAAGAAATTGAGCACTGTTTGGAAAACTGTGATCAATTTGGTGGATATTTTGGAAAGTGTTGGAAAGTAAGGACATCTAGCCTGGTCCTGACTTTTTTAAACGTCCGTTTGAGGGTTACGAATCGGTTTCAAGTGTAAGGTTAAAATGAGGTTCACATGCACATTTAGGGTGGGGTCAGGCAGGTAGTGGTGGTGGTTACGGTCTGGGTAAGGACCTGTAATGCATTATGTCCTCACAAGTATCGAACTGGAACATGAGTTTGTGTGCCCTTCAACTTGTATTTGATAGTAAAGCTAAAATAAATACATTGATCATTCACAAAAATTCAAATAAATAAATAAAGACGACAACATTACATTTAATTTCATTTAGCTGACGCTTTTACCCAAAGCGACCAGCAGTGGCCGGCCAATAGAGGGCCACGGGGCCTGGCCCCACCTTAAGCCACCGAAAGAAAAAAATATGGAATATATGCAGTAATATTTTTGAAATAGGATATCTGGGCCAAATATATGCTTTTCTGGCACGTCCTCTCCGCCTGTGCACGTCTCAGCTTCGCCCGTGCCGGTCTTGTGCCTAATGACTTTGGCCCCAAGAAAGGCGGGCTAAAAAGCAGTTTAGCCAATGACTGATTAAAGATATAAATGAGTGATATACAATTTAGCCAATCAGTGTCCTAAAAAACACTGTTCTCTTGCATGAGGCGCCATTCTAACGACATGACGATGGCGAGGTCAAGTGCGAGCACTGGTCTTCCAAGAAAACCAAACCCTAACTCCGTAAAAGTTCTGCCAAGACCAATTTGAGAGAAGAATTTTGGCAGAGAAACTATCGGTAAAACAACTGGTCCCAGATCAGCCTGAGCTCAGCATAAAACAACAGACTGGCATGAAAAGGAAGCAGCTTCTGTAGAGACAGCTACACCAGGGTTTAGCTAAGCTAGCTGCTGGTTGCAGTCCTGCTAACGCTTTTTAAATCGACAGGGACAGATCCAGCATGGACAGATAAGGAAGTAAGGGACATGAAGCACTTAAAGAAAAATGAAGACAACATGGGAACACCAGGACACATGGATAACTCCATCAAGCTAGCACATCAGGCTGAGTGAACATCGCTACCCAGCTGGACGACGGACACAGGATTGCACTGAAGAAACACAATGTGGCGCTAGATGAAAACGGGCACACTTTATCCAAAATAATTGATTGTGTGAAGTTTTGTGGGGCTTTTGAGTTTTGCATGACGAGACCTCCCTATATTCTGTACTGGGGGAGCACCATAACACAGCCAGCGTTTTTAAAGGCTCGTCAAAGACGGCACAACACGAGCTGTTGGACGGCATGCTGTCGGTTATTATATGATATGTAAGTAAGAAACGGTTTGTCAATCAATGTTGTTGTTTTGTTGTGTTTTTTGTCTGCCTTATGCTACATGTATCTGGTTTCCGGTTTTAAGATGAGATGCTTTTATTTTGAAGGCGGCTCTCGGAGTTAAAAAGGAAGTCTCTTGTGCGCAGATTGAATGGCGAAAGCTACGGAAAATATGTTAAAAATGTTTATACAAATTAGAAACAGTAACGGTATTAGCACTCCCCCGAAGTGACACAAGGTTAGTTAAAGTTGTTATAAATGTAATAACTGTAAGTTATAAATTAGCATAAGGTTTGGCTCTGTGTCTGTCTGATATTAATGCAAACAAGGAGTACGCAAACATAAATATTGTTTTTGTCCCTTTGTACTCAGCTCTTACTTTGGTTTCTGGAATGTATAAATACATTTGAAATCATCAGTCAAGTGCAGGACTATCTTTCGGAGGGCTATGTGACATGATATATTAATATGCTGAATTGTATGAATAAGATGTCCTTATTTCAAAGTGTTGGAACAAATGTTAAATATTTAACTGCAAAGTAGTAATGCGCAAAACGTTTGATTGATTAGATGGCCCTACCAAAAACAAATTCCACCAGCCGCCACTGAAAGCGACTTACAATAAGTGCATTCAACCATGAGTACAAACAAGAATCAGAACAACAAGAATCAAGCAGGTACTGTCGTTTTTTTTTTAAATACACATGAGACATGAGAACAAACTGCTCTTAATTGTAACTCCTTTATTCCTCAGCCGCCATGCTCTGTTCTGCCGATGCAGCCCCCTCTCACGGGTTGTGCTTCCCACCTGAATCCCCCCCCTGAGTCCTAAGTCCCTACATGTACTATTTGTTATGAACATCCATTAAACATATGTGAACATCAATGTACCAACATACATTTATAACAAATACCTCCTCTTTCTAGAGAGCCAAGGGTATTGTTAAGTTCAAAAATCTTTGGGCGATTGTGCGAAGAGAAGTCCCGGATGCAGAAAGTTATAATAAGAATTAATTAAATAAAAAGATGATGAACAGCATTTCAACTACACAAAATATACAAAATATATCCCATGGGAGAGAGATATCCCATGAGACAGAGATCCAGAACTATACTTTTAGCAACATTAACATAGGATAGATCTTGAGTACTTGTACCAACCATACTGCTTTTCTTTTTCATTTACAAGTTCACAGGTTAAGCCTATTAGGTTTAACTATGGCTCTCCCAGACCTCGATCTCAGTGTAAGAGTCTCTGTAGGTGTGACTTGTGGTATCACAGCAAGTGACACAGTAGTCTGGTTTAGAAGTAGGCTCTAGAGTTTGTTGCTGTGATGGAGACCGGCTGTCTCGTGCAGATGTGTGTAAAGGTATCAGGTGTTGTCGGTTGCGTCTCACCACCCCCTGAGGTAGATCCACCAAGTAAGACCTCGGAGTTGAGTGGTTCTGAAGCACAGTTCCAGCTAACTTTGCATCAGTTACCCAAACCTGTTCTCCTGGTGATAAGAAACTGAACGTTTTGACACAGTGACGCCTATTGTAGTTTTCAGCATCTGATATCCCTTTCTCTTTTTCCTTGCGGCGCTGTCGGGCAGTGCAGGGTCCAGCTGAGAAGGAAATGTCGGCACTGTTGTGCGTAAAGGTGGATCTCTCCCCTCCCCGCCTCAGGTTTTATCAAACTTGTATCTTTACTCTGCACGCCCTCCTCGTTCACTGTCTCTCTGTCTCTTACTGAAGAAAAAACTCACACACACACACACACACACACACACACACACACACACACACAGACACACACACACACATAGACACACACAGTACTCAAACACGTGCCCCCAGCCAAAGGGTGTAACTCACAGGAAAAACAAGTTTGACAGCTGCTCCTAAATGACAGCAATGTTGGTTGAATGTTATGTTAACTGTCTGATGACTTTTCAAGTATAATTAATGGAAAAAGATAAACTCATGAACACTGTTCTGCCAACAATGTTCTTTGCACACAGTGATGTGCAGATCAAGTTCAGTTGAGCTCATTCTCAACTGAACTCTAAAGTGTTGTATAGACTTTAGAGTGATACTACTCAAGTGTGAAGTATGAAACACATTCACACACACATACACACACACACACACACACACACACACACACACAGATGGCAAAATGAAGCGTGGTTGCTGAAACGCTGAATCCTAGCATGAAACTACCAAGGTAGCAAAGGCTAACAACAAGCTAGTAAGAAGCTATATGCAATATGCAGCTCTGTGTTGCAAGCTTATGAGCAAAACCGTTTCTTTGTACAATAACAATACATAGCAAATTGTTGTTTACTGCAATATTATTGCTCTGAATTTTGGGATTTAGCACCTTCAATGACCAAATACCAAGTACTTTTTGCCAAGGGCTGATTAGAATTTCACCATTAAGCTAAGGGTGAGCATGGTTAACACCATAACTGCTGAACAACAGCATGTTAGCATTGTCATTGTGACTATGTTAGCATGCCGAGGTTAACATTGTCACTGTGACTATGTTAGCATGCGCAGGTTAGCATTGTCACTGTGACAATGTTAGCATGCAGAGGTTAGCATTGTCATTGTGACTATGTTAGCATGCCGAGGTTAGCATTGTCACTGTGACAATGTTAGCATGCAGAGGTTAGCATTTAGCTCAAAGTGTTGCCAGGGTGTTGCTGCCTCACAGAGATCCTAGTTTTCTTTTCTTATCATGAGATTAATACCTCTTTTTATAAGGATTTGGATTTTGTCTATAACACCAGCAGGAATTGGACAAAATTAACAATTTAAAGAAGGAAGAAAAACAAATAAAGAGAGAAAAGTCAGACTGCTCAAGGTAAGTTGATAAAGACAAAACCAAATGGTGCTTGTGCAGATTGGGAGTCAAGACCGATCATGTCTTACACCTTACAAGTATGTCTTGACACAGTAACTCGCCTGCTGGCCAGAATTTCCTTCAGACTGCTTCAGTCTTGATAGGGTCCACTTGCACAAATCATAATGATAATAACTTGACCCTTCAGTTTAAGGACAGTAGGGCTATCCTTACGCCACTCTCTCACCCAATAAACTCAGAAGCCATTGAGGAATGTAACATGTGTGTGTAAAACTGGGATTTAGAGTTATGTGTGCGAGCATACAAGAGTGAACGTACAAAAAAGAAGCAGGAACAGGTTTGTTATAACGTTAGTTTGCTGTGCATGATTTATTGCAAACAAGTGTTTACCATTTGCATAATTGCAGACTGGATGAAGAAGAATGTTAAACATGACAATGAATCCAGCTGCTCTGCACCTTCATCACCACCGACTTAGTGTTGGCGCTCTTGCATGCTCACTGTGAGTGATTCATGTAGATAATAAACTGCTCTAACATTTTTCTCAGGGGAAAAAAAGGTCCCACCTTACCTGAGTCTTATTTCCCGAATTCAAGAACACGCCTTTGCCTGTACATAAACTCACACAGACACACACCTTTTGCCAAAACGACATTCCAGCGCCGGTCTTCCTTATTTTCTAAAGCTACACGTTGTTTCACGATTGGCCTCTCTGAAAGTTTTTGGTGTCATATGATAGTATCACAGAACTTTTAATTATGACCTTGCATGTGCTTGTTTTAGTTTGTTAACTCAGGGCAAAAAATGAATTAAGACAGAGGATGGAGATCGTTATTTACTTTATGTATGTGTTAGTCTTGTCTATCCTCTGGTTTAACTTATTTTAGGGTGTGTTTCTGAGGCATAGTCCCAGCTTCCTCACACTCTCCCATCTCCTTTCATTCCTGATTACTAGAGACAAGATAAGGCTTGCATCTCAAGGTTCTCTGCTCTGATCTCACGGTTCTATGCTCTGAACTCAGGGTCATATGCTCTGATGTCAGGGGTCGCTGATTTGAGGGTTCTATGTTCTGACTAGGGATGCACCGATACCGATACCGGTATCGGTATCGGTGGTCGATACTGCGTTAAATACTCGTACTCGCATCGGTTTCAATGGCCGATACCAAGAACCGATACTCACTCAACAGTATTTCACTACAACAAACTGGTCGCGCTTTGTGGAGAAGCAACCCCGTGGCGGAGCCGGAGACACTCTTCTCTGTCTCAACTGTCTCAACAGTCTCAACTTCTGAGCAGCCAATCACGCTATCCAAGTTGTTTTGCCGTCCAATCAGATGGCCAGTTTGTCTCAACAGCAGAATCTGGAGCCGCCATCTTGGATCCTCGCTACGCAGCGCTCACTTCTTTCAATAGACAGGAGAAAAGTGAGACGCGAGTACAATACAAGACTTTATCGATATTGTGCTTATTAACCGGTGTTGCATACGTGTGTATGACATATTAGTGCTCATATTAGTGCTCTTGTTAGTGGCTGACAGCCCCGGAGTTACTTGTAATCAGTCCGTCCCAACGCGACGCAAATGTTTCGCGCGACCAGATTACATGTAAAGTCTATGCACAGACGCGTGTGGTTGCGACAGACGCAAATTTACGCCGGCGGCACGTTAGACGCGAGAGTTGAAATTTTCCATATTTAATACATCTATAATTGAGAAGCTCTGCGCGTCATCACCGCCGTCCTGCCGGTTTGAATCAAACGGCTGCTGATCCACCTGAAGTAGCGCTGGCAGCGGCCACATTCAGACGCTGTTGTGCGGCTACGGATGATATTATTGTAGCCGAGTGTCTGTTGTGTGTCTATATTTGTAATTCTAATAAAATGAAAACACGCTGCAGGGTAACTTGCACCACTTTTTTATCTCCTTCACACACGTATATCCCACAATTCCACTCCTCTTTTCCTTTCCGTTTCTCCCTCCACAATAAAAGCACCGGAAACATAACTTGGAACACAGCTTCCTATATAATTGCTCGATCCCTAATATTATCGCTTACATTATGAACCCGGACACGGGGCGTTTTATGGTCCGACATTAGAGGGACTTCCACAAGACGTTTAAAGCTTGGGATAGCCTTTTGTTTATTTTGTACTATAGGCTTGACATAATCTGCAGAGGATAAAATAAAATCTGCCTCAAAATTAATTGCACTTTCATGGAGACCAAATCTAAGAAGTATCGGTATCGGTACTCGGTATCGGCAAGTACACAAATAAAAATATCGGTATTGTATCGGTTTGTAAAAAATGGTATCGTTGCATCCCTAGTTCTGACCTTAGGGTTCTCTGATCTCAGGCTTCTATGCTCTGACCTCAGGCTTCAATGCTCTTATCTCAGGGTTATATCTTCTGATATTAGGGTTGTATGCTCTGACCTCAGGATTCTCAGACCTCAGGGTTCTATTTTCTGACCTCTGTAACAGCATCATAGGGGAGCTGAAGTATTAAGAAATGGAAAATGGCCTGGGTTCGATCCCCGATCCCGGGTGTTCCTTTTTTGTGGAGTTTGTGCATTCTCCCTGTAGCAGCCTCAGAGTTGTGTGCGTATACTTTTGATCAATTTTTGATCAATATACACAAAACATAACTTAGTACACCTTCACTTGTCCTCTCTGAGCCGTTATAACCTTTCAGATTACCGCCCAAAACTACCCCACGGGCCAACTGAGGGGAGTTCCTGGGCGGGTACAGGCTCCACACCCATGAACACACCCATGATTGCCTGGAATCAAGGGAGGAGTGCTATTATATTAGTCCTATTATCAAATGAACCCCTTATTTCAGCACACACACACACACACACACACACAGACACACAGACACACACACACACACACACGCAAACACGTGCTGACTCAAACAGCATCACTGCATGTACAGACAGCTCATCTATTCTCCCTGTTATGCTTTTGAAGAGGAGAAGCATTTTAAGTATTCTGTCTGAGGGATTGTCTCAATCTGTCAGGTACTTGGCTTCCTCCGCCTGCGTGTCAATGTGTGTGTGTGTGTGCGCGCCAAGGGAAAGTTTTCAGTCATAAAGCAAATGGATTAAAAGTGGTGATGAGTAGTAGGCCTATTCATGTTAATTACTGGAGTTTAGGGTGTGGTTGCTTGTCTTTGTTTTCAGAAACAGAAACCCAGGAACATGAAAAAAACAACCAAATGCTTGTTGGGTCTGCAGACGCCATTAGTTCACACGCTAAAGCCAAATGAATGCCAAAGGTCTGTCATGATTCTTTCGACATGGTTGATTTTCACCTTAACTAAAAGCAGTCGGTTATGCACTTGTGAATGGGCGTGGCCCTGCAGTGTCTTCTCTGCTCAACACCCTCAGGGCTAGTGGCACCTCGAGGTAACACTTGCCTGCACTTGTAAAACCAGGTGGTGCAGAAAGAGAAAATGTCAATCAAATTATGTCCATAAATAACAATTATCAAAGAGCAGGTTTAAAGAAATATCTAAATGTTTACCAAATATGTCTTCTTATCGAGTTCAGGTAAATTCCTGTATGTTGTTTTATTCTCTTTGAAGAATAAACGCATATAAACTAATTTTGTATTGCTTTTGTATGCGATTGTGTTCATCAAATTAACTTGAAACTTAAGTTTAATTTAGATAATTACTATCTATTTGAATGGCCATGTGCTAATGATTACATTATTCAGTACAAATAAAGAGAGATAGTGGGAAGATTCAAGATGAATTAGACTGAGTTTGAGTTTGAGTATTTTCATCGGCTTGGGATCCAAAATCCAACCGGCTATTGGAACCAAGAACTAGTGAGAGGGGAGGCTGAGCCAGAAATGGATGTGAAACTAATTTCCAGTTGGCTTCATATGAATGATGAAGAAGAAAACACATACAAAGACAAATAGACATGTGATATATTCCACTGGCACAAAATGGCAGAAGCTGCAACTGCATCAGTATCCCTTATAATATGTGGCTCATTGATGTTGTTTTTTTTACTTATTGAAACTGACTTAGCTTGTGACCTTAGGATTTGTTTTGTATTCACAGACACTATTTGCACAAACTTTAAATGTTCTGACTCTGCGGTGGACGTTAAGGTGGAGCTCAGTATGTAGCAACCAGAAACCAAAAGCCACAAACACACCCACACAAACCCACACACACACACACACATACACACACAAATAAACACAAAAAGGAAGATACTTTAATTATTGAGGGTGGGACATGAATCATAGGGAGTGAGGACAAATAAAACATAACTTTGTGTGTTCACACCTGTCCAGGTGTGTGTGAGAGAGAGACTGAGCATAGAGGGGAATGTAAGGGAAAGACAAGACGCATTAATCGCCTGAGGGACTTTGCATCAAAGCTGAAAGAGGTGACTGTGCAGGGAATCGGTGAGAAATGAGATGAGCTCTGTGCTCAATATCAATATGGCTCCCCATATCTCCCATGTTTTAGGATATTATGCTGATATTGCACCTCAACAGTATCTAAAGATATGTAAATAGGGGAAGACACAAATAAGAATGTACACTGTGTGTGTAGCTGCCTTGTTTATGGCAGTAGGACATGAGAGCAGGCCGCTGCAGCTCACTGATCCTGTGACAGAGCTGTACCTGTGCCGCAGGGTGACATGGATATGCCTCCCGGGGGTATGGAGACAGAGCCGGGGAGGGGGTGAATGGCAGGGAGGGGCAGTCTGAGAGCCGTCACATGACACCTGAACCAATCTGGGTCACTGTTCTCAAAAAACGATGATGCTCCACCTCCTCATATGAAGACGAATTCTTCCGCTCCAGGCCTGTCAGGAGAGTACAGATCGTCTCTGTAACTTAGGAAGACTTGAAAGGGCATGTATGCTACATGTACGTTTTCCAAAGCATAATGTAGTGGTTTAGATTTATGTCTTACCAGCATTCACCTTTTTTCAAGGTGTATGGTTTAAATTAATTAGAGCACAATGTCTTTTTTATATATACACTAGTCTTATGTTGTATTTTTCCATATATCTTAAATGTTTGCATATCTGTAAAGTTTTGTAAATGTGTTTTAGTTTGAGTCATGTTCTCCTTTAATCACACTGCGATTATCATCATGTAAATAGACTATATTTACACAGCAATATATAATACCTCTGAAAAAAACACCAGCAGTACAGTAATATACAGTACTGTGCAAAAGTTTTAGGCAGGTGTGAAAAAATGCTGTAAACTAAGAATGCATTTAAAAATAGAAGTGCTAACAGTTTATTTTCATCAATTAACAAAATGCAAAGTGAGCGAACAAAAGAAAAATCTTGTTAATTGATGAAAATAAACTGTTAGCACTTCTATTTTTGAAAGCATTCTTAGTTTACAGAATTTTTTCACACCTGCCTAAAACTTTTGCACAGTACTGTATATAAACTATAAACAACTAAACAAAAAGTGATATTGTCCTTTTAATGTATAGGACTAGTTCCACAAATACACTAAATAAATAAGTTTAGGGGGAGTAATATGCTGGCTCTGCTTCTTGTTGGACAACAGTTCATCCACCTGCCTGCTGCTTTTACTGCTCTGCTGGTTGCCTGGCATCCTCAGGGAGACAAAAAGATTTCCCGGCACGTTCGCCAAGAGATAGTTGTGGCATGTGTTCGTAGGTGTTTCTCCTGCGAGTCATCTAGATAGAATAACATTTAACTAGCAGTTGACTGCACAGAAGACAAGAACCGGAGTGGGAGGAGCCTCTTCACCAGACTGGACAAGTCTTAATTGATTGCAGCTTAATTAAAGATATCCAGCAGGTACTGAAACACAACGCAACGAAAAACAAACGTTGCTTTTACAGCATGCAATTCACTGAATACACACAAAATGGCTTGTTTGCATATGTTTGTGTTACAAATGAGATATCTGCTTCCAGTCTTTATGCTAGGCTAGGCTAATTGCCTCTCAGCTTGAACATTGCACACATGGTGATTAATATAAAATGTTGAACTCTTGGAAATTAAGCAAATGAGAATTAAGAAATAATTAAGAATTAATTCAGAATTTGCTAACAGTGACATTTAATCAAATTTAGCATTCTTTAATTCAATTACATTTTGTTTTAACTAGTTTTTGTGTGGAGGGGGATCACATTATGTATAGGGCCCCAGGAGTGCCTGAACCAGCTCTGGTATGTGCTGTAAGATGGGTGTGGTTGTCAGACTGTAACAGATGGCAAACAGACTCAGCCTCCTCCTCTTGGATCTCAAACCGTCTCTGTGAAGGAGGAGGACTGGGGTTGGGTGGGGTGAGGAAGAAGGTGAGAGATGAGTGAGAGCTGAGCACAAGTTGTCACCTCTCTGCTACACTGTCAGCCGCACCCTGAATAATAGCCCCATGTCATGCAGGGGCATCAGGAGTAAAACGGTTTGCAATCAGGTTGACACACGCACACAAACACACGCGCGCGCACACGCACAGTGCTCTCTGTCTCTCGTTTTCTCACATTATTTTTGGGTGCAGGCCTTTCGTAGCAGGGGCGAAATCTGTCACTCACTTGCATCTCAAGGTCACTCACACTCTGTCATTTGGGAGCAGCTGCAGACACATTAACACGCTCTCCATTTATATCCGTTTGGGACATTTTAATCTTGAGTAACCCATTCTCTGTCTTGTTACAGTGCTGATAGTCTGATTAATAGAGACTAACTGAAGAGAGGGCGGGTATTGTGATCGTTTGGCGCCCCCTGGCGGCTGACAGGCAGCACACCATCCGAAGACACTGACATCCTCCTATTGTCTCCTACAGCCAGTAACTAATACTGCCTATTTATGTGACGCCTGTGGGGAAAAAAATAAACGCATGACGTAAAACCTTCGTGGTTTAAAGAAAAAATAAAAAAACGGCAGCAATATCACCGCTTTAACATTTCATCGTAAATCATCTTGTGTCGGCGTGAAGGGTTGAATCATAACATGCTTCATATTTGGTGGAAAGGGCAGAGGCGGCACAAAGGGGATCATTGTTGCCTGCAGATGCCCGTCAGTGGTGCAGTCGCTCTTTGAAGGCTCTCCAATCGCAGCGCATAGCGCGACCGAGGGTGGGCGGGGCTTGGTCTCTCCCATCTCCGCTCCCACCGTGTCCCATTGACTAGACGGCGACGAACCGAGCAGCGTGTTCCAACGCGTCTCTGAACTCGACACCGAATTGAGTGGACCGGTGATGACTTGGCGCTCGGGCGTCCTGGACTTGAGAAGCTGAGGGATGCGCGTCTCCAGGAGGTCCCCGTTTGGGCAGGTATGATACCTGTGGCGCTCATGGATGAAGGAGCAGCAGATGTCTAGAGGATCCCAGTGTGGATGTAGCCCCATATTCTACTTGTAAATCACCAGCAGGCCTGGCCCACTTCAGCTCCACATGGATGGATCTCGCTGTAGGAGCTGTACTCATGGAATACAAAGCCCGTGCTGGTGAGCATGCCTGCCTGTCCGCGTGCACTCCTCCCCGGGAGCCTCTCCAGAGCCCTCTCCTTCTGACACCGCTCCTCCACTCGGACATCCCCTGGTCGCATCAAGCCCCCTCGCCATGAAGACGACTGCTCGGTGATTTGGTGCCCCTGCACGCCCGCACGCCCGCACGGACCAGAGACCCCTATTTTTGGATCGGGCTTTTGTTGGCTTCACAGGATTTATCTGCGCTGTGGGTTTCCTTTGTGTCAAAGGGCTTAACGCAGAGTGCGCGGACGGCAGCAGAGCGGGGGCTTTGCTCCACCCGCTGGTGCGCCCAGCCGCTCTCTTTGTGGCCGGGCCGTGATGGCAGCCGGCCGCTCGGAGGCGCAGGACCACCCGCCCGAGAACGGCTTCACCCCGCTGGAGCACCCGGTGCCCCGGCTCCTGCCGCACATCGACGGCACGGTCCTGCCGTCTCTGGGGGGGTTTGGGAAACATCAGAAGCAGCTCGTGGTCCTGACCTGGATACCGGCATTGTTCATCGGCTTTAGTCAGTTTTCGGATTATTTCCTCCTGGCTCAGCCCAATGGCACGTGCGTGCAACCCCTCACGAACGACAGTAACTGGACCGCGGCATTCCCGCCGGTCACCGTCGCCGGTGGCGCGCCCGCGCTGCAACTCGCAGGCAACGGCACCGAGTACCCCCCGTATGGCGACAGCAGCGGCATGCTGTGCGCCTGCAAGGAGTGGAGGCTGGAGCTGCAGACGGGACTTAGTCAGAATGTAGTTACCAAGGTAACGACTGAGCTCGAGATAGACCCACAGTGTTATCTCATCATCTTCATCCTCAGCACCCATGTCTTCATCATCGCTGCCACTCTCAGTTCGGACCAGAGGCTGATACACAAGTACAACACAGCGTATTGACAAGTTACCCCCTGACCTCAATATGAGAGGACGTGTGTGTGTGTGTGTGTGTGTGTGTGTGTGTGTGTGTGTGTGTGTGTGTGTGTGTGTGTGTGTGTGTGTGTGTGTGTCAGACAGCAGCTGATGACTAAACGATGCTGTGGTTTAGTTTGGCGACTAGTTGAAGTCAGTGGCATGCTATTAATAAGACCATCACAATATGCACAATATGGCCAATTAAAACCAAACCACTTATGAAAGGATCCAAGTGGGGTTCAGTTCAGTGCTGCCTTGTTGTGTGTTACATCACAGAGTGGGGAAACTGTCCCAGAGCCAGAGGACCAGGGATGCACCGATGCCCCCTTTCCCCTCTTGACTTAGTGAATGTAACGAATAACGGAGACACTGATGTTTATGACAGCACTGAAGAGGGAACTGTATTTAATGTTGCCAATATCTGCATCTGCCAGTGTTACAGCACTGGCATAATAAAGACCTGCATGCAATGACCAAACTTTGAAACCCTGTTTGGAAGAAGTCAAAATCTAGTTTGAAAATGTTTCTTATTTCAGTTTTGTGCTTATATACTTGTTTAAAACTAATGTCTTTAATCACATTACAGCAGAGACAATCTGGTGCCCAAAAAAAATGTTGTATTGAGACTGGAAAGGAATGGGGCCCCGGGGCTCCCTAGCGAGTTTATCCTGCCATGCACTTGTGTAAAACAAAAAACTTTAACAACTGAGCTTTGCTTTGAATCTAATTTCAGCATTTTCCACCAAAAATTGATGACTGTGCACGACTGATATCCGTTTTCTCAGATAACGCCAGCGTTAATGGCCCGTACGCATATAGAGCCACACCGGCTGAGTTCTCCACCTCACCACCGGCCATTTCCTTACCACCAGTCATTGGTCATAACCAATAATCATCTCCTTCTCGGCTCAGTCAGAGGCTCAGTATGGAGTTCTGTAAATCATTGTAAAACACCAAAGCTTTTTCTTCACGCGCAGCTGAATCGCTCTACTGGCTTCTGCAGACCCTTTCAAGGTCGTGCACGACTATGAGTCCACATCGTGCTTCCACATGTGTCCTTGACTGAGTTTCAGATGCTGAGGGCTGCGGCGGCGTGTGCACTGACCCATGGGCTCCAGTGGAAAGAGTGGAAAGCTATTGAGTGTTATTATAGACACGCGCCCACATTCTCTCACACGCTTTCTGCGTTTTTCCCTTCGAGGTGCACATTTCAATATTTCAAAAGCGTTTGCAGTATGTTTGCACACTCATCAACCTTCATGCATTATCAAAGCAGGGAGTCAGAAAGCTTGACGGACTTCTACCTAGGTTTGTTTGTGTTTCTGTGCAGCGTTCAGGTTGAAGCTTCTCAGAATGTTTAATTCCTCTTTATCTGGTTGTGGCTGGTTTTCTCTGAAAGATGGACTCATATTCCTCTCTCTGTGTTGTGCCTCTCGTTTCAGTGGAACCTGGTGTGTGACTCAGCCTGGAAGGTGCACATTGCCAAGTTCTCTTTGCTGGTGGGCTCCATATTTGGCTACCTAGTGATGGGTGTCATGGCTGACTGGTAAGCTGCCTCTGTTTTGTGCTTCTTTACCACTTCTGTTAGTCAACCCTATAATATCTATTCATCTAAGCTATAACAAATTGTATTTTCTCACTTAAATCGACTGAAATCGAACTAAGATAGTTTACTTTTTACTTTGTGGAGGTTGTGAGATAGTAGTCTCTAATACGTCGCCTACATCACAAATCAATGGAGGTAGATGGAGTTTTGTTTATATGCTTAAAAATTTGAATCATCAGTTATCAATTTTGCAAGCATTAAGTCATCCAGTAGTGGAGCTCCATGTCTGTCCCAATTGTCTTGCGATTGTCTTGCGATTATACTCAATACTCAATATTTTCTGAGCTATATATATATATATATATATATATATATATATATATATACTGGAGAAGTAAACACCTTTACCTGCTATTGGCACAAGAGATTGGCACGATCAGTCTGGCTAACCCACAGATCTTACTGCCAATTTCTTCAGTATAAAGTTGCTCTAATGAAAACTTCCAGGAGTTACCAGGAGATTGTTTTCGGACAACTTCGGTTGCTACTAAATTATTGAAATGTTTTTTAACAGCCGTGACCACAACAAACTAAATCCATCTGCCCGGCTAAGAAAAGAAAATTGGGTGGCACGCTGCTGTCAATCAAATTCACTCCGGTCGTGTCTGCAGCCTCGTGGGAAAAACAGTCCCCACATTGTGTTTGGGATCAGTAACCATGGGAACAATGTAAAGAACGGCCCAGGCCTCAGCGCTGACCTGACCCATTGACCCACTGACCCCCCTCCAACCAGGAAGTCCACGAAGTCTGAAGCAAACAATGAGTGGAACGATCCGTTTCCAAGCGAAAGCTCCTTTTCTCCGTTTGTGACGGCCATTAAACACTTTGCTCTGTCGTTCTCCTTCTTGCTTCTCTCCGTTTCCCAAAGGTTTGGTCGACACCCGGTGTTGATTCTCTCAGTGCTTTTCATGCTGGTGTTTGGTCTGAGTGTGGCCTTCTCTGTGAACGTCACCATGTTCAGCACCTTGCGCTTCTTTGAGGGTTTCTGCTTGGCGGGCCTCGCTCTCTCCCTCTACGTGCTCAGTAAGTACACGCTGTCGCCTCCTCGTGCTCGTCTGCTTGGTTGGTCTGCTTTCCTGTTTTCTTTAGTCGTTTATTGTGTTTATTTAATCGACTCAGTAACGCCCGACTGGTCCAGTGGGGATCCCTGGAAGAGACGTATATACAGGGTTCGTACGGTCATGGAAAACCTGGAAAAGTCATGGAAATTTAAAATGGTTATTTCAAAGGCCTGGAAAAGTCCTTGAAAAAAATGAAATCCCCAAAGTTTTGGAAAAGTCATAGAAATGTGTTATATTCATATGTTTGAAATAATGAATATGCTTTTAAAAGAAAGACACGATAAGCAGGCATACATCTAGTATATACCTAGTATAGAGTATATCTATAAATGTTTATTCTTTTAATAAAAAATTGTCTCTTATTCATTTGTGTAATTTAAGGAATACTGTATGCTTTGGAATCCTCATTGTTAGTTTAAACTAGTTTAGTTTTCTCACTTTTTTCACTTTTTCATGTAGTCAACATGTAGACATTTCACAAAATGTTTGGTCATGGAAATT
Source organism: Cottus gobio (assembly GCA_023566465.1). Taxonomy (NCBI): domain Eukaryota; kingdom Metazoa; phylum Chordata; class Actinopteri; order Perciformes; family Cottidae; genus Cottus; species Cottus gobio. The sequence goes on along the minus strand of CM042217.1, from coordinate 21,551,137 downwards.
TGGTTTAAAGTCACGGAAATCCATTGGTCAAAATGTGTATAAACCCTGTATATAGGAAAACTATACATTTTGTGTATTACATTTCATTTAGCCGACGCTTTAATCCAAAGCGACTTACAATTCAACCATGAGTACAAACTCAGGACAACAAGAATAAAGAATCAATTTCTTCAAGAAAGCCAAACTACAAAGTGCTATCAGTAAGAGCCATTTAAGTGAAGCTAAAGTGCTGCTTTCTTTATTCAAGTATAGTCGGAAAAGATATGTTTTTAGTTTGCGACGGAAGATGTAGAGACTTTCTGATGTCCTGATGTCAATGGGGAGCTCATTCCACCATCGAGGAGCCAGGACAGAGAACAGTCGAGACTTTGTTGAGTGTTTAGCTCGCAGTGACGGAGCTACAAGCCGATTGGCAGAAGCCGAGCGGAGCGCACGAGTTGGGGTGTAAGGTTTTACCATGTCCTGGATGTAGACTGGACCAGATCTGTTCGTAGCACGGTACGCCAGTACCAATGTTTTGAAGCGGATGGAACTTCTGAGATCGGAAAGCAATCCAATCCGCCCGAGAAGCATGGCATGATGAGTGTAAATGGTGTCTGCGATCGATGCATGCCTCCTTCAGATGTGGTCTGATTGCTCTCGTAGCACGATGCATTGTGCTTGCATTTACACAACACACTGTTCCTTCCCCAGATGAGGATCTCAAGTTAATTCTAGATGTAAATGGTCCTTTTTGGAGGATCCAGCTTCTGATTTGGAACACATCAGGCATAAGGGGCGACTGTGGCTCAGTGGTTAGCAAGTCGGTCTTTCAATCAGAAGGTCGGTGGTTCGATCCCCGGCTCCGGCAGTCCATGTCGTTGTGTCCTTGAGCAAGACACTTAACCCTCATTGTTCACCGTTGCTGTGTCTACGGTCTACTGTATATCATGTAAGTCGCTTTGGATAAAAGCGTCAGCTAAATGAAATGTAATGTAAAATGTAATCGAGGAGCCAGGACAGAGAACAGTTGAGTGTTGTTGAGTGTTTAGCTCGCAGTGACGGAGCTACAAGCCGATTGGCAGAAGCCGAGCGGAGCGCACGAGTTGGGGTGTATGGTTTTACATGTTCTCTTGAAAAACCTTTTGCAAATATTTAGTTTATTTCCTCCCAGTAGCAACAAGAATTCTGGCAAACAGACCAGAGATCCCAGGAACTCGTCATTCTCACATGTTGAATGTTTTCTTGTCATATAACTGTTGTCTTTTATGAAGTGATATTTTGGGTGGCTATACCTTCTATCCTCTGCCTCTTAAAAATGTCCAGTCTTTTAATTCTAAGTTTCTAATATTTGTTTGTTGAGACATTTAACACGTCTTTATCTTGATAGAAGGTGGTGGACTGTAAACAATACAGACTTTGGTAAGCGTTGAGCTGTATCTGGTGCAATACGTTTTGAGACTGAACTGTCCAGTTACTCTCTGGTTGTTGGCTACATATCTCTCTTGACCTGTACTGTATCCTCATACAGCCTTATAATAACACATCATTTAGTATTAATGTACTTTTGGGACACATACTTAGAGACTGAGATAGTAAATTCCTACACAAAACAAATCTAATGCCTTAACAGGTTAAACGTCAGCCAAATGTTCCTGGTTGGTAACCGAAGCAGAACATGGATGCCATGGACTCGTTACAGCTAAACATGTGGACAGATGACACATGAATACAGTGTTGGATGTTATGAATACGGGAGAAACCAGCAGTTCCGATTATGTAGTTCACCCAGTCCATGCTGATAGTTTTTTGTATGTATTTAAAACTTTGTTAAATCACTTTGAGTTTGAAAGGTAGCAATAGCTCTCGTAGAAACTCATTTGTTTAATAGGAAATATAAACAGTAAGATGGATACTAATGAAAGATGCTCAGATCCACAGAAGCTAGTGGAGCAGCAGCTAACGGGGACTTCAGCCCTTTAGGGATTTCAATTAGTGGGTATGTTGATGACACACCAAGTTACAGTACCTTCAAGCTCATAAGCAGACCCCTTTTTTCCGCCCACATCTTAAATAATATATATATATATATATATATATAAATAAAGATATATATTGTATAATAATCTCCTCTCCAGTACGTCACTTCTGTGGCTCTGCATAATGGCCAAGGTAACACCAAACTGGCTGATAGCATTTTCTTTTCTCCTGAGGATGCCCCCCCCCACACACACACACTGCCCCCCTCCCCTTGTTTTTTCCCTCCCTCACCCCCTGTAGGGCCAGCAGGAGATTAGTAAATCATTATGCGTGAAGCGAGGGCAGAATTTGAGCTCGAGCGGTGGGGCTGGTTTAGTCCCTCTCAGCAGGGGATTCTGATAAACATCTGCAGAACTGCTTCTAAAAACAAACAAACAAACAAACAAACAAACAAAATGGACGCCTCCGAGCCGTCTGCCGAGAGACCCCTGAGAGATGAATTGAATCTGTGAGGCAAACAGAAAGACTAATAATGTTGTGTTTCTTTGACCTTTGAGTCAACGTCACGGGGAGAATGTGAGATTGAATGTGAGACCGAATATGACATCTTATGAGTATCTGGTTTATGATGAAGCATTTTGATGATCTGTATCAGCTGGTTGGTAATCACCAGCAGGATCCTGGCTGCTGTTTAATAGAAGTTACACCAACAAATGTCTCTGAACGCTGAGGAAAGAAGGAGGGCTGAAACTTCCTTCTGTTACTGTGCATTATTAAAATTATTACATATTTAGATATTTATTTGCGAGAGCTCGTGACTTAATTTCTTCTTTGACCTCTATGTCTGTCCGTCCTTTCTCTCACTTCACTCCTGTTATTTCAGTCTGTTAGCCAAACCAATATCTGTCATGGGAGGCATGGCACTTGTTTGTGTTGACAATGATGGGATGCGTTACCATGTGTTCATGTGTGTGTGTGTGTGTGTATCTGCTGTTTGTGTGAGAGAACAGATTGCGTGCACGCACTTTGAAGTGCAACAAAAAGGCCGTGTTTGTGTGAGGTGTTTGTTGAGGTAGATGAATACAGAGGGAGGGACACTCGGCTCCCCGACACACGACGAGTCGCTTTGAAGTAAACCCACCGGTAACAGCCGCCGCCGTCCCATCAGCAGTAAAAAGACATGTCGAATAACAGCGCACACGCGTGAAGCCTCCAATAAGCACGTCCTCAAAGGCTGAATACTGCACTCGCACACACGCTGTGGGGCAATGCAACCCACTTTGCAATTTGTCATTGTTCCGAACTAAAACAACTCCGATGCCGAGTGGCATATGAAGCTTCTCATCTCTGGACCTTGTTTCTGCCTGTATTGTTTGCCAAGAGGGGTTCAGCCGTCCCCCTGCGGGGCAGAAACAGCGGCGTCCATCAGGGTTTTGGCAGCGACGCCTTGTTTTGTCGTGTTGGCTCTGCGGCCCGGTACATTAGATTTGAGATGAAAACATAACAATGAGGTTGAAGCGGCTTTAGGCTTTAATTTGGAGGTTCTTCACGTCCATGTTGGGTGGACGTTGGACCCAAAGCTCTTTTTAAACAGAGTCCCAAGATTTTGCAACCATTTAGCTGGACAGTGATCCTAAACATACAAACAAGCATTTACTTCAGTTTTATAACAAGTAATATACAATTGAAATACTCAAGTAAAAGTACAATAATTGAGTAAATGGGGCGACTGTGGCTCAGTGGTTAGCCGGTCTGACTTTCAATCAAAGGATTGGTGGTTCAAACCCCGGTTCAGCCAGTCTGTGTTGTTGTGTCCTTGAGCAAGACACTTAACCCTCATGGCTCACCGTTGCATGTAAGTCGCTTTGGATAAAAGCATCAGCTAAATATAATGTAAATGTACCAAGGAGGGTGTACATGTCTGATCAGGAGTGGAAGTGTATCCTTTTTACACATAGTCTCTTAGTTTTAAGGGGTGAAAAGTGTTTGGACAAGCAGGATACACTTGAATCAAGTTGTCAAATTGAAAGGTATATCAAAGTTTATTAAAACAATTGTAGTTTAAACAATGAATAATAAGAAGAAGAAGACTGTAAGCCTGCTAACCAGGGCCGACCCCATCATTAGCTTTGGAGAGCAGATCGTGCTCAGGGCTGTACGACCTGAACGCAGATCTGGGGATGCTGCAACATCATTAAAACAAAGTCCTACAGAGTCAGACGATCACACAGAATGTAAGCATGCCAGCAGTAGCAAATGTTATTTGGAAGAGAAAACATCCATCACAGTTAACAGATACACCTCCGTGTTCAGCGCTGATCCACTGTACTTACCATGGCTGGGCGCTCACCCAGTTTTCTTGTGCATCGAGGTGATTTTCCAGGCCTGTTCTTCAGCTGCTTGTTTCGAGGTGTTCTGCCTCCCGCCTGGTCTCCAGCAGGTGAACACATAATGGGTTGGAGTGAGGTCGTGTGACCAACTTGGCCAGTGATAAAACAGGTTACCGTTTCCCCTTAAAACTATCCTCGCCTGTACTAGGTATCATTATCCTGCTGCGTTGTGCTAACTAAAGGATGGATGCTAACACCCATTATGGATGTAAAAACCCTGAAATGAGAGCTGGCAGCCAGCCAGCGCTGTAAAATCAGGTTGCTGAGTGCCGAAAAGACTGCAGCGGGAAGCAGATCAGATGGAGAGACACAAGAATATGCACGTAGCACACATATTATGCAGAATTGTATGTGTATGTGCTTGTTTTGCACTGCTCCATCTTGTCGTGCTCATCACCCCGCAAAAAATACTCTCTCTGTCTGCCTCCTCTCACCCTCTGTCACTGCAAACGCAGCTCTGAATTTCTATTTCTAAATCCAGCAGCTCTCTGGCTTTTTCCATTTTCACTCTATGCTTCCCTCGGCTCTCCTCTGCCACATTCATCCCATCCTCCTCCTCCTCCTCCTCCTCTCTCTCACTACCATTTCATTACTCTCACTTTCTCATTTTCTCATTTTCTCGAGGCTCATTTGAAATCTCTCATCGTTCGGTTATCTCTCTGCAGCACGCAGAGTAATACACTGCCAGCAGAAGCTTTGGTTTGCACTGCTATGTAAACGTGGTGATTTGTGTGTTGTTTGCATGTCTGGTTGCCGCGGCAATTCTGCATTCAGGGTTCATTATTTTGTAATTTAGCACGTACCTAAGGACCGTACCCTCGGAGGAAAAAAAGGAAATAGCTTTCCATCTCCTTGTTCCCTTTTCCTTGTTTTTCTGCCCATTATCCAAACTCATCTGGAAAATAATATCATATTAGTAAAGTGTGTTTGGTCCAGACAGTGTTTAAAGACAAACCCTTAAGGAATTCTCCAGTGAAACTTTATATTTTCAATGTTAAATATCACCCTCTGTTGGTTTTTAAAGCTGCTCCTTCACAGCCGGCGGTTACAACAGACTCAAGAAGCATCGAGCGTCCTTATCAAACCGCTGCTGCAGAATAACCCACTTCTCTGAACGTCAGAGCTCCGAGGAGGGCACAGTGGGACGCAGAAGTGCTGTATTTGACTTTGTTGTGGAGAAGGGGGCTCAGGCAAAGTGAGACCAGTGAGAAAATGAAATATGACTCGGGAAATCCAGTTTATGTTGTAGATTCATTGGTTTGAAGGTTTCTCAGACAGAAAAACACTGCAATGGTTTAAACAGTTATGAGGACGGATTTGAGTGTTTTTCAAGTTATTACGACAGCTGTCGGTTTATCTTTTGTCAGGCAAACAAGATGAATACAGCATTAATTGTATTGTGTACATATTTGATTGGCAGTCTTGCTGGGTGATGTTTGCGTGTTGTTAAACAACAAGTCGGGCAACATCTTTTTCTTCTCTCCGTCAGAGCCCTCTGCGTTGGCACATGGCCCGGCCTCGTTCAGATGAACTCAGCCTGAGGGTGACCGTAGTCAGACTTGACTGCTGACAGACTGGAGTTATGACCCTGAAAAATATTATTTTATATTAATATATATTTGGAATTCCCCTCCAGGACTTGACACTTGTACAGACTCACACAAGTTGTGGGTCTGTACAAACGACAGATACTGCTGTGGGGGCCATCTAAAAAGTTTCTATAAAGGTTTTGATTTGGGTTTTTTTCTCCCACAAAATTGTGTCGACATTCAAATTCAGCATTGTGAATCCCAGCTGGCCCAAGCTGCAAAGCATTTCAGAGCCACATCCCGAGGCCCATGGGGAGTGGGCATGTGGTACTCAAAGAGAGGATTTCAGTGAGTGAGGTTTGCATGGACCCAAAGGAATTAGGCTGTGTTTACTTTTACCCCAGTGAGATAAAGTTAAGATCTCTGTCTCTGCCTTTGAGACGTGAAGCAACTGACAGAGACATGCAGTATATATACTGTGTGTGTGTGTGTGTGTGTGTGTGTGTGTGTGTGTGTGTGTGTGTGTGTGTGTGTGTGTGTGTGTGTGTGTGTGTGGTTATGAGCTACAGGGACGATTACTGCTGACTCAGCTGGGGAGACGTACTGTCCTGTCATGCCGTGCCCTTGTCAAACCTGCTATCTATTTCCCATCCCTGCCTCTCTGTGAAGTCATCCACCTCAGGAAGCAGAGGGCTCTTGTCATCTGTATACATTTTTGTTAAGTGTATAACATAACGTTCCAGGCGATGTTTTTTAAATGATCCAGATATCAAAGGCTGGCAATGTTTGTCCAGTTGGCCTTGAGAAAAGGACTATAAGGGACTAGAACAATTAAAGTATGATCAATTGTCAATAATACCTTTTCTGTTGGTCGACTTATCGATACATTGTCCATTACTACATTTCTCCCTCTCCGCATATCTGAAGTGCATATCATCCCAACACAGCTTGCACACACACACACACACACACACACACAGTGGTTCTCGCTCTGAACTCACGCTGTTAGAAAGCCAATTGTGTCTGTGCCCTGTTCTCATGCCCCAGGCAAGGTTAGCGAGGGAGCGGCAGACAACACAAAGTGTGTGTGTGGTGGGGCTGTCAGCCATTTGTCATCAAAGAGTAGTTTGACCATTAGGCCAGCTGCTTTTTGTTGCCTTCTCTTTGCTTTTAGCTTCCCTTTCTTCCATTATAGTGTTTTGTTTTCCACTCCCCTCTGCAACTGTTCAGATGCAAGGACAGTGGAGAACTGCTCAGTGAAAGGAGGAGGAGGTAAGGAGGGTAGAAGTGGGGGATGGTGGCTTTACAAAGGGTGAGGGAGCCACTTCAGCCCTGATGAGGAAGAGTGGGTAGGAGGGGGGGGGGGGGATCAGCCCACAGGGGAGGGGCGCGGGGTGCAGTGAGATAATCAGCACAAGGAGAACCATTCTCCAACTCAGCAGGAACAAAAGCTCCCTGCAAGTGTGTGAGTGTGTGTGTGTGTGTGTGTGTGTGTGTGTGTGTGTGTGTGTGTGTGTGTGTGTGTTGATATCCCAGTAGAGTCAGTGGGATCAGAAACCTCCCCAGAGAGTTGGGGAGTGTTTTTTTGTTTTGCACGATAGGTTTAGAGATGCATTGCCTTTGCAAAGGTACAGTTTATGCCTGGTCCGTGTGTGTGTGTGTGTGTGGCTGTCTGATCTATTCCTATTGACTGCTGTGGAAAGCGGTACCAAAGAGACACAGCGTGTGTTGCTTGTCAGAGCAGACAGCGGTGATGGAAATATGGAAACAAGCATTGTACTTTAGTGATGCTGTTTCATTCTTGACTCTACATTTCGGAGGGACACAATTGAACGGTTTACTCCATTACACTAGTTATTTTGCACAATGAAGTTTTACATATAGAACATAAAAGCTTTCAACTTTAAGCAAATTTCTTTAAACATTTATTTTATATAAAACAACATATGAGACAGATAATCTGTGTCCCTCTGCCTCTATTTAGTGCTTTACAGTTTTTCTCGATTGCTAAGACACATTTCTTGAAACGGTCACCCATTTTCTCAAAACTGTAAGCACAAAACCTCATCTTCAAGCACTATTTACAAAACCTCTGAATCCTCTTGCAAAATGAAACTTTGGCCTCAAAACAGATTTACCTGTGCTCAAAATCAAACACTGCTATCAAATCATAAACAAAGTGATCAAAATAATATACACTATCAAGCAGTCAGTAAACAATACACCAATAAATAGAAAACACATTGTTCAAAACATATAGTTCTCAGGGAGAAGTAGGTTTTTAATCTCAAAACAAATTTCATATTTATCCGTCATTGTCTTTTGATGAACGAAAACATGTTACTATTACAGTAGCTCAAAATTGATCAGAAATTACTACTCTGCTTTGCTCTTTGCAATTTCTTTTGTTCTTCCTCCTCCTTGTACCCCTATTTCTACAGTACGGTACCCTGCATCTCACAAACGTGTCCTTTGTCTCTGTGATACTGTAATTCTTGTTCTTTGTTGATATGAACCTGCAACCAGTCAAAATCTATTGAGCAGTCAGTACTGTAACAAATAGAAAGCACAATGTTCAAGGCCATACACTTTGTTTATAGTACATTATACAGCCTACAATGCACTGTAGGCCTCCTACAGTATACAATACTACAGTAAAGGGGACACAAATCAAAGGAGTCAACATGTCATCAATGTGCTTCTTCTTGTCTTTGGGCTGGGTCAGGTCAGAGCACATCTCAGACTTTCTCCTTCCCACCTTCAACCACCTGTTTGCTCTCTGAACTGGCTTATATTGGTTGTGTCACATCATTTGATACAAGTGAAATCAATTTTGAGTGATTGTGTTTAATCAATGACATGTGTTCTCTATTTGTATTTGATTTTTGCCACTTGTGTTTACCAGTATGGATGACATGTGCATTAGAGTGCAGAATGTGTTTTGAAACTGAGAATGTGTTTAGAGTTTTGCTGAAAAGTGTAAGTGAGATCTGCAAATTGTGTTTTACCATGTGAAATAGTTTAAGGTATTGACAACAGACTGCACAATTAACTAAATGAGTTCAGGCAACTGAGATCTTTGTTCAGCCAATGGGTTTTAGTGTTTTAGCAATTGAGAAAAACTGTAATGGCATATGCAAGGTTCCACCCCGCCTGGAGGAAAACAACCAATTAGAGCCGAGGAGTCTCCGACGCAGCTGTCAATCACTGCTGGTGAAGCTTGCACTTTATGTACAGCGTCTGACATTTTTCACATTTTACAGCTTGTGATTGACACTGCATTTGTATCATATCCTAATTATATATTTTGAATATTAGCTCATACATTTCCTGAGTGTGGCATGGAGGGGGCTACAACTGCATTTATTTGTGCAATCCAGTGAAACCGTGAAATTATTTCTCAAACATCATTCACAGGTAACAGACCAACTTCCTATCATGCGTGATATTACAGTTGCCATGCAATGAGGGACTATTAACGACATTCACTTTCAGTTTTATCCCAATAAAGTATTTATGTAACCACTACTTTTACTCAAGTGAAATGTTGAAATATGTTTTTACACTACACTTCTCCTTTATGCATAAGAGAGAAAAGCCAGGTTAAAGGTCATGGGTCAGGGTAATTTCCTTCATCTGTTTTGGTTCCTGCAGGGAGGGCTTTTAGAGATATTAACTCTAAAAGTGTCGGCCTGGGGCTGAAGAAAACAGATGAAGGGATTTCCATTAATACCTTTATTTGGTTCCTCCTGCCCTACGTTCTCACTGAAAAATGTTCCTGTCTTTCTTTTATCTGAAGATCTGTGTCATCTGTGTCTCTTTCTTTGTTTTTCTCTTCCTCCGCCTCTCTCTTTGTGCTTTTATCTGTATCTCTGCCTCCCTCTTGCTAGTCTCTATTATCATTCCTCCGGTGATTCAACTGATGAATAGAGGGACTTTTGCGTGTCCTTTGGGGAGAAAAGTAATTTGTATTCGGCTCCGGTCTTCCTACTTTCTCCCTTCCCCCTCTTTTTTCATCTTCCTCACAATAAGAAGTGATGGCACATGAGGGCAGGTTAGCGAGTCTCCCTCCCTCACCCATCCTCCTCCCACAATGGTCACCTTCAAAAAGACCTTGCCATATGGGCCAGGCCATCTGGACTGTACCATGTTACAGGCGGTAGGGGAGAGGAGGGGGGCCTCGTCGGGGGGCCTATTAAGGGACGGTTACAGTGACACACTCACCGAGCAGCTGAACCCTCTCAGAAAACCTTGACACGTAGTCCTTCCCAAGTTTATAAAGCGGCCGGGTGTTAAACAAGTGTGTTCTCGTGGGAAGGATCAGTGACAGTCCTCAATAATTCAGAGAGGAGATTCAGTACTGTCCCACCATTGAACACACACATGCATCACACTCGTCCACGTCATTAAGGCTTCTAGGTTTAGGGTGGTAACCACATCCATTATTACATTACATTACATTACATTACATCCACACACATGCAGCTTATAGGTAATGCACTGGTCTCAAGAATCTTTGTGCTTTGTGACTAAATTCTTTCTCTTCCTCCCCGTCTTTTCATTTTAGGGATCGAGCTTTGTTTGCCAGCCTGGCGTTTCTCCATGACCATGGTGGCCAGTTTTCTTATGGTGGCCGGGCAGCTGCTGATGCCAGGGGTGGCCGCTCTGTGCCGCAATTGGCCGGACCGCGACGACTGGCAGGTCCTGCAGATTGTCATAATCAGCCCTTTCGTTCTGATGCTGCCCTACGTGTGGTGAGTCCCGCCCTCTGAGGAAATCTGTAATTCTGTAATCCTACTGTACTTGGGACTAGGCTCTGGTTTTACTTTCTACTTTTGAGGTAAACAGATCCTGTCCTTGTTGACTTTTGGCAAGAAGCAGCTGTTCTTGGGAAACTCTCACCTCACTGATTAAAGGGAAACCCTGCTATTGTCCTGAGCCAGAGTACTTTCGATTGGTGGCCGTCACACTAAAGACCTGGGGCGGAGTCAACTCAGCTGTAGATAATTATCGCTAACACCGGTATAGAAGCAGGCGTGGCTTTGAAGCGTCAGCTTTAGCGTCAGTGAAGACTCATCGTATGAAGACTCGGAGAATAAAGACTTAGGAGTCTTTCGTTGGAGTCTTCGGGGGCGGCTGAGCATTACCACTTCCCTGTGAAAATGTGCTTCCCTCCCATACCCGTGTACATATCACCTCGTAGATACTTCAGACCTCGGACTCGTTCTTACTTGCATCAAAATCCTTCCGTGCTTCTTCACCCCACCCGCTCCACACAAACCCAACACCTCGTCACAGGAGGCCTCTGGAACTGCCAGTCAGCTAACCGCAAGGCTGACTTCATCTCTGGCTTTGCTATCAAGCAATCTCTGGACTTCCTGGCTCTCACTGAGACCTGGATCACACCAGACAACACATCTACCCCTGCCGCTCTCTCCTCTGCCTTCTCCTTCAGCCACACACCTAGGCCCACTGGCCGGGGTGGTGGTACTGGTCTACTCATCTCCCCCAAATGGAGTTTTTCTCTCTACCCGCTTCCACTGTCTACACCACTGTCTTTTGAGCTTCATGCTGTGACGGTTACCCATCCGGTTCAACTGAACATTGTTGTTCTCTACCGTCCACCTGGTTCCCTGGGAGACTTCTTGGAAGAATTAGACGTCCTCCTATCAAATTTCCCAGAAAACGGCCCTCCTCTCATTCTTCTAGGTGACTTCAACATCCAGACCGAGAAGTCATCTGACCTGGTGCTCCTACTATCTTCCTTCGCTCTCTCACTCAGTCCTTCACCTCCGACTCACAAGGCTGGAAATCATCTTGACTACATTTTCACCAGAAACTGCGCAACATCTAACCTCACTGTAACTCCACTTCACGTCTCAGACCACTTCTTCATCTCCTACTCTCTCCCACTCTTGGGAACTGACAACCCTCCCACAGCAACAGACTCTGCACCTATCCGTCGCAACATTCGCTCCCTCTCTTCCTCCTCTCTGGCCTCGTCTGTTCTGACATCCCTTCCTTCAACTGACTCTTTCTCACTCATGCATCCTAACTGTGCCACAGACACTCTCCTCTCTACTCTGTCCTCCTCTCTTGATTCTCTCTGTCCTCTTACGACACGTAAGGTTCGCAATTCCTCTCCGGCTCCGTGGTTGTCAGACCCGGTCCGTGCCCAGAGAGCCACTTTGCGAGCATCGGAAAGGAAATGGCGAAAATCCAAACACGCAGACGACCTGCACGCCTATCACTCTCTTCTCGCCTCCTTCTCTGCCTCTATCTCTGCAGCCAAAAGCCTGTTCTACCAATCCAGAATTGAATCTTCTTTCTCTAACCCCAAAAAACTCTTCTCCATTTTTTCCAACCTCCTAGACCCCCCCTGTCCTCCTCCTCCCTCCACCCTTCTACCGAACCACTTTGTCGACTACTTTACTAAAAAGATAGATGACATACGCTCCTCATTCACTGATCCCCTCCCATAACTACATCTCCATTAACATTATCCGCCTCCCCTTCACTTTCCTCTTTCACCCCTCTGTCCCCCAACCAAGTTCTTACCTTGGTATCCTCTGCCCGCCCAACCACCTGCCCCCTTGACCCCATCCCATCTCACATCCTCCAGTCTATTGCTCCTGACCTTCTTCCCTTTCTCACCCATCTAATTAACACCTCCCTCTCAACTGGTTGTTTCCCTAACTCTCTGAAGGAGGCAAGAGTTAACCCTCTCCTGAAGAAACCCACTCTCGACCCGTCAGAAGTCAACAACTACAGACCTGTCTCTCTCCTTCCCTTTCTTTCCAAAACCCTGGAGCGAGCTATCTTCAACCAAGTCTCCTCCTTCCTCCACCAGAACAACCTTCTGGACCCTCACCAGTCTGGATTCAAGGCAGGCCACTCAACAGAGACTGCCCTCCTTGCTGTCTCAGAGCAGCTTCACACTGCGAGAGAAGCATCTCTCTCCTCTGTCCTTATCCTTCTGGACCTTTCTGCTGCCTTTGACACAGTGAACCACCAGATCCTCATCTCCTCCCTCCAGGACCTGGGTATCTCAGGCACTGCGCTCTCCCTCCTCTCATCCTACCTCAGTGATCGGACCTACCGGGTAACCTGGAGAGGATCTGTGTCTGAACCTTGTCCTCTCACTACTGGGGTCCCTCAAGGCTCAGTCCTCGGTCCTCTCCTCTTCTCCCTGTACACCAACTCTCTTGGCTCCGTCATTCGCTCGCATGGCTTTTCCTACCATAGCTATGCTGATGACACCCAACTGATCCTCTCGTTTCCACAATCGGAAACACAGATAGCAGCACGAATCTCTGCTTGTCTGACTGACATTTCACAATGGATGTCCGCACACCACCTGAAAATTAACCCTGACAAGACGGAATTACTTTTCCTTCCAGGAAAAGTCTCCCCCACTCACAACCTGACGATTACTTTCAACAACTCAGTCTTGGCCCCGACCCCGACTGCCAGGAACCTCGGTGTGACCCTTGACAGTCAACTCTCCCTGACTGCCAACATTACCGCAACAACTCGTTCCTGTAGATTCATGCTGCACAACATCAGGAGAATACGTCCACTTCTCACCCAGAAGGCAGCACAGGTTCTTGTCCAGGCTCTGGTCATCTCGCGTCTAGACTACTGCAACTCCCTCCTGGCGGGTCTACCTGCTGGTGCCATCCGACCGTTGCAGCTCATCCAGAATGCAGCAGCTCGACTGGTCTTTAACCTCCCGAAATTCACCCACACTACTCCGCTCCTCCGCGACCTTCACTGGTTACCGGTGGCCGCCCGCATCCGCTTCAAAACATTGGTACTGGCGTACCGTGCTACGAACAGATCTGGTCCAGTCTACATCCAGGACATGGTAAAACCTTACACCCCAACTCGTGCGCTCCGCTCGGCTTCTGCCAATCGGCTTGTAGCTCCGTCACTGCGAGCTAAACACTCAACAAAGTCTCGACTGTTCTCTGTCCTGGCTCCTCGATGGTGGAATGAGCTCCCCATTGACATCAGAACAGCAGAAAGTCTCTACATCTTCCGTCGCAAACTAAAAACACATCTTTTCCGACTATACCTTGAATAAAGGAAGTAGCACTTTAGTAGCACTGAAATGGCTCTTACTGATAGCACTTTGTAGTTGAACTTTTTGTCGAAATTGTACCTTCTTGATTCTTGTTGTTCTGATTCTTGTATGTAACCGTAGAATGCACTTATTGTAAGTCGCTTTGGATAAAAGCGTCAGCTAAATGAAATGTAATGTAATGTAATGTAATGAAATCCACAGCGGAGGGGTGGGGGCAGATTCTTCTCTCACTGAGCCAGGCGATGGCTTGTACAGTACACACTGCACCTCACAGTACTGTGCAGCCTCTGCTTCAACTTACAAACAATACTCTCTTTCTTCTATTGTCTTCCTTCTTCCCCCATTTGTGTCGGTTTCTTCTTGCTCTTCCAAATCGGTTCTCATCCTCCTCTTCTCTTCCATGTCCTTCCCATTCCTCTCTTTCGCTCACTCACCAGGCTCTTTCCAGAGTCGCTGCGCTGGTTGCTGGCCACCCAGCACTACAGGCGGTCCAAAGTTATGATGCTGCGTATCGCCAGGAAGAACCAGGTTAACATAACCACCGAGCCGAATGGCGTTCTGACAGGTGAGGCAAGACGAAGGATCCTGAATCTTTTGGCTTTTTACTTCCCTATGCAAATCATTTCACATGGTCATCTATGTTAAGTTGCAGCCGCTTCTTGGTGTGTGATGAAATGGACATGCAACGAGCACAAAGACCCTGACTGTTTCTCATGATGTAATGCATTTGCAATCACACAACACATACATGCTCCTTTAGATCAATACAGATTGATAAAAAAGCCGGACTTCTGTCCGAGACTACCGCCAATGATTATTTTCATTTGAGCTGAATCTGTTTTGCGATTCAATATATCATTATAGATGCCCGGAAATAGTGAAAACTGCCCATCACAATTTCTTAGAGCCCAACGTCATGTCTCCAAATTGCTTGTTTTGTCGGATCAGAACAAAAACCAAAGATATTAAGGACACAATATCACTGGGCAGTAAATGATCACATTTGAGAAGTCTATTTGAGGGACTTTCTTCCTTGATAAATGACACACAGTCTTTAAAGAATTTACCTTGGACCTCTCCTCTTTCTCACCGGCATCTCCTCCTCCCCTTCCCCCTTCCTTGGTGATAGATTCAGCGCTCGTGCCTCTCCCAGTGGCGGGCAGATGATGAGTGTGTGCAAAGGGATGTGCTATCCATCTAGAGGCCCCAGAGCACATTAGCTTCTCTGAGCTGAAGGCCCCATAGCGGCCGGCCTCTCATTACCTCCTGCAAGGAAAGGTCTCAAGGTGTGCGTTTCATGTTTCCTACCAGAGCTGGAGCAGGAGCTGCACAAGAAACCCCAGCCGACCTGCATTGTCAAGATGATGAGCACCAGGAACCTGTGGAAAAACATTGTGGTGCTGTGCGTCAACTCGTAAGTGTGCTGTGGCCGGGCAGGCACAGTTCCTTTTTGTAATCAAAGCCAACATCTGTTGTAGGGAGCCACATGAATTACACATGTGCTCATGCTCCCGAGAGAGCAATGAGGACACGCGTGCGAGAGTAAACCTCACCGGCCTCGTGGCAGACGCATGTCTCCAGGTGCCAGCTCCCTGTCCGCCTCCTGACCGTCTCCGTGTTGTTTGTGCAGGCTGACGGGTTACGGGATCCACCACTGCTTCGCCCGCAGTATGATGGACCCGGAGGCCAAGCCCACCGCTTTGTGCCACGCCGACTATTACACGATGGCTGGCATCGCTGTGGCAACCTGCCTGGCGGTTTGCCCCGCGGTGGGACTGATGGGTCGGCGTGGAGGGCTGCTCACCTTCATGATCATTACAGCCCTGGCCTCCCTGCTGCAGCTGGGTTTACTCAACTGTGAGTAATCACACGAGTCCTGCAACCCTCACTGCTACACCTGTATACGTACGCTTTCATTCAAGGGTTGCACCTGTGCAGTTTACAATGTTACAAACTTGAGTCTTTGGATTCAGACACAAGTAAACAAAACCAGCTTTTGTTGATAGCATCTTTTATCAGCTACTGTAGCTAGCTAGCTAACGAACTAGCTAAATAACGTAAATGATGTTGAAATAAGATAAGATAATCCTCTATTAGTCCCTCAGCGGGGAAATTTACATGATTACAGCATCATACAGAAAGTGCAAACAAGAGGCATAGTAAAATAAATCAAACAAATATTATTAATACGTAATAAACAGTAAAGAATATTAACTAAGTAAAATAGGTTAAGAAATCCACAATAACTAAAATATAACTACATATATATATATATATATATGTGTGTGTGTGTGTGTGTGTGTACAGATAGAATACATTTTAATACACAGTGTATTGTTGTATTGCAAAAGTCCAAGTCATAAAAATCAGCTCTGAGAGTCATTGCGAAACAGAAAGTTGAGATTTGACGTAGAGTTAGTTGCACATGTTGCATCCCCGTGTCATTAAAACAGTGCAGACTGCAGCTCTCTCTTTTGTGACCTACATGCAGCACAGAAGTCATTATTTCAGGCTTCAGTGGTAAACTGTTCAGAGTTCTCCTGAAGGCTTTTTTTTTCATCGTGCTTGTTATGAGTCAGCACTGGCTGCCCTTTGTGTGTACTAACGCCATGTTTCTCCTCTCTCCATTGCTCGCTAATGGAATCCAGTGATTGGCAAGTACAGCCTTCGCCATGACACAGGTACAACTGCAGTTTGTTGAATTGTGATTATGTTTAGTCCAACTTTAAAGGTCCCTGTGCAATAACGCTTTTTTTCACATGGCTTTGTTGAATGCTCCATTCTGATTGGTCAACTACAGCACGGCTCCGTTATTTCGTCATAGCAGAGTTCTGCTATGAATAACAGAGTGTTGCTATGGATGCAGGTCTGACCTCCGAACACAGCGAGAGGACACATTTTTTTGCGGAATAGATTTTTTAAATCAATAAAATGTGCTTAAAAAAGCGTGATAATGAAGCCTGACAGTGATGAGCATGAATCATCCTGAACACTGTACATCATCCCTTTAATAAAGAGTATAATTCATGTTGGGTGTTTCTGGTATACTGACGTGTTCTTGTTTCCTCCGGCCAGTTCTGCGAGACACTCTGAACAGGAAATTCTCGGTGGCCTTCTCCATCATCGGCATGTTCTCCTCTCACGCGGTCAGCACGCTCAGCATATTCTTTTGTGCTGAAATCACCCCTACGGTCATCAGGTGAGCCCGGATGGTCATTAACACAAAATACAACACTTAGGGGAGCCTTCTGCAGCAGGCGAGCTCCAGGCTGTGTCCAAAATCATTTTTATTTGTTATCTATAGTGAACCATCTACTGTGGGCCATTTTACTTGATTTTCCTTATTCTAAGTGTGAAATATGCGCATAACCCCACATTTCCTTAAATGAAAAATGTGATGAATATATATTAAAAGGAAAAGTGAATGCCTACTTTGTGTCCAAATGTTGTACTACATACTAACTTTAAGTAGGTTTGAGTTGTAGTCAGAAAAAATGTGCTTTATCTTTTATTTTTTTACATTACATTACATTTCATTTAGCTGACGCTTTTATCCAAAGCGACTTACATGATATACAGTAGACCGTAGACACAGCAACGGTGAGCAACGAGGGTTGAGTGTCTTGCTCAAGGACACAACGACGCAGACTGCAGGAGCCGGGGATCGAACCACCGACCCTCTGATTGATAGACCGAGTTGCTAACCACCATATTTTTCGATGGTGTAACTCCTTAGAAATGTAGCTGTCTATTTGTTACGTTTAATCGACAGTGGGATCCACACATGAAAGAATATTTTCCTGTTGATTTCCTGTGTACCGCAGTATACTATGTCTGCAGCGTACGGACTCTTTGGGCAAAGCTCTTGTTCTCGTGTGGCTTATTAGCTCCATCTTGTGGTGCAGTTCTGACTGACAGGTGAGGTGACGGGTGAGTCTGTTCAGTATGCTGTGAACAAACTGGTGCGGGCAAAGTACGGGGCAAAGGTGTCTGAAAGGCCTGCCTCCATAGAGGACAGGATGAACCACACAGACTGGGGTAAAGGTGCCCTACAGGGCCGGGGGGGCCAACAAATAAAGGTTCAAAGGATCTCTACAATGTAGAGATTCTTTGAACCTAATATGAAATATTTTTCTTAGGAGGAATGAGTAACAGTAAGAGCCTGTCAACCAGAGCGCCACTACAAGAGAGTAGTGTCTCTGTTCACCAAAGCAGCAACATGTTAGTGAGGCGTCGGAGCCTCAACAAGCACTTTATCTGAAGCACACTGCTACCTGAAGGGCTCCTGTAGACTGCAGTGATAACACATCTGCCTCACCTCTCTCTCTCTCTCTCTGTGCAGGGGTGGAGGACTGGGTCTGGTCCTGGCCAGTGCCGGCTTCGGCATGCTCACCGCACCCATCATGGAGCTCCACAACCAGAAGGGCTACTTCCTGCATCACGTGATCTTCGCCTGCTGCACCCTGCTGTGCATCATCTGCCTGCTGCTGCTGCCCGAGCCGCGGGGCCAGCCGCTGCCCGAGAGCCTGGCTGACGGAGAGACCTTCACCCGGCAGACCCTGCTCCACCCCGGAGAGCAGCATCTCCTGCTGGCCAAGACCGACGGGGAGTACGCCCGCGTCCACGACACGCCGCTGCACCTCACGACCACCGGGGGCGCTACAGTGGCAGCAGCAACCGCTCTGGCAGCGGTGCCCGCATCTTACGCCCTGGCCACTGGTGGGGAGGTGATTGGAAATCGTGCCATAGCCAACGGGGTGTGAGCATCCTAGCAATAGTCTACTACTGCGCTAATTATTGCTTTAGCATTAATCTCAACTGAATGGTCATTGAACTTGTGGGTGGGTGGGGGCGGGGTGACACAACTTTTAAGAGAACAAAAAAGAATCTTTCGGATGAACCAGATGAACTCTTTAACGGTGACGATAATACATTTGTGTAGTTTGTAGGGACTATGATTCATTCAGGAGTTGCCAAAAAAATATTGTACTGGACTAAGTATATCTGAAGTCAGTGTGTGTGTTAATTAATTTGGAAGTCTTGAGTTGTGTCAGGGGTTTCCTTGCACTGCTGTCCACTCTGTGGAGAATGATTGACAGATAAAAGACAAATGGGGAGGCAAAAGGAGAGCGGACTAGCTTTGAACAACGTGTGCTCTGTGAGTTTTCTGTTTGCAGCGTTTGACTCGTTGAGAGAGGATTTCACTGCATCTTATAATTCTTTATAAGTTATTTTGCACTAAATGTCAGAGACACACAATCAAGTGTTTGTGATTTTCAGCCAACTTGTTGGGAAATCCAGAGATTGGCTAAACCACCACCACTCTTTTTGCATGAAAGGGCACAAATGGTTTTACATGTGTCCTTGTTTTTCATATTTGTGGTCCCTCTACTAGAAGTCCAATGTGGCCCTTTATCCTCAGAGATGAGGTCAGTGTAGCCACTGATTTTTAAAGAAAGCATTACTGCTACTGGTGTGGGTGTATGATGGTTGTCTGACGCGACGCACAGCCGGAGACCTGGGCAGACTCTTCTGCGTAGTCTGTAGAGATGGCAGGTGATGCCGAACAAATCTGAGAGTTGAACGGACATAAGAGTGACCAGTCAGTGTGCTACTGTATGTCTTATGACGCTTCTCAGCATTTCAATGGCTTTATCGTGCAATTCAAGAAAACCAGTATTTATTTTGTCATGCTGCCAAGGGCAATTTTGTTGCTTGAAATACCTCCTTAATGAGAAGATATTTCCACTCTCACTCCTTGTTCTCTGTCCTGTGGTAATGTTGTAATCCTGCTCCTAGGATGTGAAACTATAGCCAGAAAGCACAATATTTTACAGTTTTTTGAAATAAACGTTTGTGAAGATTAGAATAGAGCAGCGCAGTCCTGGCCTAGTTGTGATTGGTGTTCATTTATACACTTTACTACGCAAGTATCCTTTAGGACTGCATAACAATGTAAGGTATGTATACCTGTACCGTTCATTCATAATGTATGAACCATCAACCTTACTTTTATAGGATATAAGATCATTGAATAGATCAAACGTTTTTCATCTATATAGCCCATATTCACATTTAGTACACAGCACGTATTTTGAACACCCTGTACGATTTACTAGTTTGTATGTTTTCAACAGTTAAACACTGAGAGAGAAAAAAAAAGAAATCAACCACTAATGCCGTTTTCTAAGTGTTATTTTTTTAATATGACGCATTTGTACAAAAAGCCATAGGCCTACATGTTTTGATAATAAACCACTTAATTTATTATGTCAATAAAAGAACACTTGATGTGACAGTTTGTGGTTATTGTGTTGAAGTAGCATTACAGCATCTGCCGGAGTATGTACGCCCAAATAGAAGACGGAGAAGAAGCACCTGCTGCTTCATGTTGCCCCTCTTCCTACATGTTCTCACAAAACAGAGTTCAAGAAACAATCAAATGTGCTCAAAAGTGTTCCGGGTGAAGCTCCACCTCCTTTTTGATCCGGCTCTCCACCAAAAGACTGAGGTTGGACGCCGTCACTGGAAGATTGTAACTCACAAATACTTGCTTTTTGGTCTTCTTTGCTGCAAAACAGACAGACACAGATCTTTATTTCACTTTTAGTTTGGATCACACACTAAATGTTTTGCCGTTGTACACGGTTTTGTTGCACTAAAGTCATCATTCTTGGAGGTTGTGGAGTATTATGGGGTTAATCGACCTCATCTGTGTTTTGCATGGTTTAGGCTTTTTAATACATCGTCTCTTTTACAATCACAAACGTTGTACAAAGCTTGCCACGTGATGTTTGTGTGTTTATTACACATTTAGTTACATTTCGGGGTGTTTGAAGATCAACTTGTGAAGAGGACTTGACACTCGCTTGGCACCTTTATCAAAGTGAAAATGATTATTGCTTTTATTCGTGTCAACCCTGTGTTATCGTTTGTGAAGAAAAAAGATTGAGTGTCTACATTTCTTTGTACGGTGAAGCATGAGGGCACCGACAGGGACTTCCCGTGACATTCAGGTGTACCTTGGGAACTCTGTTTACAGTTTTTTTTAAGCTTTTGTTAGTACATATTAAATCAACTATATATATTTTACTATATGGCCTTAGTGAGTTACATTCCAAAAACATATCACACTTGTATCAAGATGTATCATATCTTTTAGTGTAAAATATAAATGACAGGGCATGAAACCAGTTATCTGTTGATATTTACGAACAGACAGCCTTGATCCACAGTAACAACGGCCGTGCAGCCACCGCTGAACTTTTTTTTTGATGAATTAAATCGTGACGATAAAGCCGAAAGTCAAATGGATTCATGAATTTGGAGAATTGTGACAGCCCTATAACAAACCATCTGGTGCGTCAGGGTTTTCCCTGACCTCATTGGCTGGAATAGAATCACGCTGTCTGTTTTCCATTTAGCTGTTTATGAGCGCACACAGAACAGTTAGCTAGCGGACCGCAAGGAGACACTTTCTGAATTTGACATATTGAGATGTTAGCTTACAATCACAGACTGTAAACTTCAGAGGACTACTTCCACTGATGCAGAGTGCAGGCTTTTCAAATAAATTTGCACCGGCATCAACACACACCGACAACACTAAAAGCAGGCACTAGGTTTTACTGTTAAAGAAGGACATAGAGTAACTGAAGCAAGTTTTAGGACACATTATGTACGCAAATGAATATAAGCCAGTGGCTGCAAAAGAATCTGAGCGGGATTTGGAGAACTGTTACCAATATACAAACACATCTTAAATATAACCACATAACATCCGAAAAAAAGTGCATCAACTTTTTACAAAAGACATAAATCCATGCTAAGGTGTACATCATTACCTAATCTTTGTGCCAAGGAATTTGGAGCGGTATCGGATGGGTCCCCCATGAGTAATGTAGATGAAGGCATCGAATCCTGCGGACAAAAAGAAAATATGAGTAGAATGCCGGTTACTCTCTTTGCAAAATAAATCATTAGCGCTCTCACATTATTATCTATTTTTGGATAATCTGACAAGTTAATAATACCTGACACATTAAAGCACTCCATTACAGTGATGCAAAATGCATTTAAATCCATTAAAACATCAGCCCTACTTGTTACAATACTGCCCAGAAGCTTTGGAGATACGGTACTGTAAAGGGATAGTACTACAGTATGAATACTAAATAAATTATAATCTCAAACTACATATTGTAACATCGTCGAGCCCTAATAAATGCAGTTTATAGATAGTTTTGATTGTGCAAAAAAAGAAAAAACTATTGTACACATAGATTACTTTCATTACGGATTAATTTATCAATTGGCTAATGTTGACGCTACCTTAATTAATGACAAAAAGTCCTGTTTTACAAGCTCTTTGAATATTTTTCTGTGCAAAATCATACTTTGTAAATTTGTCAGACGAATGAAGTGGAGCATTAAAAAAAGAAGCAAGTTAAGACAGAAGTTTGAAGTAGCAGGGAGATAAAATACTGAAGTAAATAACACTTAAATGTGTACTTAAACACGGTACTTGTGTACTCACAAATCTGCTGCTCATCGAGACCGCCAGGTTGGACAGAACCGGACTGGAGCCGACCCACAGGAAGAACCCTCCGCTGAGCTTCATCACGTGAAAGTGTACGACCTGCTCTAGAATCTTCTCCGAGAAATTGTGCACCGTAATGGCTTCAAACGCCTCTCCGTTTTGTGTGTCGTTCATCTTTGTGTGTGTGTGTGTGTGTGTGTGTGTGTTTGTATAACTCTGGCAACCTGCGACCATGGACTGCAGAAAAGCCTGCGACGAGCAACCACTTGAGCTCGTGCTCTTAGCGTCAAACAGAAACAGTCCGCTACTTCCGGGTGGAAGACAAATGGCAGACCAAAGCAATCGATCGACATGCGCAGACGTGAACATGCGCGTCCACGGCAAGGCCAGCGGAACTGATGTTGACCATAAAGCCACCAAACTAAAGAAGACACCACTTGTGTGGCAGTGGTGGAAGAAGTACCCAGCAAATGTAACACATTGTAGAAATACTTACAAATAAAAGTTGTACATTTAAAATGTTACTTCCGTAAAAGTACACAAGTATTAACATACCTAAAGTAAAAGTATCCGTTATGCACAATGGCCCATTTCAGAATAATATATATTATATTATTGGATTCTATTTATTTAACGATGTGGAGCAAATTAAAACTGCTGTATTTACTTATGTGTAGCTTGATCTATTATTATATGACCTACCTCACTAGTTTGTTTACATTTGCATTCATCTTTGTTTTCTAACATTATATTAGCCACAATTACAACAAATATTATGAAGTTAAATAATAAGAGAAATAAGTAATTTACTTGAAAAAAAAAAAGTTGACCTCTTAAAGTAAAACATAACAGAGAACTGTAGAAGTCTATCAAAATCAAGTCTTTTAGCATTATTAGTCTCCCCGGTTCTTATCCACAAAAGGAGCAGTCATTATTCCACAGTGTTAATGAATAGATTGATTCATTTATTAATTAATCGTCTTCCAGAAAGTCTTCCACCAGTTTGTTGAATTCATCAGCGTACCTCAGGTGGATGTTGTGTTTACCCTCTGGCATCAGGTGCAGTCTAGATTTGGGACATAAAAAATACTCTATACACAAGTTGTCCTGAATTTGAGGTAATGTCATATTGTTGATATTTAAGTGTGAGTGTCTGTGTGTGTGTGTGTGTGTGTGTGTGTGTGTGTGTGTGTGTGTGTGTGTGTGTGTGTGTGCTCGTGTGTGTGTGTGTGTGTGTGTGTGGTCTCACCGTGATCCCTTGATATGTTTGAGGAGGCACCGTGGGTGGAAGCTGGGCACCATAGGGTCTTTCTCTCCATGGAGGATGAAGGTTGGACAGCTGATTAGAGGCAGAAGCTCAAGGCAGATACTCCCTGACCAGAGGACATTAGGTTAACATTTTGGTTTTTAATCTTTTCATCTAAAATCTATTGGAACATACCAAAATTAAGGAGCATCTCAAATGTATTCCCCACAGGTTCCTTGTGTATAAAAGAAAGAGATATATTGTGGGCGAAATAAATATCCTTCATCCTAAATTCCACCAGTTTTGCGTTTCCTACTACACACCCACGACTGCAAACTCACAGGATTACACATTATCAACACTTTACAAACATCAATATAACAGCTTCCTTTATAATTGCATTATGACCATAAAGCATTCGATCTCTGGATGTGATTGTTTCTGATGGTTCCCAGTTTTAACTTCACTTGTGTATGAATCGTAACCAACATGGCGTCAGTACCTTCTGGTCTTTTTGCAAACTGTGCGATCCCGTCCCCCCAGGCCTCCCAGGTTTTAGCAAAGGCTTCTGCTCCATACACCTCCTCCATGGGCTTCCTCATCTTTGCACTCCACTTGGAGACGTCTCGGACCGCTGCGCGTTCCCACAGAAACATGCACGCACGAGGACACGCATCATACAAAGTCATGAAGGATCACACTCGGCACAGTCGACAGAGTTTGAGAACACACTGGCAGATTACCATCGTAAAGCGTGAGGTCCTGCTGGGAAACGAAGGCATTGGCCCCCCATACCACCAGCTTGCTGATCACGTGGGGGTGCCTCGCTGCTGCAATCATGGCGGTGATTCCTCCGTCACTCCACCCCAGCAGAGAGAACTTGCCAAAGCCTAATGCCTGTCAATAAAATGAGAGATACGTTGGGCGATGAACATAAAGATCTGAATTAGCTTTGATTCTTCTCGTGGCTGGCAAAACTGATGGATTAATAAACTGTGTGCTCGTTTCAGTGTCAGAGGCAGAGTGAAAGAGCTTCCTGTTTATAGCAGCCACTCGGTATATACAGATCAGAGGAGGTATTTTAGGGTATCATATGTGCTTTAAGTAAAGAGTAAGATCCTAAGTCTATTAAGTGCATCATGAAGAAAATTATAGTGTATTCATTATTATTCTGACACCAGTTTTTACCCCCTGTTTGCATTTAGCTGGTGTGACAATTTAGAACTTCCTTTCAAACTTTTTTCCTGCACAATTATAATTTCCAACTTTTATTCTGAATGCCAGACATATTTTGCATCAACTTCCTTCAAGGATTTCCTCAGCATACAATTCAACAACCCTCCCACATTCACACATCCACGTTTCTCTTAGTAAACTGTTAATAATGATCACCCATGGCTGGCCAACAGACTGATCAGACCTTCATCAGATCCACTGCATCCTTTGCATCCCTCTCAAAGAAGTCCGGGGGGAAGTCTCTGGCCGGGGGGCGGGATTGTCCGTAACCACGGGGATCCCAGCCCACCACAGTATAGCGCTCCTTATTCAGAGACTTCAGCTGAGGTCCAAAATCAGTCCGAGAGCCCCCTACGATAGAAGAGACAAAAACAAAGAAAGAGATACTGTATGTGCGATATAAATCTTGCCAGGTCTAAGAAGAGGTGTGTTCTTACCCAGCGCACCAGGAAGCAGCAGCACGGCGTGCTCCCCTCTGCCTGTCTGCTCGTAGTACAGATCCACTCCATTAACACGCCGCCTGCCCGAGGCCACCGAAGAGCTGCAGGGAAACAGACAAGCAGGCTGTGGCAGCAACGCTTCCGATGATGGATACGAGAACCGAACAGCTCCGTCTCGCTGGCTTTCATTTCGACAGTCACAGCAAAACCAAATATGACAAAACTACAGAAGAGAGCCACAGAATGACAGCTTTAAACATTCTTGTAATTCTGACTGAATCTCGACCACATGGCTGCGTGATTGTTCTCCGTAGTAGGTTGTGCATCGCTACAGCTAAGAATGTGACTGTGGTCTGACCTTGTTTCTCCGTTTGCACCTCCAGGTCTTTGTGACTTGCTGTTAGACATGACTCATGCTGTGAGGAAGGGCCACTGACCTGAACATGCCAGCAACAATGCTTTTCAGAAAACGTAATGCTGCACTGAAGATAACGGCTTTTCTTTGATAAAGTGCCACTGAATTAGGAAAAAGTCGCACGGGAAAATGCTTCAGTCGAGAAGAAGTCTTGTGGACAGATATTGTGTTGAATGTCCTGATGGATGAGAGATCCTGGAGGGTTTAGGCGAGACATCTTCCACAGATAGCTAAAGCAGTTCATTCAACACAGAGTTCTGATCAACAGGATTGATATTTGGGTGTAAAATCCTCTGAATCGATATTTTTACAGCAATTTTAACATTGATATAAATGACAGGCATTTTTGTATTCTAGATCATAGAAAATGTCTTCAATAACTTCTCTTGGATGCATCTCATCATTTATGACTACGATCAATCAGCATATTCTTATTACAAGAACAAAACAGTGTTTTTTGGAGATATACTCAATTAGAGAGGGGTTGTTGGCATATGGTTTCAGTTTCAATGGTCTTCTTCACATTTATTTAATGAAAAGGATTTCTTATTCTTTTTCCATTGTTATAATATACACTCTAACATGGTAGACTTTCTCAAGAAAATATACCAGATATGTGTATGGATTCTAACAATTTCTGCAATACCATTTCGTGCCCAGTTTATGGTGCACCGCCTGGAGTAGACACACTGCGCCATCTAGTGGCGTTAAATCAAACAACCGTCCCGCTGGGAGGACGAACATGTCGCCAACAGCAGGGCAGGCATTTCCTGCTTAGTTTCCCCTGCAGCGCGCTGTGGTTAAGGTCCAGGCTTGAACGTGCATGTGAACATTCAAAAAGCAAAATGAAAAGAGTTACCAGTACGGCTGTGTGGCGCTCGTGGCTCTCTTAATGTCGGTTCTGCATTGAAGGAAACGTCCTCGGAGTAAAAACGACGCCATAGCTCGGAGGTCCGCGCAGAGCGAACAGTTTCTCTCGGTGGTTAAATATTAAACTATTATAGAAAGTCTCTTTCTGTCTGAAGGCAGGTAATCCAGCCCTGCAGGTCTATTTTTAGGGAATACCGGAAGCGGCAGTCAGTTTGGCACTTTCCACGACGTCTTTATTGACATATTATTTATAGCGAAAGTACGAAAACGAACGGAAAGACAAACCTTCACGTGCGTCTTGTTAGAATAATGTTCAGCACAATAATAATGTAGGATTGTAGGATGTTCGACACAGTGGAAGATGTTTCAGCAACACATTATTTTCCTTTTATTTCCTAATAAATTCCGAAGACGTGTCCCTGACAGACATGTGGAACAGGGGAAGTAGAGACAATGAGATACATGACAGGCAGTTGTTCTAGTAAGTGATTTAAAGTAATTTATTGGCATTGTACGACACATGTAATGCACCATTTTCGAAAGCAGACTCCTGAAACATAACTCAAAGTCATGTTTACAATAAATTATCCAAAGATTAGTGATGGTCATGAAGTTTAGTGTGTTATCATGCGCACATATGTTAGCACCAAAGAAAAAGTACTGGTGGGAATGCCATTAGTTTACAGGTATTTAGTAATCAAACAAAGTATTGATTGATACGTGTGTTGATTACTCTTTTTTTCTTTTTCTTTTATACTTTAAGCTGCTGTACCAGTAAAGTTGACTGAATTGGTAATTGCAGTTCATCCTGAGGAGCAGTGGATGTCATTTCATGGCCATCTGCTTTGTTCAGTTGTTGAGACATTTCACTAAAAACTCAACTGTGAACCTCGGAGGACCGAAGTCAAAAGTCAGAACCACGAAAGTCAAAATCTGTGCCAATCAATCATGTAGATGTTGAGAAACTCACTGGATAAATGAACATTTGAAAAGGCAGGGGAACTCCAACATCAGTGGGATTATCCTCTGAGCGCCATGATAGTCTGAATCAGACTTCAGGGCAGTATAATCCACCGCTGTTAAGACACTTGAATAACAAAACAAAATGTTATCCTCATGGTGGCACTAAAAGAAAACTCAGGAGATCACCAACGTAGCAATCCAATAGTGAGGTATCAGTTTGGACGACATACATTACCAAAACACCAAAAGTATCTGGTTCCAGGTTGTCAAATGTGATGAACTGCTTTTATTTGTTTTATATAACTGAATATTGTTGCTTGTTCAAAGACATCACTTTGACCTCTGGTACATTTTATTTTCAATAAAATATCTGATTTCTCAACAAATCAAGAAAATAATCGGCATCAATCTTGGCATCAATGTTGAAAGTAACTTTAGGGAATGCCTCCTCTTCTTCTTTTAAAGAGACTGATAATCACCAACATGCCACACAGCACACACACCCTCCTTACACAGACAGACGCACACACACACACACACACACACACACACACACACACACACACACACACACACACACACTATACTTTTCTTCTAATGTGCGATATGTCTGTTTATGAAGTTTGACCCGCTGCTAGCTATAGATGAGCTGTGGAGACCTAATTCTCAGAGTCAGACAGACAGGCAGGTGTTTTTTAGTAAACGCCTCCACTCTCCTCTGCCTGTCAGTGCGTCTGAGCTGTGCCACACACTGAACCACACACAGGAACACATCACAAAGACGACAAAGCCGGGCTAAAAATACCTCGATCGCCGCAGAGCGATGGGTTGAAGATGAAGCAGAATTTACTGGAAATGAAGTGACTGAAGTAGATTCAAGTGCATGTCCACTGAGAGTCAACACAATTTGAAATAAATGGGGGATTTCTGGCTTCGAGGACAAAAACAAGTTTATAAGCAATTCACATGAAATTAGAAAAAGTCCTGAAGTAACAAGCTGATAACATTGAAATGTGAGGATTTGCTGTTTTTCCCTGATTTATGGAATATACGTTTTTAATAGAGATTTTAAGCCACGCTTGCAGCGATGTTAACATGTCGGCTGGTCGGTACACCTCTTAAATAAATCAGAAACTATTTGGGTGGACTTCAATGAAATTTGGTGCAGACATTCTTGGTCCCCAGAGGATGAATCCTATACTGACTTGGTTGATCCCCTCACTTTACTTTTAGCACCACCAGCTGGTTGACATTTTTCTTTTGGCGCAAAATATCACGACAATTATGAGGTCGATTTGCCGTTTCCACTGGAGCCACCAACTGGTTCAAGTTTTCACTTATTTGTGAGCTTTATTTGATCTACAACATGGATCGTTATACAATTCGGTATAGGAACACAAATACCTGTGTGTCAATGATATAGCTATACATCTATAAGTTTACTTAGAGTAACTGAATTTCAACAGAGAATCAACACGAGTCTAAGCCCCCGAAAACCTGGTCTCAAATCTGAAGTATATCTCTATGAAATACAATTTTTACTGCTAATAAGGCCAAAATAGAAGTACAAGTTTGGAAAGAGGATTGTTTATTAATAATCATTAGTGTGGAAACGAAAAATAAACTCAGCTGTAACCCATCAACTGCATTTTGCTGAATCCTGATTGGTGCACAAAATGTGTGTCTCTTTCCACTCATTTCAAACCAGCAAGACGAGCACAGGCAAATGAAAAATATATAGAAAACCTGTGAAACCTGTGAAACAACAGAAACAGTTTTAACTTTTGCAGGAAGTTTTGTGTTCATGTCGAACGCCACTAAAAAGAATTTAGGCTAAACAGGCACATTTGTAGTTCTAAGTCAACTGTCATATGTACCTCGAGAGCATTATCTAAAATGAGAGTTATTGCTAGAGGCATGTATTTTGAGCCTCATTCAGAAGTGCTCCTTTTACGGTAGCTCCTCAGCAGATAGTGATAGCCAGGCTGACCCACTGTTGCATCTGTTCTCCTCTGGCCCTCGACCATCTTTGTCTGGCCGGTATGTGCCTGTCCATAGTCCCATGACGCGACTCCTGGTCTAAATATAAATATCCAAGCAGCACTGCTAAGGTCAGATTACGTAATCCCAGCAGCACATTCTCAATCAAGAAGCACATGAGCTGTGGACGCGTCGAAGGCTGCAAGATACCTTGTGTGATCAGGGGGGTTTCAAAATGATGGGACGGAGAAACAGCTAGTGAAAGCAGAGGAGCTAAACACTTCTGTAGCACTATAGGTGAAACCTGGAAAAGAAAAAAAAAATCAAAATCTTTTCCCAATCTTGATGGGATTTTCTCACGACCTTTGGCTGACATGGGTAATGGAATAAATAAGGTACAGTATCAAATCTCCACACGAAAAGAATAGAACAAAAGATCCAATCTGCCATTAACATACTTGCACATGCTCGTACTTTCACAGCCTCTTCTTCCTTCCTTTGACTCAATTTATAACTGTCTTTAGGTCCTGCCGGATCTGTATCTTGGAAATATCAAAGGTAAGATGTCCTGGCTTTGTCATCTGAGAGAAGAATTAATATATTTTCAGGATAATGTAGTAGAGGGTGTTTCAGTTCCTCATAAGGTGGGGCATGTGGTGAGATGCTACGCTGAGCTCAGTTTCAATAGAGTGGAGAGCTCACAATATAGAGCAGAAGGATTTGTGTATTCTGGTGTAAAAAAAACCTGATTACAGTGTGTTTTTGAGTGTGTGTTTGTGTAGGGGTGTAACTGTCAGCCGCTGGAGGAAATCTGAGTGCTGAGGGTTGGTGTGGGAGGGGAGGCCCCGCGGTGTGGGGGTGTCCCTACTGTGGACTCTTTCCATTCTGCAGCAAATGCATCAATATGTTGCTCTCGAAATAAAAAAGAATCTGCGCACACATTTAGTGGTGACTGCACAGGAAAAATATAGCTCACTTGTTGTAAACATGACATGTTGAGGGAAACACTGTAAAGAAAAAGGAAATCTGACACCTTTCATGTCATCCAGGCCTCTTCTTTATCCATGTAGAGCGGCACATTTTACCATCTCAAACTTTTTGTCTTTATCCACCACTAAGTGTGAGTGAGTATGACAAAGAAGAGTAGAACTAATAAAAAATAATAAAATAAGAAGACTAAAGTCTGGTTAAGATAACTCAAATTTGGAGTCAGCAGCAGTTTGATGCTAACTGTGTTTTTATTATATAATTGCTGGATTTAGCTACTGTCAGTTTATGTGTAATTACATCGTATTACCAAAATGGATATTTACAGATATCAACTATAGGTAAATATCAATAAGTAAATGCATTTTTAGCATTAACTATCTCACCAGCATACATTAGCTTGTAACTATCTTCTAGCTCTCTTGCTTTGCTGATAATCTTCTTTTTATAGTTTCTTCTAATTCAACATGCATTTCACAGAAATTACACATTTCTATTTCATGCTGATGAATACAATGTTGTACAAATGTGTTAATTGTGTTTTGTCACTGGTCTGTGCTCACCAGAGAGACAGTTGTTTGCATAGTGACACCCCATACAAATATTCAGGCTATCTCATGACCAAGTGAACACACTTGTGGACTTGTCTCATTTCATGACCTTCAAGTCACTGGCTTATAGTATACATTACAACTATCTTAAAAATGTATACTCACATGTATCCATTTTCCAATAAATATTGCATCAGTTTGTGTTTTGTCTTGCTGTTTATGCAAACTATCATGATGGTGTGACATTAATTTGGCTGCCAGGAGGGTTCAGTTCAGACTCAGTCTTGTATAAGTGGCATCAGCATCCTGCAAACTTGCAAAGCATGAGAAAAACGTGCTCTAGACACATCTGTCCAAAGTAGAAAACATTTGGCTTCCTTTTAAAGAACAAAATTTGATTAGAACAATTACTGTTTCTTGCTTCTGGGACAAGCTGTTGGACTGTTTTAGAAACATTGGTTTTCCGGTTTTTCTTTCAGTTCGAAACAAGTGCTAAACTTTTCAGGCCGCATTTGTTTGGGACACAGGGGGGTTGTTGTTGTTGTTGGGTAGATGTGCTTAATTTAGTTCGGGCCTTACGTGGGGTGATTTTTGATTGGATGGGAGGAATATTTGAGATGATTGATTTTCTTTGCCAACCGCAGATGCACGAGACAGGGAGCTGTTGGCGCAGCGCAACATCACCCACATCCTGTCCATCCATGACACAGCTGCACCCATCCTAGAGGTGAGCTGTGCCTTGTAGCCTGTTAGACCCTGTGACCCCAACATTAATCAACTATAACATACCCAACTTCCCCTAAACTCAGCGGGGCGGGTTTTCCCCCTCAGTGCTCCTGCTACTGTACCTGTTCTGAAAGTGTTAAATGTAGACAGCAGGCCTGTTGTGCCACTATTTCATTATCGATTCATTTGTCTATTGATCTTTCCAATTAACTGATTAATTGCTCGGTCTGAAAGGTGGCAAAGAATAGTGAAAAATGTCCATCAAAGTTCAACCAAAACCTGGGGTGACTTCCCTTATTTGAGAAGCTGGAACCAGCTGATTTCCAACATTTTATGCTTGAAACATGACTTAAACAGTGGATCTATGTCTGATCGCAGATATTGATTGACTCATTGATCAATGATCAAATTGTTTCAGTTCTAACCTTCACTAAACAAAAAGTATCATCTTCAACAATCATCATATTGTAACTGTTTTGAAAGGATAAAAAAGAGTTCAAAGTAAAGTACAAAAGTCTGATTTTCATCCAAAGCCTTTGAAATAGACCTGTAAGGCAGATGTTCTTTTTTTCAATTCAGCCTGGAAAGTCCTTTTGTCATGTTTCTGTCAGATGACCTGGAATTCACCAGGTTTCACTAAACAAGCAGTAGTCTGCCATCAGGCCATCAAACTGGGAGACATCTTTCACACAGGTGATTTTATTTCAGCAGCTTGAAGTCCATAAAGTCTTGAAAGTGGAACTGCATTAAAGAAAAAAGTTTTCTGGCTCTTCACAGCTGCATTTAGACGTGGCGATTTGTGTATGAAAGGGAGAGAAATTGTGTTTTTCTTGAGTGTACATGAGCTATTGAGTGTGAGAGGAAGAGAAAGAGGTGATCTACTGTGAGAACCTGTCGGTTGAAAGTGGCTCTCACTTATTTCCATTTGCTGTAAAAGGTATCTCAATTACAAAATCTGCCCTTGCAGAAATTAAGTAGAATTTAGAGACCATATCCTTTCAGAATAAGAGCTGATGAGCCATTCAGTTGATTGTAATTTTATTTGAATGAACCTTTCCTCTCTCTGAATCGTTCTAGAAAATCTTGATCTTCAGTGTCCGCTTTCACAACTTTCATCTTTTCTTGTTGAAAGCGAGCATGAGAAGTGCTCAGAGATTTCTGTACACTTTCTCCATGCTAGTACTGTATGTTTCATTGAACGCTGAAGAGAAACAGCAACTTGTATTACAGTATCACTACCCAAACTGGTCAACCACCAAAACTTCTCCACAGCTTTGGGCCTGAACTCGCTGAACTTTGCGGCCCTTCGTTCAGCTGCTCTTTAATCACAGCTGCTGTACAAATCTTTGATCTTGATCGTTGGATTGTTCTCACATTCACATGAATGATGCAACTTTTTTTCGCTCTGTGGCATGATGACTCAGGTCTGCTTCACCAGTGCAGCCCAAATGGCCAGATGGGACGGTGTATTTGCATACCTAACAGTCAAACTGCTGACTGATCGATTTCTTGGAAGACGGCGTGGTGCTTCGTGAGAGAGGAAGGTAGAATTTGCAACCACCAACTCTCAGAGGTTGGACGTGCACTTTACTGTACAGTATGTGGCTCGAAATAAAATACCATAAAGTGAACGGACGTGGTCAGTTTTATATTTAAAAAAAATCTAAGTTAGAGAAATGAATTTCTGCACTTATCCACAATTTGCATGCATGAGTGCATTCGTGATTTTTTCTCTCGCTGGGTTTGACGATGGTGCAAAGATACAAGTGGACTTCTCAGCATCTGTTTACCTTGACTTTAGTCAACAATTACAATTTCGCCGATATGAGAGTTACATGCTCCTTCAATATGTGCACGTCTGTCAGTGTTTAAGTATGCGTGTGTGTGAATGATTACTTTGTAAGACTGTGTTTGGTGTGTCTGTGTGTGTGTGTGTGTGTGTGTGTGTGTGTGTGTGTGTGTGTGTGTGCGCGTGCAAGCTAACCTGTCTGGAGCACATCCACAGCTCGGTGTGTCCCAGAGGGCTCAGGGGTTTTTGCAGCATTGCAGTCATAGCGGGTCGAGGTAGTTTCTGTCCACTGCATGTACCATCAGCTGCCAGGTGCACAGTGCAAACACACACACAAACACACACACACACACACACACACACACACACACACACACACGGATATCGGTATCTCTTGACCTACCCAGCGGGGTTAGAGGGGCAAAGTTTCAAGGGCCGTCCCATACATTCGAGACAGGAAGTGTGTTCGACCCGGTGTTCCAACAGATAACCTGACAAGATGAGAAACCCTTTTTACATTTTGATAATTGTTGTACACTCTCATTCAGCGGGTTTGTCTACAGAAAACACACTTTATTGTGTTGTTTGAGTATAAACCTCTCCCCCCTTCCCCCTCCAGGACATGACGTACCTGTGTATATCAGCTGCTGACCACTCTAAGCAAAACTTGTGAGTACTAACTTGATATACAATATATACAACAATATGAGGTTCACTATGTTTGAAAGTTGTACAATATTGGATTTGATCTCCCATCTGATGATCTGTTGCAAGTGTAATTGTGTGAATATAAAAGTCTGATAAGAATCTGATTTTAATTTGCAGTTTGTATAAAATTAACTTTTTGACATCTCACGATTTTTTTTATATATTTGAAAGTACATCTATATGAAAGTGTTCTTATTTAAGACATTGTATTGAAAATAATTACACATACAACCAGTAATGATTAAGTACCATACACCAAAAGACTCCAACTATCAATAAGTCATCCAATGTCTTATGGTTGGAGGGAAAGTTCTTGCAGTCAATATTTGATGGAATACAAACTGCAGAATGGTGAAAGAAAAGTGGAATCACTTGATTAATAGATGAAATAATTCTCAGGGGTGTGATTCCATTATAATTTCAATACTTGCCTTCATCATACTTCAACAAGGATCCAGTACTTCAGAGACAGCATCATGTTTATCCACGAGTCTCGACTGAAAGGAGAGGGCTGCCTGGTCCACTGGTGAGTGATGAGTGTATTAATGTACTTGAAATATCATGCAAAATCAATACTTCAACATTAATCATCAAACAACACTTGAAGGGAATTTCAGTCTAATAAGTGAAAACAATATGATCCTTTTATGTTATGTTGTTTTACCTGCACTTAATTACTTACTGCACAGTAGGCCATTCATATTTCTATTTAAAAAATAATTTTGAACTTTTGTTAATGATACGAAACCGGTTTCATTTGCATGTGAGGATGTTGAAAGGAAGAAGCACAAATATTCAGATTTTGGTTAGAATGATGATTGTTTGAGATGATTATCAACTGCAGGTCTCCATATTTTATTAACCCTACTTTTAATTTTCAACCACAACACAACACCAAACAGGA
The DNA here is from genome assembly GCA_023566465.1 of Cottus gobio. Lineage (NCBI taxonomy): Eukaryota > Metazoa > Chordata > Actinopteri > Perciformes > Cottidae > Cottus > Cottus gobio. Next base: position 21,515,819 of record CM042217.1, on the reverse strand, counting down.
AAAAACTAAGCTTTCGTGGCAAATGTCATCACCTTTCATCTTTCCTCAAATCAAACAAGACAAAATCAAGCATTTAACCACATCATAAGGAGAAAAAATGAGGTTTCACTTCGTTGTACACAAAATAAGAGAACCTGATGAAGAAAACTGGCATCGTGCTGTGAAGCTGTGTGCTCTCAGTGTGGCAGGCGTGTCCCGCAGCGTGACTCTGGTGGTGGCTTACATCATGACGGCGACGGGCCGCGGCTGGGTGGAGTCTCTGGCGGCCGTGAGGGCGGCTCGGCCGTGTGCGGGGCCCAACCTGGGCTTCCTCCGGCAGCTGGAGGAGTTTGAAAACATGGAACTGACAGAAGTGAGTGATGCCCCGCTGATCATTAACATTTCATAGCATCAAACACCTATTTTGATTATTGTAGTTTTTCAGTAGTATACCCATCGAAGGTATTTCTCCAATTACCTCTCTGTGTGTTAGTTTGAGTGGCAGTCTGCCATTATAGGTGGGACTCAATCATGCATCCGTGCACAGTGGACTAACAGGAAATGATGCAACCAATTGAACGACATTGTTGACTTTGACATTGTCGTTTTTTATAAAACAATTTGACATGATGAATGCTCTTGGCCAATGGCCAATGGCATGCTCTTTAAACAGGTTTGTTGCTGCTAAAAGAACAACTTGACACCAGCCGATAAGCACAGTTTCAATGTCCTCTCTGGTTGAGTTTTAGGCCTCTTCCACTTTTTTTGACAGTTATTTAACAGGGAAGGCGCAAGCAGGAAGCAGGGGTGTGAGGGGTGTGAGGGAGGGGGGGGGGGGTGTAGCACACAACAAAGCTCCGCGGTCAGAATCAAACTGTGGACGTTGTGGATACATACAGTATGTGGCATGCGCGTAACCGTTCGGCTGCCAGAGACGTGATGGTCATTCAAATAAGGACACACACTTTGGCAGAATACATTCAAAGCCATTGATTAGTGTGTCACTCTGTTACAGAAAACGAGTCAATCGGTGCAAAGTCGAAATGCTCATCTGCTTTCCTCCATCCCATCTCGGCCTTCTTGTATTCATCTGACTCACTGTCACGAACTCTGTGCTCCCCCTCCAGTATCGGGCATGGTGGAAGGACCGGTACGGGAAGAACACGTTCAACGACGATGAGGAGACGGAAAACCTTTTAACTCGGAAATCTAGCAGCAGCAGCAATACCATACCAACCAGCATCCCCTCTGAGCTACAGGTGCAGGTGGCACCTGAAGAAATGTCTTCTGAGAGTCTCATCTGAACTCGAGCGGCTGGGGGAGTGATGTGCTTCTGCTCGGACCATTAAACCCACTAAGACCAGACCCGCGGGTTGCCTTCAGAGCACGGCTAAACGCTCTGTGTCAATGATGAACTTGAATATCATGTTTGCAGAAGGGGTTGGGAGTCATGTGAGTTGGGGGGGATTTTTGATGTCGTCATCTCAGTCCCCCTCGCCGCGTCATGACCTTGCCTCTAACTGTCAAAACAACATGCAAGGGCAGTCAAGCATGAAACCAAGGAAAGATGTACATACAGTCCAGAGTGTGAGTGCACATTTAGCAGCGGTCCCTCCCCGTTAGTTATGCTATGCGCTGTCTCCTACTCGACATATGAGTAGTGCAGTGCATCCTGACAGTGTGCCAGCTGAGTAATACTGCGTCCAGTGAGACCGGATCAGAAGCGTTGTTTATTAACTCATCACAGTTGTATTCCTTAATTCATGTTGTCTTTTGTTTGTATTGTAAAAAAAAGTGTTCGCGGTGTAAATACGACTCTCAATTGTGGCATTAGAAGAAGGATTGACAGTAAAAGCCAGTAAAAGAGAGATTGTGGTGTTAATTATTCACGACTACATTTCTGCTCCAGATTATAACAATGTATTCATGTGAATTTGCTTTTTATTCAATAAAACATTAACATGAGGTGTGATTCATCAAATGGATATTTCGGTAGTACTTTATAACTACACGCTCTTTAGCGTTAAGCATGAGTAAACACTTAAGTCATCATTTATAAAGCATTGTTCCAACATGAACACTCATTTGTAACTCATTAGTCATAAACACAGTTATAAATGTTTTATTCTTCATTAAAAAGCTTGACTACTATTTTCATACTTGATAAATGATGTATTCCCAATTTGTAAATTAAGTATTAAGGACTTATAGATGATTAATAAGACCATTTATAGTGTTAGTAAAAGATTACAACTTATATAAATGTAATTTATTCATGCGTTTATTTATACATAATGATTTAGATATGCATTAATGGTTAGGTGTCAAATCTGTGAAATAAATGCAGTGCAGTAAAAGGCACAATTACCCTCTGAAAGGTAATTTCTTAATGTTAGGGTTGTTTAGTCATTTTAGCCCTCTGCTTCTCTAGAAACATTTTCTTTTGTTACCTGTCAGAACAGTTGGGCAACAAATGAAGTTATTAACCTGGAATCGTTTTTTGAGTAACGGGGTGTTACTGAACTCTTTTCAGCGGCTACTTTCCACTAATTTACAGATTTGATATTACAAACCATGCTGATTTTAATGCTTACCCAACAGTTTATTAAATAGTTTGTACTTTAACTCGATGGGCATAGACGTTGTGCTCAGCAAAAAAACGGCGCTACTTCACGGTGTTCACGGTGTTCTCGTGTATTATAAATATCAGAAGGCTGATCTCGTCAATATTGCACATGTTCTACACAAACAGATGTTGTGATTGCTCAGCGCATCACGTCTGCCATATTTTTACAGATACTTTTCGTAAAACTTTCTCATTTCACAGAATTGTTTTCGTCTCCGTACCGTGCATGGTTTTCCACGTGTGCGCGGGTGTGTGACACTTTTGACTGACGGCGGCAGGGTTTCCCCCCGGCGCCTTACTGGAGATCAGCCGCTGCGTGCGCGCAGATAAGCTTCGCATGAGAGAGAGAGAGAGAGAGAGAGAGAGAGAGAGACACACACAGCAGGTGCGTCCTCCTCAGCATCCCCGGCTCTGTGTCTCCGCCCCCCCGCGGCTCTATAGGCTGGAGGATTTAAGCGGGCCCGCGGTAGTGAGGCGGTAGTAGGGCTTTATGAGACTCAAAACTTGACTGGTTCGACTTCCCCAGGTAAGACCACGTTCAGCACGCCGCCAAGGCCAAGTTATTCCGCGTGGGAGCTTCTGGGTGGTTAGTGAGAGTCTGTACTGAATACTCATCCCTCTCCGCGAAACTCGCACCTTACTTTGAAAGCGGGGTTGCTGCGTGCGTGCGTGCGTTTGGATCAGAGATGAACGCAGAGGTGGATTACGGAGGCTCCGGGAGCAGCGGGAACGGAAAGCTGCGCCAGTGGCTCATCGAGCAGGTGGACTGCGGCAAATACCCCGGTCTGGTGTGGGAGAACGACGAGAAGAGCATCTTCAGGATACCGTGGAAACACGCCGGGAAACAGGACTACAACCGCGACGAGGACGCCGCGCTGTTCAAGGTAAAACACCCGCAACACCGCGATGATTCAGAGTAATGAGGGCGCACTGACCCAACCCATCGCCCCAAAGGATGCTAAAGTCTGTAAAGTGATGTCAAGGTAGGCTGAGAAGAAACTATTATATATGTATTATCATTATGCTGTTTATTTATTAAATATGTATAGGCAAATTCGTAAATATCGTAAATATTCAAGTATACTAGTACATCTGTCATGCCGTTTTTAATGTGCAATATAAATAGGGCTGCAGCGACTCCGGTCTATCACAGAAAAACAGCCCTTTTATCTTCTTAAAATAATACAATTGTAAAAATAAATAAATAACCGTCCCTTCACTTGGAGGGTGTCTACTGGCTCTTAGATATATGATGGAGTTCAGTTTAAAGAACTGTTCGTCTCATCCTCTCAGGCCAAACTAAGTTTTTTTTTAATAAAGTTTGACCGGTGTGCTGTTTGCAGGCCTGGGCGCTGTTTAAGGGAAAGTTCCGGGAGGGGATCGACAAGCCGGACCCGCCGACCTGGAAGACCCGCCTCCGCTGCGCGCTCAACAAAAGCAATGACTTCGAGGAGCTGGTGGAGAGAAGCCAGCTGGACATCTCAGACCCGTACAAGGTGTACCGCATCATCCCCGAGGGCGCCAAGAGAAGTGAGTCCACCTCAAACCCCTTCACAACCTTACAACTGTTGCTCTTTGGCATACACGTGTAATGACAATGCATATATAGTCTTTAAGTCAACCAAGCTGGGTGAACTTTAAAAAAAGTTTGTTGTTTTTTTTTTTATTTTAATTTTGGAAATTCTCTTCAGCGATGGATAAAGGTCACTGACTGTAATACAGCTTTAAAAAGTTAAGAAGCCAAACCACCAGTGAAGGTCACGCTGCATGATGTCAGCACTTTTCTGAGCAGAGTTCTGTGTGTGCTTAGATTTGTCTTCTCTGTCTCGCATTCAGGGCCCAGACAGGAGGACAGTCCTCTGAGTCCAATGAGCTACCAGGTGCAGTCCCCCTATCCGGCCCTTCAGACCCAGGTGACTGTCATCCACATGGAAATGAGCGGCCTTAAGAGAGGGAGAGGGAGAGGGAGAGAGAGAGAGAGAGAGCGGGAAGGAGGGAGGGAATGGGGGAGGAGCAGGGGTGGGTGTGCAACAGAAACAGTGGATGAGTGGATGATACCTTGCATGCATGAGTGACCTCGCATGCACCAGATCCCACGTCACAGGTTTGAGTTGCATCCCAAAGTCTTACTGAGTCTTTTTTGTTGTCAAAGTTACAAGGATGAGACCATTTTGGTGATGCAAATTCTATAAAAAAGCATGTCAATAAGAAGTGTTTGTAACTTGTTAGACAGTATATGTTATGTATGTTTATGCCACGGCCATACCCAAGATAGAAATACTTCTGTCGGGAGTTCCCTAGCATGATGCTACCATACAACATGTTGACTAGCCACCAAAAAAGAAAAACATAGACACACACACATACTACATTTAAATGTTAAATCATATTTTTGTTAATCTTAGCTCACTACACTATTTCAAAGTGTCCTGCACACTTTCAGGAATATAATTTAAATGCATTGCTTTGTTTAATTCAACTGTGTACTATTCTATGTCTAAAAATATAACCAAATGACTTTTTGTGTTTGTGTGTGTGTCTGTAGATACCACAGTACGTGCCCACACCAGAGTGCGGCTGGAGAGATTTCTGCCAGGAGCAGGCCTCCCTGCCCGAGCTGCCCTTCCCTCACTGTCCCCCCCGCAGCCTGCCATGGCAGGGCCAGCCCATGGAGAATGGTACGGTCCTCAACGTTCCCTGATAAGCATGAGCGTTCCTCAGCGGTTCCTTTCCCTGAGCTCTTGTCTGTCCCTCCGTGTGTGCAGGATATCAACTCAGAGCCTCCATTTACTCGTACGGTCCTGCTGACAGTCAGCCCTCGCCTTTCTCACTGGACGCCAGCATCCGATCAGCAGAGGCGCTCTCAGGTAAGCACGGCCATTTCACTTTTTCTCAGTCCGGGGATGGGATGGAGTATACCGATCGGCCTAATGGGGGCGCCATAATTGAAGGTAAAAAACGATAAAGATTAGATTAGATCTAAAAATGTATGATTCTTACATTTCTTATATGATTCATGGTCCCCGCTGGCATCAACCATATGTTTCGAGACCCACTCAACGGGACCTGCCCAGCACCAGATACTGTATGCGGGGATCATATGCATCTGCCAGGCTGCCCCCTAGTGGCCAGGCTAGACGTAACGCAGCTTTAAGGAAACTTGAAAGGATGGCATTAAGAAAATACAATAAGTCTGATTGTGTTGCTGATGTGCTGGTCAAACTTCAGTGACATATTTTAGAAGTGCTTTCTAGCAATTTAAAACACAGACGAGACTGATGATGTCACTATAATTAAAGCTTAACATTTCATAGTTTGAAGTCTTCCTCCCTCAAACGCAGCTGATGCCCCTTCCATATGACCATTAATACACAATTGACTCTGTTTGGCTGCTTTCGTCGATTCATTTCCTGAGAGACGACTAATTTATAATTTCCTTGATTGTATTTATATTCATTTACAGCCAAACATGTAGCTCACAGTAAACATGTGACTCAAGGTTAAATCTTGACCGATGGATGTGACGCGTACAAAGATCAGTGTCTGAAATATTTGACATCGCAGCTCAATTTACGTCGACAACACACCACACTGCTCAACATCTTTCACCACCGCCCCGAGAAACATGTGACCAGACTAACGAGACCTTTTTCCTGTGACCTCCTCTCCTCCAATCAGACTTCCGCCTGCATGTGTCTGTGTATCTCCGGGACTCTCTGGTGAGGGAGGTGACCACCTCCAGCCCAGAGGGCTGCCACATCACTCCCTGCTCGCCGGAGGAGAAGCACTACCTGCCTTCTGGAGGTCCTGAGGTGGTCGTCCTGCCTGTGGAGAGTCTCTCTGCCCAGAGGAGGACAGAGGAGTGTCCCCCGAGTCCCCCGTCCACCCTGGAGAAGGGGGTGTTACTGTGGATGGGCCCAGATGGACTCTACGCTCGCAGGCTGTGTCAGAGCAGGGTGTACTGGCAGGGAGGACTCTCCCAGTATGGAGACAAGCCCAACAAACTGGAGCGAGAGGTCACCTGTAAACTCCTCCACACACAGGACTACCTGACAGGTGAGACGAAAGAGAAGGGCTGCAACTCATTTTATAATCGTTAAAAGTGGGTGATTTGGTTTTCATCGTGAGCTATAAGTCTTTGAAATGTCAAAAAGTCCTGATGCCATGGCAGTTTCCTACAACCCAAAGGGGAGGGCTACAATTGAACTGACTGTCGTTCTGAAAGTAGTTTCAGATGCCTCAAAGACTCTTCCCCCATCTGGATGAAAAAAATATTTTGTTGCACAAAAAAAGAAAAAAGAAGAGTTTTCACCCAAATGCAACTAACCAGCAGCCGGAAATGACACACGTGCTTTTAGTTATACACTCGCGAAATATGAAGATGTTATTTTGTATGAAAATATCGTAAAGAATTAAAAGCAACTGATTCAATTTTCAAGAAATTACACAGATTGAGGAAGAAGGTATTCTATTCTAGTTTTGTCAGTACTTGCAACTTGAGAAACAGGTAAAAAAAAAATAAAAAAATGTAAACGCAACAGAATGAAGAGAAGAGTCTTTGAGGATTCTGGAAATACCTTCAGAAAGGTGTTGTCCATCAACCTTTTGAATCTTTTAAAGTGTATTTCCCGTAAAATCTGATTCGTAACTCAGTGACCTTATGTGCTCAGGCTGAACTTACAGTGAGTCAAACGTAAAGTTTGTGTTGGTCTGAGTGTCTGATCTGTATTTTGAGAAAAACTACAGTTCATTTACAGTAAGTCACTTTGGATGAAAAGCTGGGTAAGAACAAAAGGGACAATCAAATCCCCCCAAAAGTCAATATCACTGCGTGTCAACCACAATAACTGTGGCAGACAACCGCCTGAGAGAAGTATTTAAAGATGAAGCGGCAGTCGCATCACTTCTTCAGAGCCACATCAACCCCGCCCACATGCCAAGCCAGCTGTGTGAAAAGGTCTGACAGCTAATCGTATTTGCATACATGGTGTGAGCAGGACTTTCCATTCAAATCACCCCAAAGGTCATGCGACTTCAAGAGAAATCCTCCAGAATTCGTTTGAATCCGCCCATTTGCATGCATTTCAGATTTGAAAGCTCATAACGATGTGAGCTCATCCATTTCCTTGACTTTCAGAAATCCAGAGCTACGGGCTCCACGGTCGGCCGCTGCCTCGTTTCCAGGTGTTGTTGAACTTTGGAGACGAGTGTCTGGACCTGCAGAGACAAAGACGGACCCTCACAGTGCAGGTGACTGTCCACACTGTAACACTATAGCTGGTTTATTAGAGTTTAAACCTAGTATTCAAAGTCTGTTTAAAACTGTAAATTCAGTTTCTGAACGGGTCTCCAGAGAGATTCGGCCTGAATCACAGCCCACATTTGTGATTGTTCTCTTCACTGATATAAAGTGAAAAGAAAGGAACAATTCAGTCTGATTGTGAGGATAATTGAGCACGGCGCTTTGGACTTTGACCTGAGAAGATCAGAAACAGAGAAGACGAGCTGGAAATGAAGATGAGCATTTTTCAAGATTTTGCTGAATTTTATATTTAAAAGTCAGTGTAATCCAAAATGATCATAATTCTTCATAATGCAGATTTAAAAGTTGTTTTTCCGACCAACACACGACCGAATCATTAAAACATTAATGATTTAAAACATCTGAGATTTTGATTATTGGTTATCCAGTGGCCTGAATTATTATTCAGGCTCGTATACGTTAAAGCACTCCTTAGGTTAACCATCCATAGCTACCCTTTCAGTTCTCTCCTTTAAAAAGCTGAAAGAGCAGAGGACCAAGTAGAGAGTAAGGATGGACATTTCAAGCAAAAATACTATCTTCTGAAAAATATTATATTTCTTTATATATGATTATTTATATATATATATATATTTATTTTTTTATAATGCATCACTTCTCTGACAGACTGTCATGTGCTATTTTTACAGTTTCAAATCCTACTTTTCACTTCCCAAACGATAGTTTTAGGGTTTCAAATATGAGTTTTTGAATGGCGACGTGAGCTCATGGAAACGTCCTGTGGGGACGGTTTAAAGCGCTGACCTGACCTGTCTGACCTTCCTTCAGGTGGAGCCACTGTTTGCCAGGCAGCTCCTGTACTACGCCCAGCAGATGGGCGGCCACTACTTCCGCAGCTACGAGCACCCGGGAGTCACGGACCACTTAAACACCTCTGAGGACTACCAGAGGACCGTCACACACCACCACAGCAGCAGCCTGCAGGAGTGATCTCACGAGGCTCAAGTGACTGTTGAAACCCTCAAGACGCAGCAGTGACCTTTGACACAGGAGACGAGATAAATGAGACACGAGGACAAACGTGGACAGCGGTATACATGAAGAGTATGGACACTTAGTGACAGTAACTGTTAGCCCCGTGGGGTTCTGTGTGTGTGTCGGCATGTGTGTGGCTGGAACAAAAGTTGCAGTGTTACTTCATTTTCTCCTTACTATATTTTTGTGGCAGCATTTTTGATGGCTCCATACTTAGTATGCAAAGAAAACTGACAGCTTGGGCGATTGTACAGGAGAAAACTGTGTGGTTGAATTCAATTGTTTTAAAGTTATAGACATTCTGGGAAATATGCTTATTTACTTTTGCTGAGTTCGATGAGAAGATGGATACCCGTCTGTCTGTCTGTACAGTGAGCATGTTAGCTTAGCTTAGCACAAAGACTGGGCACAGCCTGGAGGCCTGGCTCTGAGTGAAGGTGACAACATCTGCCTGTACAGGCACCTCTGTAGCTCACAATTTAAGACATAATATTTAGTTTATTTAATATGTACAAAAACTCATTTTATGGGAGGCCATAAGTCAGACTATTTAATTTTTACACCTTGTTCTGTTTTTTTTATCTCTGGAATTAGCCAGGCTAACATTTCCCCGATTTGCAGTCTTTATGCTGAGCTAAGCTAATTGTTTCTTGGCAGTTGCTTTATATTTGCTGTACAGACGTGAGGACGGTATCGATTTCCTCATTTAATGCTTCCTCTCAATGTTGTTTTGTTGTTGCTGGGAGACACACTATCAACGGCATTTAAGTTATGAGTGAAGACGTGTGCCCATCTATTGTTTGCGTGAGAAACTCAGGGAGCTGGTTTTAGATAAGCTTTTTCAACAACATTTTGTATCAATTACATGATATATTTTTCAAATTGAAGTGTCATAATTTCAAATGTGTGGAAGAGTTGTTGTGGATGTTTGAGCTGTTTTTGCCTTGAAGGAGCACATTTCTGTTGTAAAAAACAATAAATGGCTGAAGTGCAAAGACGCCCTGTGTTCATAAGTGCGTGAGCTCCTCGGGTAACGTCAGTACCATGCGTGCTATCTCTGAACAGGAAGTGTGGTTCAGATGCAGGATGAGGCTGGTTCATCAAACACTTGGTTATCACAAACAAATGTGATGACATCAGGAGGGGAGGAGCGAGAAGAGGAAGAGGTTGGCCACGCTTTCCACGCTGAGCCGGAGAGAAAGCCTTCCTGACTTCAGTTCACAGACGAGAGTCGGTTTCCACTTCCATGGAAAGGAATCACAAAAACCCACAAGCACTCGTGTCACTGCCACGAAATAATTGACAGGAAGATCCTTGGAAGTCACCCGTTAAGCTTTTACTGAAAACACGTTGTTGTATATTTCTCGCCGTCACCTTCCTAAAATGATGACCCAAGTCAATTTTTCTAGGTTTTTCAGAAAACACAAAAAACTTGACAAAATGTTGATTATATGATATTTATTAATAGTTTCACTCAAAAAGGTTACGACAATAGATATCTATTGACATACTAATAACAATGTCTGTCAATCATGTAACATAAGAAGAATAAATGACTGAACATGCCTTTGTGACCTAAGCAATTTTAAACCTTCAACTCTGTCAACAATAAGCAGAACTAACAAACTTACTAAGCATAATGCTGAGGAGGCATGTGTCTCCTGACTTCTCCCTCCAGCTTTTCCTTGCTGGGTTCTTGACTGATGCCTATTCGTGTGGCAAATTGTCAAAGAAGTGATGGCACTCGATGAGCATGATGTGTTTCATTGACTGGAGGTCAAAGGTCCTGGACCTTTCTCTCCTTGATTGGCAGAGCACATGGAAACATTATTATCCATGCAATCGGCTCATTTGGCTCCTGGACCCTCTGAGAGAGTGCTTCCCACGCAGAGTCCTCCGAGAAGCACAGCTTGAAATGGACCTTTCCTTCACTGCTAAACTGAAGAGCAAGTGATGCACAGTCGGATCTCCAGCTTTTTTGCCTGGTCGGATGCTAATGAAATAAGATCCATTCAGTTTCAGGAAGTCATAATGCTTAAGCACCTTCACATGGTAAGGTGATGGCCTGATTCTTGCAGTCTGGAGTATGATGACGTAGTCTCCTGGGGTGAAGATATCTATAACTATTTTGTGTTCAATTGTACTATGCATGCTGTCCCACTCCATGTGGGCCCTGCAACAAGGCCTTTCTGTGTTATTAGTGCCCCATATGTCCTTGCAAGCTCAGAGAATGCCTTCACCACACATGCATTCTGGTTGTGATGGTTCTGATAACCACAACCGTCGCTCCACCCTATGATCTCCTTGAGTTCCGATGGTCTTTGATCACGCCTTCAAAATGGCGATATTGAAGGAGTGCAAATACCTCGCTATTGAGGTCGCAGTACCTTTGATCTTAAGTCGAAGAGGGTAAAGTTATAGACCTGTAGTTTTGCTTTGTAATAGGGTGACTGTGGCTCAGAGGTTAGCAAGTCTGTCTTTCAATCAGAGGGTCGGTGGTTCGATCCAAGGCTCTGGTAGTCCATGTCGTTGTGTCCTTGAGCAAGACACTTAACCCTAATTGCTCACCGTTGCTGTGTCTACGGTTTACTGTATATCATGTAAGTTGCTTTGGATAAAAGCGTCAGCTAAATGTAATACAGGTGGATGGCTTGGATTTTTGGAAACCGCAGCACAGCTTGCAAGTCTCATTGTCATCGTCACAGGATTTCTCTTGCCTCGCTTCATCTTTCTGGGTGACATGCACATCATATTCGGCCTTACTGATATTCCTATGCTTGTATGAAACACAAACGTCACACTGATGTTCTCTTCATGGAACACATCTGTGAAATATTGTATTCGACGGCCCTCAGTCCAGCAGCTGTTGATATTCTGGATGTAGTGGGGAGATGGCAGTGCCTGGTAGAGGAACCTCTTGTCTGTGTTGGTCTTTGTGCTTCTGCAGTAGTGTGACTCAACAGTGGGCAGGCCCCTGAACCAGACCTTAAGGACATCCTTGGCATCAGTTTCAAGCTTTGCATGCTTGCCACCCTTAAGTCCAGATTGAGATGGTGGTGCTGCCGCTTGTTTGATGGCGTCTTGGTTCAGCCAGTGTGTAGTGGTTCGTTGAGGGAGACCAAGTGTAGAGGGAAAAAGTGGCTTGCACACTTTGAGACTCGCTCCATCTTGAAACTTCAGTTGGGAGGACATTGATGAATTGCGTCGGGATCCCTCAGCAACTTTCTTTTGCTTCATGTTAACCTTTGTGACCAAAGTGGTGACATATAACGGACGTTCTTCCCAGGTGTGGATTGCCCAAATTTTCTGAAATATCCACTGCCGCTGCTCTTCTGTAATGACTTGACAGTCTTGAGTTGATAAACTAAATAACTATGCAGTATTTATAGCCTAGCCTATGTTATAGTAAACCTCATCACTTATCAATAGGGGACGAGCCCTGAATCATAGAAATAATTTAACTGAATATGTAGATTTTCTTTCTTCTTGATGCAGCTGCCATCTTGATGCAGCTCGTAAAATTGCCTAAGCCAAACTGTCTTTTGACTTAGGCAAAATAAAATGGCCTAAGTCACACTCTTGACATTGGCCATTATAGTACAAGGGAAGAATCGCATAATCTGTTCAACTGGGGCTAGTATCACGAGGAGATGATTTAGGCATAATAAGATATTTTCATAATTAATGCCGGACAGCAAATTAGCATTTTTTTTTAGCACTCTGTAATCATTTAACAAATGCTTTATAACAAACTATTATGAAAAAGATGTAAGTTACCAACTATAACTCCTGTTATGGGCAACCATAAGTGGAGGTGGATGTTTAACAATGAAAAGATAGGGAAATACAGCCGTAAGAATATTGAAAGGTTTTGATAGGATAAGAATTGTTATAACCCTTACTATATCTGCTCATGACCACACTATAACCCGATAACGTTAATAAATGGTTATATAGTGCTGATAAAGCTGCAATGTATAAGATCAGACTAGAATTATAAAATTCAAAAATCTCAAACTTGTACCGGCTCTCAGGGTTTCAGTTTGGTCAAATGTATGTATTCTTGCCCTGCTGTTGTTAGTAGATGGCTACTTTTTAGATGTGTATAACTACATTTAGATGGTGTGGACCAGAAGAAGAGGGCAAGTGCTGCATTCATTTGGATCATGTGACCAGATTGTACACATTGCACTTAATGTATTTAATGAATGAAGAAATATAGGGCAACCCCCTCTGAAAGCCACACATTTCCAGTGCGAGTTCTGTGTCTGCTTCTCGCTGATCTGGTTCACTTGTCGTGTTTTTGCAAGTCTGGCTGTGTGAATACAACCGTTCTAAAAACAAACAACAGGCAGGGTTGAAATTTCCTCTGATGTGTCAAATTTCTCCACTCACCACGGAGAAAAGTCAGATCAAAGTATAAAAGTGTTTTGCAGGTCTCGTCACCTGAATGGAACAAAGAACTGTTGAATATAACATTTTATATGAAAAAAAAAACTCCCCCTTCATACCTCTGTTACTGTAAACAGAGAGCGGATAAGGGTTTAGGCTTTGAACTTATTTTGTGAATGAATCCGTGGGAGGGCGCAGAGCTAAGTTTAGAAGTCAGAGAACCAAAACAACTACCCTGCATGGCTTTCCCCTGAACAGAGATGGGAAACCAAGACACAGAAAAGGTCTGAGGGTCACGACGTCGTAGACAATAACAGAACGCTTGTACATTCAACAGTAAAGTACAATAACCTCACGTCTTTGTCAAACTTTCTCATGCACGTTGTGGGCGTGTTGCTGTGCGTCGCCTCCGCCTGAGTGACGACACCCACCACAACCGTACTGCTCGCTTCGTGAGCCCTACACCCACGACCGTGATCACACTTTCTGCCGTCACCATCTCCCTCTAGCATCCGACTACACAGCCTGTGCTGTTCCATTTGTTGGCCTGAATAACGGCCTTCGCCGGGCCCCACCCTGCCCCACCCTGCCTCACCCTGCCTCACCCTTCGCTCACACTCCTCCCAGAAAGCCAGAGAGACGTTGACACCATACTGGGTGCGTTAACTGGTGAGCTGGAGCTCCACAGATGAATGGCTTAAAGCCGCTGGTTTGAACCGGTGTGCACACTCACCAACGGTCTGCAAATATGCACCATATGCAAAAAATATGACATATGGATTTGTGTGTGTGTGTGTGTATGAAGACTTGATCAGTGATAATTTTTCAGATGCTGTGGTATTGATGCATGGGGTAACATGCAGGTTATACGTTTTTGCTCCTTGGCACTAGAGATGTTTTTTACATTTTTTTTCTTCAGTAAGTAAAAAAGGAAAACATATGATGTAGAATTTGTAATGCTAATCAAAAGACAACAATGTAATATTAAGAAAGAGATCACATTGTGATGATCTCCACCAAGAATAGTAGGTCCTCTCTAAGTTAGTTAGCAGGATGTTGACGATTAATGGTGGGAATTTAGGCTTTGGCCCAGAGAACAAGTGATTTTTTTTTTGGAGTGGGTAGAGCAACCATGTGGCCTTCTTTAAAGAGCTTTATATTCAGACGCATTGGTCTTGAATAGTGACATGCAAAAGCAAAACTTGCCTTTTGAAAATATCTTATTATCCCAAAAGCATAGTGGCCATCAGCCAATCCTCATAATTGTATACTAAAACATGTATGATAGGTATGTATGTGTATATATATATATATATATTTTAGGGCTACCCCCTCTTAGTGAGCCATCTGCTTTTGGTCTCATCCCCAAGCAACCTAAGAACACATCTCTGGTAGACAACAGATTCTTTGTGGGGAAATTCAGTTTTACAGATCTATAGATTAAATTGACCAATCATTTAGTCAACAAAATTAATTCTTAGTCGAATATATATCTTGCTGTGAACACAGTAGAAGAAACTCCAAACATTTCTGTCCAGTGCAGCAAGTCTCAAATGCTGTGTATGTGTGAGAGTCCGAACACCTGAACAAACACGTAAGTAAGTGTTCTTACTTTATTGGGCAGTAGAGATGCCACAGTACAAAGCATCAACGCCGACTTTAAACCTTGAATAGGACAAATATTTCAGTCTGAGACAGGAGAGTCCATCCCGGTTACAGCCTACATCCCACTTGTGACCCAGAACTCTCTGGAAACAGGCCAGTTAGCCCCTTGCTACACGGCCTGTCAGTTACACGAGTGGTCGATTAGCATAACCAACATGGCTGGGACTGTCCTGCACAGTAACAATGAAATCAACTCATTTTGTGTCTTTGAGATTAGATGAACAGACTTTGGTGTCCAATCAGGGGAAGCAGACGTCGAAAGTGACACTTAAAAAAGTGATGCGTTCACAAGCAAAGTGATAAATGACAAAATATGGTTAACACTCATTAGCTGATTCACCGAGATAACAAACAAAGAGTGCAGTATCGTTGTAGGCAGACTGGGTTCATCTCTTAACGGGCTGGATGCAGCAGGGCTGGAAGCAGGTGAGCTGGAGCTGCATGCTGCTCTTGAACTTGTTCAACAACTCTTCCAGCAACCTGGTTGGGGAAAAAAAAACATAAATTGGGTGAAATTATTATTTTAAGCAAATACCGAAAGAAAACAAGATTGATTTTTTTTCAAGTCACCAGAATGACACTCACTTCTTATCGGCTCCGCTCTGGAGTTGTGGAAGGGCATCCAAAGCAAGTTTGAAGCTGGCGCTACAACAGAAAATCTTTGTTAAAACTTAAAGACACTAAAGAAACACATGTATTAAAACTGGAAAACAGAAAATACAGTCAAAGCATGCACGCTGACCTCCACACACGCACGCACGCACGCACGCACGCACGCACGCACGCACGCACAAGGGCACACCACAGTGCGTGCACACAGCAGAACCAGATTACTTTCACTTCCTTTCCAGAACCCACCAAGTAACATAAATAGGGACTGTGGAGAGGGATGTGCGACTGCTAAGATTTATGTTTGTGACATTCGCTACCATAAATCACTGGGCGCATATGGGAGTTCCCGTCTGTGACACTGTGTGAATGTGTGTGCTGCACTTACCTGCTTTCAGAGTTGAGGTATGTGGCTACGGCGTCTCTCAGAGCACAGAGTTCAAGACGGGCCTGGGGGGAGGGGGGGGGGGGGGGGGGGGGGGGGTCATGGGCAACAGAGCAGATGAAATCAAATGAACATCTTCAACTGTCAGCAGCTTGAACTGAATTATAGCACGATCAGATACGACAGGTAAATCCCCCAGCAAGCGTGAGGGTCGACTTATGAGTCAGGGTCTTACTATGACTGATTAACTGCTCTATGACTGGGAGCATGTGTCCGTGACTACCTGCAGGGCTCCGTTTTTGCTGAAGGAGGACACACATTGCATGAGACGACACATCTCATCCGCAACCGACTCAACAATCTGAGACAAAACCCGAGGTACCAGGTCCTTCGACACCGTGAAGACCTGATGAAGACAAAGGTGGTGACGAACGCGTTAGACACATGGCGAGGAGAGAAAAAAAAAACACATCAAATGCAGAGTTTGATAAAGGGACAAGTCCAAAGAATGAGAAGAGGTGATGGTGTGTACCTCAGCATGAACTGCGATGATGCTGACCAGCGCTTCCTTCAGGTAGTTTCTTACACCTGAGGGAGAACAAGGCACAGCATGAACAGAAATCCAGGAACACGGGAAGATGAGATGCTGGGAGTGCTCAACAAAATGCATTTCAAGGTTTCTTCTGTCGTTACGCACACGGCCGTTTGTCACTTTAGGTGAAAGCATCACATCGCTAAAGAAAGGTATCAAAGGAAGTATCACGTTTGGTATTGATACCAAAACTCGGGAGTTGTATTGGCACTAGTATAGACAATTTGCATAAAGTACCTTTTTATAGCCGTGTCAAAGTCACTGGCTGAACTAGGAGTTCATAACCTTTGATTATTTATGGTGAAGATTTGATCCAGTGAGAAGAAAAGTAGTTCACACTGATGGTAATTAATGCAAAGGTTTATACTGTAGGTCTTAGGAGGTATGTCGTCATGGTTTATTTGACTAGTTATCAATCTAGTACGATCTGTTCAGTATGTTCAGTGAATGGTGAATGTAAATGCATGTGCAGTGCAATCTTCTTAATATTCATGATTAATAATAGATTGGAAACATTTGTGATTAAAATGTTTCAAAGCGAGAGGCCTTCAAATTTCCTTTGTCTTTATTGCTTCATGATCCTAATGTCATATCATCCACAAAAAAAGAATATTAACACGCTGCACACAAATCATGCAAATACATGAAGCTGGTGTATTATGTTTGACCTGACACTGTTCTGTGAGGAGAACAATAGACAGGAGAACCCTGAGGCAGCAACACTGAAGGTACTGAAACTGGATTGTTAATGCCTTGCAGCGCCGCACACACCATCATGAGTCCCACACAAAGAGTGAAAGTATCATATCCTAGAACTGTGGTTTAGTGTCCAAAATGTTCCTCTTTCACTTGCAGCCCAAACACACCAACTTACACCGGCAGCCCCAAAGCAGAGCGAGGCCCAACGTCCTACAGCAACGCTGCCTTTCAAAGCCCCGTCGGGAGCTGCTGCCCATCTGAAAACGCACCCGGAGCTCCAACAAGCACTCTGACATGTTCACAAGTTGCCTCACATCCTGTGTTAAGGTAAACCACATATACGCATTTAGGTTTCACCTGGGTTCGGTGCATCTGGTGTACAAAAAGTCAAACTAAACTCATGTGCACACACGTCGCTGCACACCCACACTGAGCACAAAAGGCCATGAGCTTTGTAGGGGGACTAATAGTGATCTCAGCGGGGTTTACAGTAAGCCATCAAAAGACAAGACACACTGAGAACCACAACACGGATCAGACCAGAGCTCTCATCCAGCAGGACTGTTAGGAGCTAATTTCGGATATTCAGGTAGTGGCCGGCTGCCCCTCGCCATCCAGGTTTTATCATCGTGACACACAAGAGGAGCGTGCTGAGCTCCCGTGAGGCAGTACGGTACCTGTAGGGGTCTGGCAGTCTCTCCAGTCAAAGTATCCGGCGTAGATGCCGGGCTCCAGCGAGCCCGAGATGGGGTCGGCCCGTCTCTCGATGTAGGCCTCAAAGAGTTTTCTATCCAGCTCTCGCACAGCATCGACACTCACCTGGGACGTAAAGGACATGTAATGTTACAACAACAAAATGGAGACACACATTCAGCACACAATATATGTATATATATATATATATATATATATATATATATGTATATATATATTCTTTGACACTTCTAAGTCGAAGCAGAATGTGATACTGTACATAATAATCTATCTACCAATAAAGACACAT
The DNA here is from genome assembly GCA_023566465.1 of Cottus gobio. Classification (NCBI taxonomy): domain Eukaryota; kingdom Metazoa; phylum Chordata; class Actinopteri; order Perciformes; family Cottidae; genus Cottus; species Cottus gobio. Next base: position 21,497,571 of record CM042217.1, on the reverse strand, counting down.
AATCCATCTCCTTGTATTTGTGTAGCTGTGTTTTTGTTCTTTACATTGTGGTCCTCAAATGTGTGAAACAAAAACCTTTTGTTTGAATTTCTTCAGGGCTTTGTCATACCATGATAAATAAATGATAATATTGAGCCCTTATTATCACCCAGCCCTGTGTGGACGCTGCGATGGGAGATGCTTTATCCTGTGAGGGCATAATATCCTGTTTGTAATGTTCTACAGGCATAAGGTTTGGGGAATTTGGCTGCTGTGTGGTAGATGCATTATGGGGGAATTCTTTAAAAAAAAAAAAAAAAAAGTTCTGTTATTAACTGGAAAGCTAACCGAACAGTTCTTTGCTTTGTGAATCAGCCATTAGTCATTGTGAGCGTGTGTGTGTGTGTGTGTGTGTGAAGAAGAGAAAGTCAAAATGTGGAACTGAGCTTACAAGACCATGACCTTTACTTTTTTCTTCTTAAAGTAAAGAGTCATATCTTTAGCGTCGGTCTGATCAGCTTTGTTGTTGATGAAAACACAACACACTTCTAATCAGCCATATGAGTCAGAGCGAGTACTCGTTTGGTATAAACTGACCCGTGTGATCTTCTCAGTGCCTGTGAGGCTGTGCTTCTCAAAGTGATTGGCCAGGTTCAGGAAAGTGCGTCTCTCCAGGTATTGGCAGTTACTGAGGATGATCAATAGACGCTGCTCCTATACACACAAACATACATTTTTATACTTTTATACATGCAAGGACTCTCATAGACATAATGCAAACCCTAACCTCTGACCTTGATCATCACAACTACATGCCGAACCCCAAACTTTAACCAAGGCGTGACCTCAACCCTGAGACTAAGTACTAACCCTCGAATAGCCCTTTGAAGTATGAAGGACCGAACAAGGTGTCCTAATATGTACTCACTTCTTCCCCACGCTTTACTTTCTAAAAATGTCCTCACTTCCATAGCTCACTGAAATGTCCTTATTCTGCAAAAAAGATTCTAAACTTTTTCAAATGCAGTAACTTAGTAATCTTTGCAAAAATGTTCTTGCTTTTCAAAAATGTCTTTATTTCCTAACATCCCTTCATTTTGCTAAAAATTCTCTAAATGATCCCTAAACCCCTGAAATGTTGTCTTTTCAAAAGTGTCCTTACTTTTCAAACTTGTTCTCATTTTCCTTAAACGTCTTTGCTTTACAAAAATGTCTTCATGTTGCTGAAATGTCACTTTCAAGGTCTTCGACTCACATTGGTACTCACAAACAACTACAGCACACAATACTGCACACACATGATCGCACACAAACACTGACAGAATGGCTGCCGTGCATTTTGACGAGCACACATTGCGTTGTCGCTGGCAGCGATACGTTTTTCACCCTCAATCTGAACCAGACTGCATACCTGAAAATACGACTTCAGTGGGTAGATGTAACCTGATATTTAACTAGTAATGGCATCCCTCGTGTGTATGTGGCGGTTTCTAGTTTACCAACTCGCCAACCAAACAGTAGAGTTCACATCAAGTGTGTCACCGGTCTGAACATTGGTCAGCTGCTCTCGATCGAGTCTCGCTGCCTAACCCCTGCTACGCATATTCAGGCTGGGGAACCCCCGTCCGCCCCTTGCTCCATTTCCCTTTACAAGAAGCACTCTACGCCATGCTCTTCCTCCTCCTCCTCCTCCTCCTCCTCTTCCCCTGCGCTAAACCCCCTTCACTCAAATCTCAAACAAGTTACAGGAAATGAGGACGTATCTGCTTCTTGTCCACAACCAGGAAACAGCCTGATAACATGTCGTGGTTTGAATGAGTGAGACGCGCATCGGGACTGTTGTGTGAAGGAGGCGGCCCACGCCTCGGTGACGCTGCCACATGTGGGCTTTCAGGTGTAAGAATCCCAAACAGCTTGAAAGGAAACAGCATCATGCTTACAGATGTTGGACTGAAGCCCTCGTGAACTCCAGTGAAACGATCTGGAGAGGACAGGTCCACTGAAATGTTGCTGCACACACAAACACACACACGTGTCGTCAGAGTCACACACACTGTAATCAAAGATATGAAGAAGTCATCCAAATACTTACTGAGACGTCTCAATGTCACTTTTAGTGCTCAGCTGCCCCAAGCAGTTTATGAAAACCTGCGTTGGACACATGAACTCAGTCAGGCATGTTGTGAAGGACACACAGCATTATATCTTACACGATGAACTTGCTCAGGTCACGACAGTGTACTTAGGTACACACACACACACACACACACACACACACACACACACACAAGGTGGCTGCTCCAGTGGACAATCTTCTATATAGTGCAATAGTTGTGCAGTTATCATTCAAATCTCAGTTATAATCTGTGTTGGACTGAATGATATCAGTTTACAAGCTGCAGTCAGGTTTTTTTTAAAAGAAGAAAAACAGTCTTGGACGGTGTCTTTTGACACGTCTTTGGTTATCAAAGCTTTAAATCGGACAAAATTAAATTAAAGTTATGCAGAAGATCATTTTAAAGTGCTCCTGTGTCCGTTGCGAGTTGTTATACTTGCTTTTTCATCCATAATCCATCTTGAGAGATCTTGTTTTTCAGAATGTATTTCTATTCATTAATCTGTGGAGTTAAATACTGCTTTCTGGGCTTTTTGTGTGTCGGTCAGACATCCATAATAGAACCATATCTGTAATTTTGGCTGCAGGCTGACAGGTCTCACCTTCATGATGTTCATACTGAGCTCAGTGGCCTGGTCCTGGACCTGGTCTAACAGCAGCACCTAAAGAGGAGACAGTGAAGCGCATCAGAAAAGACCTACGATCCTATTCACTCTGTTTGTGAGCAACCTGACAACTCTCTGGGTTCATTTGCAGTGAACATGTTCTTAACCACAGATGCAACAGTTGGGACTGCAGAGAACTCAATTTGATTTGTTATGTTGTGGTTTAGTTCAGATGTTTATCCTCTGCTTTGACCCATCCTAACTAACAGTGTGCAGCAGCGGTGTAGCACCCATGTGTGTTAAAAACAATCTCTGACTGGCCAAACAGATTTAGCAGATTGCTAAAAGCATTTAGCAATCTGTGCCTCAGTTAACCAATAAGTTACCTGAGGAGGCTAAAGTTATGTTTATGATTGTCATATGACTACTTCTTCTACTTAAAGTGTCTAGGCATTGATGATTGCAGCTGACTCTCTCACATTGATTTCTCCAGGTTTGATCTCCAGGGGCTCTTTGAGTGACTGCAGCATCTGGACCATGCACTGTTCAAACTGGGAAGGCTGCAAAAAACATGACGAAGAGCGCACACAGATTACAAAAACTGCCTGATGAAAATTGGCGGAGGATTTATCTGCATCCTCAGCGGGGATGCAAACACATTATGGGTTAGGAAAGTGACAAAAGGTTACATTATACACATTATAATGTTTCTTTAATAGTCAGCAGGAATGATTTACTTTACACAAAATACATACAAATGTTACTAAAAGAATATTTACATGTTCTTTTTAAACAGAACATTAACTACAGTAACTACCCTGCCTACTACAGAACTAAAATGACGATTCAACGTGCAATAGACACTGGTGTGTATCTTTGAGTGTGTACCTGACATGTGACTGACACTTTGACCACAATGACCTACTGCTTGATGCGATAGGACACCCTTACCAGGCCGGTGATTCCCTCATTATCCACGACCCAGTCCTCGTTCTCGGCGAGCCTTTTGACATCTGAGTGCACGAAAAGCACAAATATGAATCGAGAGGACAACAGCTGGAATCTCACAGACAAAACATATGTACAGTTAGGTCCATAAATATTTGGACATTGACACATTTTTCATTATTTTGGCTCTGTACACCACAACAATGGAGTTGAAATGAAAAAATCAAGATGTGCTTTAAGTGCAGACTTTCAGCTTTAATTTGAGGGTATTTACATCCAAATCAGGTGAACGGTGTAGGAATTACAACAAATTAAAATGTGGCCACCCTCTTTTTAAGGGACCAAAAGTAATTGGACAAATTAATATAATCATAAATCTAATTGTCACTTTTAATACTTTGTTGAAAATCCTTTGCAGTCAATGACAGCCTGAAGTCTGGATTCCATAGACATCACCAGACGCTGGGTTTCGTCCCTGGTGATGCTCTGCCAGGCCTCTACTGCAACCGTCTTCAGTTCCTGCTGGTTCTTGGGGCATTTTCCCTTCAGTTTTGTCTTCAGCAAGTGAAATGCATGCTCAATTGGATTCAGGTCAGGTCATTGACTTGGCCATTGCAGAACATTCCACTTCTTTGCCTTAAAAAACTCCTTGGTTGCTTTCGCAGTATGCTTCGGGTCATTGTCCATCTGCACTGTGAAGCGCCGTCCAATGAGTTCTGAAGCATTTGGCTGAATATGAGCAGATAATATTGCCCGAAACACTTCCGAATTCATCCTGCTACTTTTGTCAGCAGTCACATCATCAATAAATACGAGGGAACCAGTTCCATTGGCAGCCATACATGCCCACGCCATAACACTACCTCCACCATGCTTCACTGATGAGGTGGTATGCTTTGGATCATGAGCAGTTCCTTTCCTTCTCCATACTCTTCTCTTCCCATCATTCTGGTACAAGTTTATCTTCGTCTCATCTGTCCATAGGATGTTCTTCCAGAACTGTACAGGCTCTTTTAGATGTTTTTTGGCAAACTCTAATCTGGTCTTCCTGTTTTTGAGGCTCACCAATGGTTTACATCTTGTGGTGAACCCTCTGTATTTACTCTGGTGAAGTCTTCTCTTGATTTTCGACTTTGACACTTGATCTGGCCAACTGTTGTGAAGGGGTTTTTCTTCACCAGGGAAATGATTCTTCTGTCATCCACCACAGTTGTCTTCGGTGGTCTTCCAGGTCTTTTGGTGTTACTGAGCTCACCAGTGCGTTCTTTCTTCTTAAGAATGTACCAAACAGTTGATTTGGCCACACCTAATGTGTCTGCTATCTCTCTGATGGTTTTGTTTTGTTTTTTCAGCCTAATGATGGCTTGCTTCACTGATAGTGACAGCTCTTTGGACTTCATATTGAAAGTTGACCGCAACAGATTCCAAACACAAATACCACACCTGAAATGAACCCAAGACCTTTTATCTACTCCTTGTAAATGAAATATCGAGGGAATTACACACACCTGACCTTGAAACAGCTGATCAGCCAATTGTCCAATTACTTTTGGTCCCTTAAAAAGAGGGTGGCCACATTTGAATTTGTTGTAATTCCTACACCGTTCACCTGATTTGGATGTAAATACCCTCAAATTAAAGCTGAAAGTCTGCACTTAAAGCACATCTTGATTTTTTCATTACAACTCCATTGTTGTGGTGTACAGAGCCAAAATAATGAAAAATGTGTCAATGTCCAAATATTTATGGACCTAACTGTATATATCAACATAATTAAGAGCTTCTGAGGGCAAACCACAACCTGATATAACATTAAACTCTCTCTGACGAGACCACAGTGTGGGGGAAAGTTAAGAGAAAAGCCAGTCACTCTTCTCAAAATGACCATGCCTAACCACAAGTGAAACTGAGCATGTCTGGTTTTAGTCTCATAACACTTTCTCCATCGCTACCTGGAAGTTGTTCTAGGTAACATGTGACAGTTGAGGACACTGACCGCCAAATACTCAATGGAGGAATGCAGCGAAATAGACATGCAGACACACAAAGTCCTCCCTCACCTTCTGTAGTGTGCAGCAGAGACACCATGATGCAGTGCACTCTCAGCTCCAGCAGCAGATCCTGGATCACCTGCAGCAAGTCGTTTGGGATCTCCAGAGCAGACAGAGCCTCATGACAAGCCCTGGACGAGAGACAAGAGAGACGGAGGTCATTAAACGGTGTGGCAGGCATGGCAGCTGTAGCTCATGGGGATGAGTGGTCGTCCTGAAAGGTAGCCGGTTCGATCCCCGGTCTCCCCATAGTTTGCAAGTGTCCTTGAGCAAGACACTGAACCCCTAGAGCAGGGGTGTCAAACTCATATATATATATATATATATATATATATATAAACCCACATTACTCTATCAAAGATCAAACTTAAAACAGAAGAAAATAACAAAGACAAAGATCAAACAATCGTTGTTATATTAACTTTGTTCAAAGCTTTTTTTGTCACAGTTGAGAAGGACATAACTAGCCAATAATAACATGCATGTGGTCTGGGGCAGTGGTTCTACTGGTCTGGCTGCACCATCACCCCTGAATGACCCGAGATCCAAAGCAAGGAACATGTTCAACTTCTCAAATGGATTTAATGAAAAGATGGTGCAGTTTGAGCCTGAAATGGTACAGAATCTCACATGCCAACACAAAAAAACTAGTTTGAAATATTCCCTTTTACACTCAATTAAAAACCCCAAAGTGCATCTTAAGGACACACAGTAATACAACACACATACTCATTTTATAACTTCAGCCTTTTTTAACAGACTCAGCAGTGCTTTCATGCACAAACATAATAAAAAGGTCGGGAATGAAGTGAACTATCACAAATAGTGCGTGTGTAAACTCATGCAAGTGTGTTGTGAACGCAGCACTGAGGAGTGTGAATAGACGCACTCTGCTGCATTCAAAATTCCCTTCAAAATAAAATCACAGGATTTTTATATTGAACATGCAAAGGTCCCCAACCCACTGAAAACGGGTCCGCGCCGAACCGGAAACGGGTCCGCGACCGACTGAAAACGGGTCCGCGGTGGTGATCATGCCTTTCAAGCCGTCGCGGGCCACATAAAATGACTTGGCGGGCCGGATCTGGCCCGCGGGCCTTGAGTTTGACACATGTGCCCTAGGGGCTCCCCTAGGGCAGCCTACTGCTCCTGCTAAGGATGGGTTGAATGCAGAATAGTATGTAATATGACAAACAAAATAAAGTTTAAAGTTAATATTCCTGCATACAAGCGTGTCCAAACTGCACACAACCAATGAGACAGAGGTTCAAACCTGACGGTGTGTATAATTTGTGTAAGCCAGGCTCCAGTGAGCTCCGTCTTGTTCTCCCAGCCTCCGTAAAAACTCAGCTCCCCGTGTGGGAGGGTGGTGGGGAGAAGAGCCCCCCGAACGAGCTTCACCAGCCGATTGATCATCTCCTCGATCATTTTCTATAAAACACACAGCGAGACGCACAAACAACAAGGTTAGGTGGCGATTGTTTTAAAAACAGCTGCGCTGAGTAAGCATCTCAAAATAACATTCTCGGCACAACGAAGCATACTTTAAAATCATTCTGTCTCTGTCTGGCATTTTTCTTGGATTTTTCCACCTGACCAGATTTCTCTCCAGTCTGCAAACAGAAAGAAAAACAAGACAAACGTATGTTTAATATTATCCGCATAATGAAACAATTCATCCATTTGACAATAACGTGCGGGTTATGACAAGCAACAACAGTCCCCGTTTGGAAATTCCCCTTTGACGAAGATCAATGACTTTATCACCAGTGTTCACCATTCAAGACTCAGAGAAGGATATCAAATCTGCCATCTGAATAGCTAGTTACCAGAACATCCATTGTGCGTTACATAAAGTATTTTTGTTTTGTCCCTGTTGAAGCTTCTCCAGTATTTACCTCACTGAAAAGACTCCCATTAACATACGAGATCCAAAGCTTCCAGAAGTTGGGCAACTGGCCGATTACCACATCTGACAGCTTCTCCACAAACTGCACCTGCTGCGGGGTCTCAAAGCGCCAGGCTAAAAGAAAGAACAACACATACGCCGTTTTACACAAACCCACTACAATATTTATCGATGCTTTACGAGGAGTTGATGGGAGACTTATGAACAGACTGGAAAATGTTAGAGAGCTTCAGTATTTAAAATATTCTAATGATCTTTAACTTCTGGGCACACTAGGCTCCTGTTGTTGTACTTTTACTGGACGGCCTGAGGTAAGGCGACACACTGCAGTTCCCTTACGCAGGACTCTTCCCCGAAGCACTGTGCAGGGCAAAAAGTGTTGCACACACAAACAAACAAATGCACACTCAGAGTGCGCCGCAGACAGGGAAACCCCTCCTGAGCGCGTGGGTGCGTTGTGACTGTGGTACCCACTGCTGGGTCGAGGCGTTCGCAGGCTGCCCCCTCTCTTCAGAGACGCGGTGTGGCTCAGCCTGCCGACGGCCGCCGCACGGGTATCCCCCTCCTGGTCCAGAGCACCGACACCCACTGACAGACAGAACGAAAGGAGGAAAAGGGGTGAGTGAGGTGGGGTGGAGGGGTGGGGGAGAGGGATGAGGAATGAACTCAGAGGGAAAAGAAACACATACTTCAGATATCAAATAATCAAATAAGCCATTTTCATAATTCCACATTCCTCAATAAGCTCAGCGGGCTTTCACACCAAACAGTCCTCCCTCGGCCCTCTCGGCCTTTCTTTATTTGTGTTCTGATCCGTCTCTGCCGCGGCCCGCAGCGGGGAGAATGTACCCTTGTTTCCAGGGCGAGGAAACAGAGCGGTGGGCTTTGTGAGCACCGGGGTGAAGTGGGTTTACGACGGCCCCACCGGGCTCAGTCACGTCTCGCCCTTACGACCAGAGCTCCACTAGATGGCAACAGGGAGCTTTGCAGCGGCGAATGAAAAAAAAAAATCCTTCTGCAACCTCACACACGCGGCTGTCTCGGCGAGTGAGATAACTTTAGTTCAGTGAACCTACGAGACTGCAGGGTAACAGAAGACGGGGCGAAAGTTGACGATCAGGAATGAAAGAGAAACACTGCAGGGCTGAGAGGGGATAAAACCTACTAGGGTGAAAATGAAAGAGAAGTTCGTGCAACGCCGGAATACGCCTACATGTAGTTGGTCTAAACGAAGGGAGACAGATGGCCACATTTCCAAAACATGTGTCTGACACACACAGAGAAAAGTCTACTGGTGAGTCACAGGCTGAACGCAGTGTTTAAAGCAAGCTGAGAAATCCCCGACAAAGGAGCAACTGCGGTTGAGCCGGCCGCGCACACAACCGAGCCATCCAGTCTAGAAAAAGTAAGGAAATTCTCGATTGAGTCAGATTATCTGTCAACACACAAAGCTTTCTCATCTCACACACACACACACACACACACACACACACACAGCCCATATGGAGCTGAGCAGAGTCCGTCTCTGTGATGTTTTCCTCTCTTTTTACGGGGATGAGAGCCACTGTTGATCCAGGTGTCGGCCGAAGCCCCGGCGTCCTCAGAATGCACAAGTGTATGTGTGCGTGAGACAGTTTAGGTGTGAGTGCGCATGTGTGCGGGGCTGCTTTAAGTGCTCAAACCATTCATTAGGTTGTTTCCTGCTAAAAGTCTGAAGGTTGAAATATAGGAGCCGCTGTGTGCGCGCGTTGAAGGCGCTGAAACAATGTGCCTCCGCTCACTTCCTCATCAGGTCTGATGCGTCTCTGCAGGTCAGATGAGTTCCTGTTCCCCAAGGGGTCACCGACCATGACACCACACACACACACACACACACACAAAAGCACACGCTTTCTCTCTAACTGCGCACACACACCTTACTGACTCTGATGTAATGTATTCCCCCTCTACATATTATATAAGACTCATCTTCTTTTATACAGATTTTTACCTAAAAAGTAAAAAGATTTTTTGTACTAAATGATCCAAAAGTTGTTAAGCTTCCTGCTGTAAACCACCGACCACAGATTTATAGTAAACAAAGCTGACAGGTGAGAAGATGCGTCTGGTGACCAAAAGTAAAGACAAAAATGGGCATGAAGTGAAAGTGGGCTCCAGAATCGCTCGAAAACAGTAAAAAAAGCAAATCACATTAAGTTCAGCTTGTTTTTTTTTACAGAACACACCACCCTGCACCGATACACATGCAAACACTTGATGAACATGCTAGTTGAAGTGTAATAATTAACATGTTTCCCCTAGAGTGGTACTGACTGAGTCTAAAATCCAAGTCAAATGTAAAATCCCTCTAATTGTTCACTGACAAACCCATTTTCCTATGAACAAAATGTCCTGCTAATTGTATTGATACTGGCAGAAGAAGCGCTGTTCAGGAAATAAGAATACTGCAGTTTATAATTGAATCGGGCAGAGTCGGATTGCAGCACCGGGGCATGATGGGAGTGTTTAGACATACGGAAGCAACTTGCTCTGCTATGCTTCCTCACAAGAAAACTGGAACTTCAGGCTTTTGTTTCAACTGAGACGGATGGGTCTATTTCACATTTATGGCAATTAATAGTGTAATTGATTCAATTCCAACTCCACCAGAACGGCCTCTGACCTCATATTCTGGCCTCACATGAGACAGAAGAAATTACATCAGTTACTGGCCGATTCCTCACAAAAAGCTAATCCCTGCCACGTGTGATGCCGACAATAGCTTAAAAAGATGTCTTTTGAATTAACTGGTAAATGTGATACGAGGAGGAAGAGGAGGCTGCTAGCAGAGCGGCAGGCTGAGAGGTACCGGTAAGGGGAGAATCTGGCTTTTTGAGAGGAGGGGTGAGGGTGGTAGAGAGAGAGAGAGAGAGAGAGAGAGAGAGAGAGAGAGAGAGAGAGAGAGAGGAAGAGTGGGGTCAGGGAGATGTGGTGGATGTGGTTTCTGATGGCGGCTGTTAAAGGGCTGACTGGGTGGAGCGATGTTTCAAGAGGCACGGGTTTCGTATGTGTGTGTGTGTGTGTGTGTGTGTGTGTGTGAGAGAGGAAGAGGTGGGGTTAGAGGGGTGCCTGTATGACAGCAGAGGGGACAGGAGACAGCTGGCTGTGGCAAACAACGAGAGTGACAGAAAAACAGAGGGGCCGCGGCACCTTTCTGTTGGTATGTATGCGATCGTCAACGTCGAGATGAAGACCAAAATGAGCGTTGGTCAATTGTTGAAACACTTCTGGGTACCTTGTGGAGCTTTTGACCCGTAGTCGTGCGGAATGGTGTTAAACGGTAAAAGGTAACAGTCGAGTTAGGTTTCTTTTTAACATGGAGACCTTTCTCTAAACTTAACCAAGTAACTTTAGTTGCCTAAACTTAAACAGAGCTTCACGGTGGATGTGACGGATCAGGAAACACTCTTCTTGTTTGGAAAACTTTATTTTTTAGGTACAGGACTTGTTGTGCACAGTACATGTGTCTATGTATGCGGTGTCAGAACTGTATTGTATATAGAAGAGTGTTTAGATATCAGGTTTCTCTTGAATCACTAAAAGTTTATTTCACGTCTCACACTGTTATATTAAAGTAAATAAACTAACTGTAAATGCAGTCCTTTGCAAACCAGCAATTTTCAGAATAGTTGGGTTGCAATTGATTTGCATACAGTTTTTAGATTCACTCCCTGCCACATGTTGCTCAGCTGTGGAATGCATGTGTGGACTGAAAAGGGTCCATCCCCGACATGATGATCAAGATGAAATTTAACTGTTGAGAGGCAGGGAGCACACCAACCCCCAGATCCATCAAGCCTGAGCCCCGGAAACCACTGTTACCCTTAGCATTAGACATGTTTATGTTCCAGCTGCACTATGTGAAGCAGCCACCCACTCACAATGCATTTGTATGGGTGCCTTTGTGTGAGTATGGATGTAGGAGTGTGCATGTGTGTCTAAGCGTGGCTGGCGAATCGCTGTTCTTCCTGAGCGGACGGTTTCACATTCACATCTTTTCTGCTGGCTGATTTAACAGAGGAACAGCTTAATTGGGGTTAATTGTTCCAATCCATCTGTGAAACTACGTGTGTGAGCGCGAGAGAGAGTTTGGGTGTGTGTGTGTGTGCAGTAACATGTCAAGCCCTGAAACCCAAATCCAAAGCTCCCTCACTTTCATCTTATTCATACGTTCATACAAAAATAAACACGCGGGCCTCGAGTAGAGCCGGGGAAGGCGGTGACGGAGAGGGAATGCAAGCAGAGAGCTGGTACGACGGAGAGGCAGCCGGCCTTCCCTCTGCCCTCAGCTACCTTCAGACTCACATGACATCCACCGGCCGCTTGATTGGAAATGCTAAACAGGGGCTTTTCACTTCATGTGTGAAGCGAGTCATGTGGTGTGTGTGTGTGTGTGTGTGTGTGTGTGTGTGTGTGTGTGTGTGGGGGGGGGGGGGAGTCACCTCTCTGGCCGCTGATGAACTCATCCCTGCAGTTTTGCATCAGCTGCAGGATCCACTTGTGCTGCGCATAGATGCACTGCCATGCTGGGTCGCCAGGAGCGTGCAGGTCAGACAGGTACCTATACGTGTGCACAATAACACAGGTGTGAAAAAAAGAAGAAAAAAAAACATCTCTTCTGGTGAGGTGCTGGCTTGACACCAGCGATCAGAGCAAAACACCAATCAAGGCAGTCTATTAATTGTATTCATAACCACTTCCCCCTCTTATTTATCTCTCTACGCATAATTATCCTTCTCTTAGGAGTTCATTTCCTGGGCATCACTCAGTGACCTGAGGGTTGTCCGATGATGCACTCGTTTGAGCTGTGTCCTGGCTCCATCTACTGTTGGTCCTATGGCCTACCTCCTCATTTGTTTCTCATTAAGTGGCATCTTTCAAAAGATTGAGCAAGAGTCACAGGCACAACACACACACACACACACACACACACACACACACACACACGCTCGCAGCTCCCACCATCCACGGCAAGAGTAAACAGGAGCTGAGTGGGCGTTCAGAGCCGTGCCTAATGCAGCCGGATGAAAGATGTTGCCGTGTGGTTGAGAACTGGCCTCTGTGATCCTGACAGGTCGGTCTTAACAATAATAAATCGGTAGGGACCACAAGTATGAATGGGCAGAGGGATAGAGGGAAAGAAAGAGGGAAAGAAAGGCAGGGAAGAGGGGAAAATAGAAACAGAAACAAGATGCCGGGACAACAAAAAGCTGAGAGGATTAGAGAACTGGAAGACAGAAGAAAGTGAATGAAGGAGGAAGTTCTGGTCGACCGATGACACAGATATGACAAATGTCATTACTTTATATTACTTGTACGCAAAGATTGTGTGAAAACAGGACAGAGATATATATATAAAAAATACAAAAACGCTGCTTTACATGTATATAATGAACCGGTTATGTAAAATCAAATCAACGAGTATGAAACATATAAACATAATGACTGGGAGGAATCCAGACTCTAGAAATGTAAGGAGACCTGATGTATCTCTTCTGGTCGTGCAGTGTCGACGGGGTCTGCAGCAGTTTCTCCAATAAGAGACTCCTCAGAGCTCCGATCCTCATCTCAACCTCAGCATACACTAGAACAGAGTAACAGGAAAACCGTTGTATTCAATAAAGAGGAAATAATAATTAAAGAAACATGATTTTAAAAGTAATGTCTTTCATTTATTGAGGAAAACAATTAGTTTACCTTTTTTGAAAACCGGGACTTCAGTATTGCCAAAGAGAGATTTGGCCTTCTCATAGTCATTGATCACCACATCGTAATCACCCTGACAGAGAAAAGTCAGTGCAGTTAATAATGCAGTTCAGTCACTTTTTTCAACTCAACAATCGTGTCACACAAAGTCTGTTTGAGCCTCTCTAGCGCCACCATCCTGATGACGCTGTGCCAGTAAAACTGCATACTTACTGTGGATAGATCTAGATATATTGCAATGCAAACACTGAATCAAGAAAAACTTCAAAGTAACATTTAATAATCAAAAGAACGGCTTCACAAGGATCACATGAAGTTGAAAGCTCTTTTTCTTGTAGGGGTGTGGAAGTTCTCAAAGCAGCTTGAGACAAAGACGGCTTTAAAAAGAAGCTGTCGTCCATATAACAAATGCAATTCACTCAAAACGTTTTTTCCTTTATGATGACTCATTAATAAATCATAAAGTAAATGGTGGCTATATACATATATAAAAATATGTATTTAATCACTGCTCTAAGGCCAGTTACCCATAAACGGCCAACAAAAATAAGTCAAGTGAATTGAGGTGAAGTTGCATATTGCGGGGCACTGGTAACGGCATGGGAAGCTTCTCCTGGGAGACATGAGGTTTTATGAGGATTGTTCTGCTGGCTTTTACAAGAACCAAGGAGTATTAAACCACAGGACGACAATGTCCTGTTATGAAAGCTAAATGAACTCCAGATTAGTTTCATCAACACCAAGATGAAAACAATAGCCTCATAAATAACCAGACCTAAACACAGACTGTGAAACTCATTTTCACCTCCTCCATCACTCAGAGGGCTGAAGGCTTTCGCTCCCCTCTCGACGAATGATCCAACATCTCACGACACACATTTACCGGTGTTTACCGGTGTGTATTTATGTCGTATTCGGCACTTAATAGTGACACATAAGCGGTTCTTCGGATTGTTATTTTGCTCGTGCGTACATACTATGTGGATAGTACCTTTTGGATATTGCGTTCAATGTTGAGTGGCAGGTTGAAGAGAAACTTGAAACGTTGCAGGACGTTGAGTGCATTGCGTGTGGAGTCAGCTTTGTCTTTCCGCCCCAAGACCTCCTGGAAAAGAGTATCTGCAGTATCACTCGCTCCTACGAGACACACAGCGAGAGAAAGAGTGAGTGAGAGCAAAAGAGGCAGGAGCAAATGAGAACCTGGGATACTATGAAAATAAATGTTGATACCACATTTCCCCTTTAACGGCGGTCTCTGGTTTTCTTCCTGCTCTGTATGCTATCTGACACAGTCGAGCCCGAGCGGCTAAGGAGAAAGTGACAGCTATCTCTTATTCAGACAGCTGGGCGGAACGCTTGCACGACTAACTGGCTTCGTGGGTGGCCTCGGATGTGCCGTCAAATAGAAGGGGAAAAAAACGACTTCTTCTAATCAAAACAAAAACCCCACCCCCCAAAACAAAATCCTTGGGACTGAACAGAGGAAAGATTCTCATTTTTCCTCTCGCCAATGTGAGTTGTCATGAAAACATTCTTTCTTTGTGATTGCCGCTGCGTGTCTGACGCACAGAAGGACTTTTTGGGGGGTGAGGGGTGGCCTGGACCCACTGGGCCGTGGGCCCACCAGTCTGGGGCTGTGGGGATGAAAGCTACGTCCGGCTTGGTGGTTTGTTTACGCTAGACTCCGGGAAAAGGACCTGCTTATTGACCCTCCATTAGTGGAGTCATATTATCATGTATGAGATGAGAGGGTGGGAACACAAGATCTGCTGAGGGATCTGCTTGTTAAAAAGGGGAAGATCTAAAAAGGCGACTGAACATACTCACGGGCTACATGTGTTCTGTTAATGGACGGCGTATCAGCGCGAGATACGTTTGGCAGCACAGAGCGTAAGACTGTCTCGTCTCATAATCACTTTGACCCTTTGAGTTTTATTTGAATGTGTTAAAAATCAGCCAAATGACATACTGTAAAAAAATAAATAAGTCAAAGCAATGTGTAGGGAGAGAATTACGACCCAGAAAGAGCTCTTCATTTGAAAGAAGGCAGTCAAATAATAGATAAAACAGAGTTTAATAAATACTTTTTTAAGCATGGGACTGTGTTCTTCACATCAGTATGTGTGAAATGAGTTGAGATTATATAAATACAAAATTGAAAATTGATCGCTGTGATATCAATTGAATTATTGACCTGGAAGACTTCCCTCTCTGAATGTGTATGGAGGTACTTTTTAGGAAAGCTTTAAAGGAAACTGTAAAAAAGTTGAAGTTTTGTGTAAAAAAAAAATATATCCAAAATGGTGCAAGGATTTGAAGGGGGAGGAAATGAAGACCATTTTTGGAGGAGAGACATTTTTCGAAGGGTTGCTGTAAATTAACTTGCAGGATGAAAAGGAAAGCTAAATCAAAGACTAATAAAGGGTGTACAGAAACAAAGTTACGAACTATACTTAGTTTACCAATCGATTTATTTACTTTTTTATTGACAAATGCAATGTGTTCTTATCGATGATCAATAAATTCTGAAGAAGAAGACTGGAAAGCTGTTAAACAACTAAAAAGATTGCAAAACGTAGCATCGCATGAAAGTTGATTTCTCAAAACAGCTTGAAATACAATACACATGATATTGTCATCGGCTATCAATGCATTAAATTACACGTGCTAAGAGGATGTGATCGGGGGAAAATGTCCCTAAACCTGCACATTTGCACTTTCTCTTGGGGCTGCCCTCTGCATGAACAGATGCTTACTGTTGAGGATGTTTTCTAGTCGCTGGGTCATGGATCCCTCCACTCTCTCCGTGCCATCAGACTCCAGCCTCTGGTGGATCGCTGCGACACAAAAGTGAGTATTTACTGTAAAGGACTGTGATGGACAATACACTGTGAAATCCACCTAAATAACAATCAGAGACATATTAAATAATAGCATGTATGTTTTGGAAGAAAAGTGAGAAAATGCAAAAGAGCAGAAAACAGTTTTCTACACTGCAAATTAACCAACGTGCAATCCCCGGAGAAAGGAACATCTTCAATTTCAGGAACCGAAGGTTAAACAATAAACAGGCCCTACCCCAGTGGTAGATGGGAGATAACCTCGCCGGTTCTCCGCCCACAAATGCTGCTATTGAACCTACCCCCCCTCCTTGAGCCTGTTCCCACGCAGCAGCCGACGTGACCTTGCCCCAGCGCTGACTGTACTGGATCAATTCACCTAACCGAAGCCATTAACAGCACAGTTTTGTGGTCTTGGGACATTTGGAGCCCTTTGACCTGGAGGTAATGTGAATCTAAAATGTTTCAACTCTCGGAAAAATAACATTTGGGAGAGCAGAGCTGGAGGTCTGGATGCCAAAAATGACTGTTGCTGAGAGGGGGCCGGAGGAACTGATGGCTTGTATCCATCACTTAGCATGAAGAGCTTTACGCGGGAGAGGGAATTCGAAAAGAGGGGAGAAAACAGAGAGAGAGTAAAAGAGGCAGAGCGAGCGGTGTGGCTGCCCCAGTGAATAAATAAATGGTGTGCCGTAGCGGGCAGCTGGGCGCTGAGAGCTGCAGTGTGGGTTTATTGACAGAGAGGAGAGGCAGAGAAGGCTTAGGAGACCTTCTCTCACATACTTGGGGAGCGACTCAAATATGCAACAGGCAGATATCTCAAGAATGAAGCGAAGAGACCGAAACATGTGGGAAAAAAACAACCAGCAAAAGGCAAATTTCTGCTCTCTCCACTTCCTCGTCTTCCTCCTTCTCCCACAACTGCAAATGCTGGTTGTTAGCAGAGCTGGGAGACAGCAGAGGGAGCGGGAGGCAAAGAAAAGGGGGCGAGTTCTGTAAATAAATATGCGGGTCCATTCTAACAGACAGAAGCCTCGAGGCAGAGACTGAGGTATTCCTAAAGCGCACTGTTCAAACATGCCTTCGCCTAATCAGTGCGGACGCCGCTGGCCCTCTCATGGACCTCTCGCTGCTCGCCGGCCGGCAGAAAATGCAGCCAGATCGAGGTTAGGACAAAGGCACGTAGACGTGCAAGTGTATACGGGAGAACAGGATTGATAGGGCTGGACACACAGGAAGACTAAGACACACACACACACACACACACACACTGCAGGTCTGCTTCACGTCTCTCCCCCCCACCCCCCTGCTGCCAGCTGTGGGTCCTCCGCATCTGTCACACAGTGAAGGGCTGATGACGTCACGGCTAACCTAAACATCAGGTCAGAGTCCGGATAACACACGCAGCCGGGACCTGAGGAAGAGCTGCGGCTCCCGCTCCACTTCCTGGAACCATTCGAGGGAAAAGAGAATGAATACGATTAAAAATACAGCGTCCCTGGATTCTAAAGCTGGAGATG
The DNA here is from genome assembly GCA_023566465.1 of Cottus gobio. Lineage (NCBI taxonomy): Eukaryota > Metazoa > Chordata > Actinopteri > Perciformes > Cottidae > Cottus > Cottus gobio. The sequence goes on along the minus strand of CM042217.1, from coordinate 21,479,858 downwards.
TTTTGACTCCTGCAGGGGCCGGGCGCTCGGGGAATAGGCCCTGGGAATCTGGCATTTTTGGAACACGGTAGCCGTTCCGTTTCCTGCATCACTGGGAGACTTCCTGTTCACACAACAATGAAAAACCTCCAATTTCAACATTTTTGTAGAAACAACCCCGGACTCCCTGACAGACTGTCAGTCAGTCAATCAGCCGGAGCGGCTCAAGTCTCAAGAGGCTCAGCTTGTCACTGAGGCTCCTCAGTGCCAAACCCTTTCACCAGTCTGCGGTGGCTCACGGGGAGCGTTCACAGGACCACTTGTTTCTTCACTGCAAAGCAAGAGCAACTAAAATATTGTATTTATCAAGAAATCTGCCAATGCGGTAACCAGAAACACTTCTTGAAACTAGCATACAAATCAGACCACGACCAAACGAGACACTTGATTTATGAACATTCAACATATAGGTGCTTATCGGTGCCCATTTGGCCTCACAACATACTTTCAACTTGTTTTCCCCCCGTAGCTACATCATCTGACGTAAAATGAGTTTAGAGATCTAACCTGTGTATTCATGGGAACCCTGTCCGACCCTGAGACCCGTGTGAGTGATGCTGCGTCAGATACAGTATAATGTACAGTGCTCTAATCTGCCCAGATTTAGGGTTCAATTCCTAATCATGCAAACCACATTTAAAATACACGCAGTCCTGATTATGCTACATAACGCTTTGCCTTCGTTTAAGTTAAGAGCTGTCCACCTAACTTTATACACACTGTGATAATTAACATAACGTTTTTAGACTCTTCTCCATTTCCTTCTGTATTTGTCTCTAAGTTACGGTTTGTTTAAAAGCTGTTACACAAGATATCAGCAGAAACAGTGAAATTCAAGAGCGCATAAGAAAGGAGGAGGAGTTGCTATTTTATTTAATGAGTCTTTGCAATGCAAGCAGATGTCTTTTGGTCATTTTACTTCTTTTGAATATGTGGCTCTGAATTCCACTCGAGTTTTATTCCTTAACATTTACAGACCACCTAAATACTGTGCATCCTTCTTCGATGAGTTTACTGAACTGCTGTCTATAATCTGTGTTGATTTTGATTGTGTTGCCATTGTTGGTGATTTTAATATCCATGTTGATAATCCCCAGGACAGAGGGTCTATACAGCTATGTGGTGTCCTTGATAACTATGAGCTGACTCAGCATGTAACAGGTCCCACCCACAACAAGGGGCACACCCTGGATCTAATCATCACCAAAGGTCTGGACATTTCCAAGGTTGCTGTGACTGATGTTGCACTCTCTGATCATTTCTGTGTTTTCTTTGAGAGTGCAATCTCCCTGCACACAAATGTCCAAACCAAGGTTGTGACAAAGCGTTACATCACTGAAAACACGGGTGAACTATTTATTCAGAAGTTCTCCTCCACACCAGCCCTCTCTTGCATCTCAGTCAATGAGCTTGTGGATGACTTCAATTCTAAAGTTAAAAATGTTATTGATGCCATTGCACCCACTAAGGTGAAGGTTGTCTCAGGTAAGAAAAGATCCCCTTGGAGAAATGCCACGCTGGTCCGAATAGAGAAAAGAGAGTGTCGGAAAGCTGAGCGCAGGTGGCGAAAGACTAATCTCCAGGTTCACTGTGGTATCTATAAAGAGAGACTTCGCAACTACAATTTGGAACTTAGAAATGCAAGGCGGGCCTTCTTCTCTGACATCATAATCAAAAACAATAACAATGCACGCGCCTTATTTGCTACCGTGGACAGGCTAACAAACCCTCCGGTGTCAGTAACTGCTACGCTCCAATCCACCTGGGCATGCAATCAATTTGCATTCTTTTTTGCTGACAAAATTCAGCAAATTAGACAAGCAGTTGGTGGCTCCACACCAACCACAGGATGTGTGTTGTCCCCATCTTTAAATAACATCCATCCAAATATCTTGACACAATTTCATTCAATTAACCAAAGAAGTTTAGAAGACATTATACAACATCTGAAAACATCCTCATGCTGCTTAGATATTCTACCAACACACTTTTTCAAAAATATTTCGCACTGCATGATCACTGACCTTTTACAAATTGTAAACACATCCCTTCTCTCAGGTGTCTTCCCACAAGCCCTAAAAACTGCAGTTATTAAACCACTCCTAAAGAAGGCTAGTTTAGACCCCGAAATAATGAAAAATTATAGGCCAATATCAAACCTCCCCTTTTTAAGTAAAATAATGGAAAAAGTGGTTTATCATCAGCTAAATAGCTTCTTGGCCGAAAATAATTGTTTTGATGTCTTCCAGTCTGGCTTTCGTCAGCATCACAGTACTGAAACTGCTCTTGTTAAGGTTTTCAACGACATCCACTTAAACACAGACAGAGGCAGAACTTCAGTCTTAGTATTATTGGATCTCAGTGCTGCATTCGACACAGTCGATCACAACATACTACTAGACAGACTGAAAGTCTGGGTAGGACTCTCTGGCGCAGCACTTAACTGGTTTGACTCTTACTTGAAGGACCGACAATACTTTGTGTCGGTAGCTAATTACAGGTCAGAGCTGACTGGTATGACATGTGGTGTTCCCCAAGGTTCAATACTGGGGCCTCTTCTGTTCAATATCTACATGCTTCCACTGGCTCAGATTATGAAAAACAACAAAGTGTGTTATCATAACTATGCAGACGACACACAAATCTACATAACTATATCACCAGGGGACTATAATCCCATACCAGTGCTGGCTAAATGTATTGAAGAAATCAACAACTGGATGTGCCAGAATTTTCTTCAATTAAATAAAGATAAAACAGAAGTACTTGTTTTTGGTTCCAAGGACGAACGATTGAAAGTGAGCGCTGAGCTACAATCACTGATGTTAAAAACCTCAAACCAAGCCAGAAATCTAGGAGTAGTTATGGATTCAGATCTCAACCTGAACAGTCATATCAAGACAGTTACAAAATCAGCCTACTATCACCTGAAGAATATATCAAGGGTTAGAGGACTTATGTCTCAACAGGATTTGGAGAAACTTGTCCATGCATTCATCTTCAGTAGACTTGACTACTGTAACGGTGTGTTCACAGGTCTCAGTAAAAAGTCAATCAGAAAGTTGCAGCTGATTCAGAACGCTGCAGCTCGAGTCCTCACTAAGACCAGGAGAGTGGATCACATCACTCCAGTTCTGAGGTCCTTGCACTGGCTTCCTGTCCAACAAAGAATTGACTTTAAAATCCTGCTGCTGGTTTATAAAGCCCTGAATGGTTTAGGGCCTAAATACATTAGTGATCTGCTGCTGCCTTATGAACCATCCCGACCCCTCAGGTCGTCTGGGACGGGTCTACTTTCTGTTCCAAGAGTCAGAACTAAACACGGAGAGGCAGCGTTCAGCTTTTCTGCTCCACACATCTGGAACAAGGTCCCTGAGAGCTGCAGGTCTGCAGAGACCCTCATCCTCTTTAAAGCCAGACTGAAAACCTTTCTGTTTGCTGTTGCCTTTAATTAAACCAGATTCTACATTTCACTACTGCATTTTATATCTTAAACTGCACTGCAACTTTTATTCAATTCTATATCTATCTATTTCTGCTTTTTGCCTTCTAACTGTTTTTTATTGTTTTAATGATTGTTCTTAATTGTTTTTAAATCTTTTATTTTGGATTGTGTAATTGTTTTTAATTGTTTTTAAATATTTTATTCTGCATTGTGTTTTTATGCTTTTAATGGCTGTATGTGAAGCACTTTGAATCACCTTGTGTTGAAATGTGCTATACAAATAAACTTGCCTTGCCTTGCCTTGCCTTGCCTAATGACACTGGCATTGGATTGGTCAATCTGGTCGATGACACGCCTGCTTAATAACATCAGTATCAGGCCCCACATCTATCTGGTGGTTGGGACCGGATCCTTTGCTTTGCGGATAAATGCATTAATAGTGCCATTTGGATAAACGCTTCTGCTAAAAGCAGGGATGTAGATCTGAAAGCAGCTCATTCCTTATACCGTGCAAATCTTTTGAGGCCATGCAACTTGATAATGCACTTCTAAACGGCCCTTTGGAAGCTCAAATATTACAAGCCTAGCATAAAAGGCTGGCTGGAGCTCCCGGTCTGGTTTCTCCATTTGCAAAAAGGTCAACATCAGTTTACTAATCCAAACAGCCCTGTCATGAACACGGTTTGTGGTTTGCAAAGGCAAAAGTCTAAACTGTGAGCTTAAAAGTTCATAGTGCATTAAAAAGAGACGCTGATTTTGTTTTGCCACTATTGCCATTTCTGATTAGCAATAGTGGAGAGCAATTAAGAAGCAATTAGTGGGGACAAGAAGGAGGGGGAGGAACCCCACGGATATTGAAGTCAGAGTCCTGCTATTTGCTCTAAATATTTTCTATCCGCCTCATTTCTTTTCCCAGATTTGGCTTCCCCTTCTCGTTTCCACCTTGCCGGCAGCAACACTTGCATTAAAAAAAAGTAACTCTAGACTTCTATTAAAGTCATCAATAAAAATCTCACATGCGAGCTGAAGTGAAAATAAACAAAAGAGGAGACCAGAATGTCTTGATGGTGATGGAGAGGGCTGGAAACACGACAGCAACGTCTGACAGCGAATTCTGAACAAGGAGAACACACAAGCACCCTGTTAGATCCTTTCCTTTTTTTTTTCTCCACAGCTAATTTCTCTTAGATTTTCTCAGGTGAGGCTCATTTGGATGGACTTGGAACAACAGAGACCTGGCAAAGGCCGCTGAGGGACAAAGAAAGGATTCACAGTGGCTCAGACAGCTGTGCTAACTGGGCCCGGCAGTGAGCTGCTGCAGAGCTGTCTCGAGCTGGCTGGCTGGCGGTCGGCGGCTGGTATGTCGGTTTGGCGGATCACACCTAGTATGCAGAATATCTCCACTTGAGCTATCCATTCTGGGCCACCACCTCATCCTTTAATGACTGGGAGCCAAATCGTGGCCGAGAAAGGATGTTTTACTGCAGTAATACATCATGATGGGGAAATTACATTTGTATGATATTCGATCTTTTGTTCTTTTGTGTTGCAGAAGTGCACCTGTTAAGGTAAGCTTGTATTTTGTGGCCCAGTTTAACCTACCAGAGCTTCTAATGGTTTCTGCACATTATGTTAAGTTGCCACTATTCTACTTTAAAGGATGCAACAGAATTAAAAAGGCCTCTTGATTAATGTTTGTCATGTTGGTTGGTTATCTTGTTTCAAAATGATGTATTGTATTCTTAGATGCGTTAATGAAAAACACCTATAGACAAATGTGAAGATGTTGTACTAACGACTTCACATCTGTCTGTATGCGTTATGTTAACGTTCATCTTTAGGACTATACCTCCGCACATTGGATATTGTTTTTATATTTCAAACTGAGGACCTTTGCACATTCCTTTGACAATTTAGCATAGTTCTGCACAACATTTGTATTATTATTATCACAGTTATTATATATATATATATATAGTACACATTTGTATAGTATTATTGTAATTTTGTTAAATATAGCTGTCATTTTATTTCAGATTCATTGTACATATTTGTGTAGAATTGTTTCATAATTTATTTTAATTATTTCTATTTATTTTAATTAAATTTCTATGTACGTGAAAACCCATTTGGCAAGAAACAGGAGTGTAATTCTGAGATAAATTCAACAATACATTTAAAATGAGTTAATAATCAAAATAAAACAAATGTGTTGCAAAGCAAGTGGGGCATCTCATAACCATCTTGTATTCAGACCAATACAGGGAACCCCATCCTGCCACACAGGTCATAAAGCATCACTCTGCCCTCTCGGTCCACAGGTCACTTCAGTCCATCCATAGTGTATTGCTTCCTCCGTCTAGAGAGACTGTACATTTCCCTTTGGGGAAGTGGGCACACAGTAGGCACGCTCAGTCTGAACGTGAGAATGACTGTGATTGTTCCCATTGGTCATATTGGGTCTGTTATCAGCACTATCAGTCCTAATACTCTGGCCTGCATTGTGTTGGGCTGCTCCGTTTATTTAGAATCAGCCACTAACAATGAAAACATTGCCTCTCTCCCAACCGGGGCACAAACACACGGAAAGCAATAATAATAATGATGGAGGCAGAAAAGTGTAAGTATAAATAGTAAGGGGAAGTAACTGAGCGGCTATGGTGGGAGGAGAGAGTAAACAGACAAAATTATGAATGATGAAGCGAACAATTGATTTTAAGTACCTGGCAGAGCGACAGCAGTCAGTCAGTCTCTGCTACCTTGAAATCGTCTCGTCATCTGGAAGTTAATTTAGCCAAGTGTGTGTGTGTGTGTGTGTGTGTGTGTGTGTGTGTGTGTGTGTGTGTGTGTGTGTGTGTCCATTTCCAGGCTCTAGGACAGGGGTGTGAAACTCATTTTTACCGCGGGCCACTTCAGCACCATGGTCGCCCTCAAAGGGCCGGTTGTAACTGTAACACTGTATAAATTTAACTACTACCGAACATATTGTTAAATAACTGTCTTTGCATTGTTTATTCAAGTGTAAAAATATTGTACATGCATTTATATACATATATATATAAACCCACATTATTCTATCAAAGATCAAACTTAAAACAGAAGAAAATAACAATGACAAAGATCAAACAATCGTTGTTATATTAAGCTTTTTTTGTCAGAGTTGAGAAGGACATAACTAGCCAATAATAACATGCATGTGGTCTGGGGCAGTGGTTCTACTGGTCTGGCTGCACCATCACCCCTGAATGAACCGAGATCCAAAGCAAGGAACATGTTCAACTTCTCAAATGGATTTAATGAAAAGATGGTGCAGTTTGAGCCTGAAATGGTACAGAATCTCACATGCCAACACAAAAAAACTAGTTTGAAATATTCCCTTTTACACTCAATTAAAAACCCCAAAGTGCATCTTAAGGACACAAAGTAATACAACACACATAATCATTTTATAACTTCAGCCTTTTTTAACAGACTCAGCAGTGCTTTCATGCACAAACATAATAAAAAGGTCGGGAATGAAGTGAACTATCACAAATAGTGCGTGTGTAAACTCATGCAAGTAAAGTGTGTTGTGAACGCAGCACTGAGGAGAGTGAATAGACGCACTCTGCTGCATTCAAAATTCCCTTCAAAATAAAATCACAGGATTTTTATATTGCCCATGCAAAGGTCCGCAACCCACTGAAAACGGGTCCGCGACCGACTGAAAACGGGTCCGCAACCCACTGAAAACGGGTCCGCGACCGACTGAAAACGGGTCCGCGACCGACTGAAAACGGGTCCGCGACGAACCGGAAACGGATCCGCGACAGACTGAAAACGGGTCCACGGTGGTGATCATGCCTTCCAAGCCGTCGCGGGCCACATAAAATGACGTGGCGGGCCACATCTGGCCCGCGGGCCTTGAGTTTGACACATGTGCTCTAGGGAGACTAAAGCAAGACTGTGTGTGACAGGTGAGAGCTGATCTCATTTTGATGAAGGTGAATTAGCCGTGTTGTGGTTGGCTGGTGAAACTGTAATACGAAGTGGAGGGTTTTCACACAGCGTCCAAATGAGCCTCTTTAATCAACCGCTGCTAAACCGCATGTGAAGGGGGAAAAAAAGATCCCGACACACACACACGTGCACGCTTTCCAAAAATCAAAAGTTCTTTTCTGAGCAGAGATGAAGAGTGATGATATGGAGCTTTGTGTATTAATTGTAGGCCATTTGGTGCAATTCCATAGCACACAAAAATGTGTTAATCCCTCTCACCTGCCAGAGCGTCCTGGGCCTCAAAGAACGTACTGAGGCCTCCTTTCACATAGGCCAGACTCCCCTCATTCTTCTTGGTAGCCTGCTTCTTCAGATTATTGGCTGCAATCTTCAACTGCTCAAAACTGGGGAAACAAAATAATCATGCCATTATATTAAGGCTTGCGACGATATTTGTCTCGTCAATCAATTTGGAAAAATACCCATGTCTTTAAATTGCTCCGACTTTTGATGTTAAATTGAGAAAAGCAGCAAATTGAATTCATGTATCTCGGAAACACAATCACACACAAACATCGGGCCAATGTGAGTATGTGTGTCTGTGTGAGCGTCCCGAGCGAGGCTTCCTCTGCAGGAAGAAACAGTCACCCAGCAAGGTCCAAACAGAGGCCCCTGGTCACGCTGGATCCTGGGGTCTGGGTTACTGGAAGGCTAAGCAGGGGGAGAGGAAGCCAGGAGAGTCCAAAATAACTCTCCTCTGCCCTGACATGACAGTCAACGGGACTCAGGGCTTTCGGGTCAGCGGGCGGCCTCGTCTACACACCTAACTGTTCTCTGAAGGACCAAATGTGGAGATACGGCCAAGACACAACAACCTCGAAATGAAAGCCCACAAACCAAAGCATGACAAATTATCTGTACGTTTTCCTCCATGCATTATGTCAAACTCATTTTCTTTTATGTTTCGTCACAGTCTGTATAATGTGGCTGCCACTAAAGATCAATGTCATAACTATTTCATATATTGATTCATTTCTCCATTAGGTCAAATGTGATGTCTTCAAATAACTTGTTTTGTCTGACTAACAGTCACAAATCTAATATTTAGAGTTTACTATCACAGAGAGTACAAGAAACAGAAAACATCTACATTCAAGTGTTTAACTAATCAATTACCAAAATTGTTGCAGATTAATTTCCTGTCGATTGACTAATCAATGAATCGACTAACTGCAGGTCTAGTGCACATAATCCTCTGCTTAGCTTGGTGGGGGTATAAAAGTAATGTATCTTTGGCAACACAAGGATTTCCAGTTTGACTGGAACAAACCATTAAGAATGTCTAGCACAGTGAACAGGACTCAGAGTGTCAGACTCCCACTTTGTTCGAAGCCACAGGAAATTAATCCTACACCTCCGTTAGAAATATGTTGTGCTGTAAATAAAAACACATGTTGATTTCTAGAGTGCTTCGGTCAAATGGAGTCTTCTTCCATTTATTTTTAAGAGTTATGAGAGATGGTAACTTAAGATTGGTGATATCAAAGGACCTACCTGGAGCCCATGTGGTTTTCTATGAGGTACCAGGTGGCAGAGAAGTTCTCACTGGTGAAGTCTCCACTCATTCCTGGAAAGGTCAGCTCTATGTCTTTCTGTGGGAGTCTGCCTCTGAAAGAAGACCGATAAACAAAGATGAACACCGAAGAAAGACATGGACAAAGAAGAGCTATATTGAATAATAGATCTACAATGTACAGATGTACAGTATAAACAGTCAGGCTAAAATCATGCAGTACAACTGTAATGGAGATAAAACAAGGAAATATATTAATGGCAAATTGTGAGTGAGAAGGGATTGGCAATATGATTGTGTAAATTGTGAGATCCCATTTGTATGTGATGTTGGGAGCAGTCTTTCCAGCAGGGGGCAGTGTGCAGCCAAAAAGTACCCCAGCTGGGAGAGCTTGGCGTGGGAAGTGCAGGGTGAGACGCCTGGGTGCCCCTGGAGGACCCAGTACTCATTAGGGAAGCTTGATCTCTGCTAATGACCCGTGGCCTACACAAACCAACCCCCCCCCCCCCCCCCCCCCACACACACACACACACACACACACACACACACACACACCACCACCACCCACTGTGCTGTTAAACAGAAGAGAAAAAAACGTCACACGGACAATAATTAAGGTGAAACAAAAGAAAACATACACTTGGTGACGTGTACAGAAAACCAGAAGCACTACATTGCGAGTGCAAACACATACATACTCATTCATGTGTGTGACAAAATCATATTTTTGCAGAGTTATGCATTGATTAAATCATTATATCACACCAGAGTAAAAGTGCACATGGATGTACAATGTTTTAGGCAATTAGTATTAAAACTGCAGAGTTGCAATAGTTAAGATGAGTGAAATTGCAACTTACAAATGTAGAAATGATCTGTATCAAAGATCAGAGTTTGTAAGTGAGCTCTTTCATTATTTTCATTTGCTAATTGCAAAATTAAGTGAGTGTATTTTAAACTAGGATGGTTTCTGAAGACAGTCCCAACTATTGCTCTCTAATCTTACATTTAATGATCATTGGAATCTTCTTCTACAGCTTCAAAAAGTATTAGAATGAAAGTAAACAACTTCATAATACGGTTCACTTGCCTCTATAACCTCTCTACTGTGTCCAGTTTGCAGAAGACACAAAGTAGATAGCTTCTTAGTGTTTTGCTATTAAAGCTTGGCAGCTCTGCAGTCATCAGGGGTTGTACGACATCATCATACAAGCAATACTCTGACAGACACTGTGGCATGTGTACCAAATGACCAGTTGAGGCAGTTTCCTCTCCAGTCCTGGATTGGTAATATTTATGTAATAAATAAAAGTATCACTAAGTGTATGTGTTAAGTCCTCAGCTATGTGTTTTACTTAAGTGGGTTGCACTGTTTAAACGCAAGGAATGTCTTCGCTGGAAAAGCCCTTAGTCACGTGTAAATCATCAACAATATGAACTGAAGTTACTGCAGCTAACATCATCCTCCGCGTATACCTTGGGTCATTATTGCCTTCATTTTGTAGTTTAGCATGTGGAAATATTATACGTACAGACTAGTTTTGATGATGTAACCGCTTTCGATCTAGTGACGTATTAACCACTTACATTATATCCAGGCCAAGAATGACGTTACAAACAGCCGGTGCAAACATCTACAGTTGAATTACCATCCGGTGACATCACTGTACAAAGATGCGCACAAGAGAGAAGCTCTTTTACTAACAAACATCCCCTCTGAGTAAATGTGTTCAGCAGTATTTGACTCTAAAACCCTCCCAGTATCAGATCAACACGTCACTGTCAAAGAGAATTGTGTAGGCTTGTTACGCTGCGTGTTTAACCCAACCCTGGCAGACGAGTGAATGGTACAGCCTGTTTATGGGGGTCTCCTCTCTGGCCACGAGCGGTCACTTGCCCCCGGCCCCTCTAAACCAAACAAACACTAACCCAGAAAGGCCAGAACCTGACATCCCAAACTATATATTACAACTGCTGCACTCCCGGTCCGGCGCGTGGGCGGCAGCATCGCGCTGCCTGCTCCTAGGCGGTATACAAACATGTGTGTGGGTCGCTGCCTTAGTTCTTTCCAAATCCCTTTCTATCGCTGTGCTCTACTTTATACACAATTATTCTGTTTCCACTCCCTGTGAGCGGCGGTTAGAGGCTGTTCAACCATTGCTGTGTTGGCATAATATTTCAAACGCCTGCATATGGGGAGAGTTTGTTTCTGTTTGGGGATGTAAACCATGACTCAATGACTAGAGCGCGTGTGTTTATGGCGGTGTGATTGTGCTGAGTTTGTGTGCGTGCATTCGTGTGCTCTCTGGCTGTACTTGTCTATCTCGATGCCCAGTGGATTGCTGGGTCGCAGGGAGAGGGGGGAGATGCCTTTGTTGCGGTCGGTCCTCATGTCGTAGTAGTTCATCTCATCCACCCACACAGCCGACTGGTCCAGGATACCTGCAGGACAGGAGGGGAGAGACGCGTGTTAATGAACACCACATCACAGACGTAAACTCTATTGACATATTTTGTATCTGTTTAATGTTTCAACTTTGATTCTCCGTATTGTAATTAAACAAATACAGTTTCTGTTTACTCTTCTGTGCATATGATTATATGGAATAGTGTATACTATTACATGTTCGTAGTGTAGGTCCTCTAAAGTGGCCGAGTTAGAAACTAAATGCAAATAAGCAAAACAAAAGTAAATGAAGATGCCATCTCTTCTCACACGCATTGCATTTAGGAAAACCTGGAAATAAATAAAAAAACAAGCAATCTGAGAATCACAATCACATATCAAACACATGCACGGCATGAAGAAATGTTCCGCGTGCTTCAAGTCATACACAGAGACAGCAGTTTGGGGACACAGGAGTCATAAGTGAAAGGCGAATGCTGTGTTTAGTCATCTCCAGTAATACTGGGATCAGGTTCATACTTCATTAACATTCTTAGCTCACTTGACTTCAGCAAATCACATCACACAACCAGGTATGTTCATCTGTTTTTTGACAAATGGGTTTTTAAAATTTGCTTGTGTTTCATCTATTTTCAGCATGTGCAATGTATTTGTTGCCAACGTGGTGAACAATACATTTTTTTATGAGTCTGTGTTTGGTTTTATTCAATGTGTTTTTTAAGAAAATGTGAGCGCACTGTAGGATCCCTTTGTTGTGCCACTTTTTAAAATTCTGATAAGATTTGTGAAGATAAAAAAATAAATAAAAACATATCCCAATCAGAGTTGCAAGCTGAGATGGAGTCAAACAGATTGTAAAGCGCTCTGGAACAAACTTTCAAATCTGGGCATAATACACTTTTTCAGCAGCTGTTGTGATAATAAAATAATTGTTTGCCTTCAATGTTTATCAAGCCAAGACGCTCTTACAGCCGCTTGCATTTGAGGATTTGCTGAATTGTTGGTTTGAAAAAATGAAGACGTCACCTTGAGCTCTGGGCGCTTGTGAAATGCACTTTTCATTATTTTCTGCTATAGACTAAACAGTTTATCAACCGATACAAAAATAAAATACAAATGATTTAATCGCTAACTTAAATAGTCATTAGCTGCTCTTTATGTCCAGGCTAGCAAAAAAAAAAAAAGATTGATATTTAGTCTTGAGAGTCTCACCAATCCTCTCTGGTCTGAGCAGTTTGAATGAGACCGTGGAGGTGCCGAGACCTCCAGACTTGGTCGTAACAATGATCTCTCCCTTGTCGTCTTTGGCAGGACCCACGCGGCACACTATCTTGCTGGCTGACATCCACTCGGCTGTCAGCAGGCAGTTATGGCCGCAGATCGACAGACCTGAGACGGAAGAGAGGGGGCGAAATGGGTGAGAGATACAGCCACACAGTGACAGCACAAATAAATAACGCGTAGCACCGACACACACAGACACTCTATAACAAGAGCGGCTCACTCAGACAGATTTGGCGTCCATCAGCAAGTTTAGTCAAACTGTCACCAGGGGGTCAAGGTTCAAGTTGGGGTCACGATGGGTGTGGGTGGCCGTGACCTTCCTTCCTCTCACTCAGCTCCCTTAAGTTAACGTGTGTCACTTCAGTGCTAAGTGGCCCATTACTGGCACAATGTGCACTCTGCCCCTACATCTGTCGTCCTCTTTTCAAACCCTCTTGAAAACTATTTGGACACTAGAGGACAGACGCAGGGATTACTCTGACAGTTCCAGCCAAGGGGATAAAAAATACCTTCACGTGTGTATAATCTTACATGATAAAAAGCCTGTGAAAGCTGATTAACAAATAGCCCATAAAACCGTGAATAATATGCCAATTAGAGCCCCATTTCCTGCCTCTGTTCTCTACTGGCCACTTTGTTTGAATACACACGCACTCGCACACATTTGTGCATATCTAATTGTCTAATTCCAGGCCCCAGGGACATTCATGGTCAGAAATAGACAGACCGTATCACAGGCAGGACACCGGCTTTCTCCAAGCATGGAGCAGTGTGTTAGTTCTCTGGACTACAACACACACCACACACACACACACACAGACACACACACACTCCACCCCCGCCTTTCCCCACCTCCACTCATTGGCGAACATTAGGGAAAATATCAGCACAGAAAAAGGTTGACATTCAAACACATAATGAGAACAAGATGGAAGTAATCTATCTGTGTGGCTCATGAAAATAAAAAATAAAAAGGCACATCAAGAACTCTATTTTCCCATTAATGCATGTTGATAATCTCTTGAGTTTCTCAAACTAGGCATAGAGTATCTAAATATTTACAGAAACAAAAATGTTGCTGCAGAGAGTTGGCAGAATTACCACAGAAGAAGCTAAATTAAATTACATTACAATATAATATCTTAGTATTAAATTGGAGTTTTTTGTTTGCTCTAAAGTGGCTGGATCTTTTTTTTTGCTGAACTCTTTAAAGACTCAAATTAAATATTTTCTTGAGTAAAAAAAACAAATCACAGATGATATATCTAAATACACAATGAAATGGTGAAATAGATTTAAAGGTTTTGCTTAGTGTCAGGAGAACGTTAGTAACTTTACAGAACAACAAACTGCTTCCATTTAGAAAAACAACGTATACTGTGTAATGAAACACATATTTCAACATGTATGATGAATACAGCCTGGTTAAATTAACAGTTCATTATTAATATGAAAAAAAAATGTATCTACAAAAATGCTTGACATTTAACTTGCCGTTTTTTTTTAAACTCACTTATTAGATTGTCATGAAAATGAAACCTAAATAGTGAAAAAGTGATGAAATTGTTCTTCCAGAGGGGAAACAGAATCAGGCGTCCTGTCCATTTACGTATCATATAAACAAAAATAAACGTTACACCAGCCTGTTTAAAAATGGGGCCACTGTGGTTTGTTGATGGATAAGTTAATAAAATCTGTTAATACGTCTCAAGTTACAAAATATTCTACATACCTAGAGAAGCAATGACAAAAATAAAGCTGCTATATTTGCTCAACATCAGTGTCCCTCTTTTTCAACAAAAGTGACTATCAATGGAAACAATAAAAATCATCACCAAATAATTGTAATTTACAATAAAACAAAACGTGAATTGGTCTTAGAAACATCTAAATTCTGTATATTTATCTTGACGTATTTATCTATATACCTACATAGATATTTTATTAAGAAAGAAAGAAACAATATCAAGTATCAAGGGATGATGGTGAAAGATGACTTTGAATGTCTTTTTCCCCATAAAAAAAAAAACAATATTACTAAACAGAATTTAAGTTTTTTTTTTTTTTTTTTTTACAAACATGGAAGCGACATTTTATCAAGACAGAGCTGCGTGTGTGGTTCGTCATGTTGTTATAAATGCATTACCGATGAGGTCGGCTGGGCCCGTGCCCAGGTTCTCTCCACGGATGGTGACTTTGGTCCAAGCCGCACCCTCCTTGGGCGAGATGCCCGTGACCAGCGGGGGCTGACGGGCACGAGACATGGTGGCCTGAGGCAGACGGGGACACGGGGTCGATGAGCACCTGGACATGGAAAACAGACAAATACAAGAGGAGACGGTGAGTAACACAAAACTAAAAAAAAACCTCCTCACACAGACAATTTAGTGAACACATATGAACATCTTATAATGAAATACTCCCATCATTTTATTATTGACTATATCAAAAATAAATAAATAGAGGCATGGTGAATTTAATCCTCATGCTATCACATATCACATAATAGCTAAATATTAGTGTAAAAATGGACAGAGCATTGCCAAACAAGTAAACAAAAGCTAACTGTACTAGCATCCGCGGTAAACAATACCCACCAGATCTTAAAAAGGGGATACAAATAACCTTTATGTCAACATGCAACACTAGCTGGTGAACAACCCTCTCCTGACAATAATAAATACAGTAAAAAAAAAACACATGTATTCCGTTTTTTCCCTACTTTAGTGAGCAAAATTCGAGCAACATTTGGCTGCCAGCTAGCGCCAATCGTCCTGCCCTGTAGGTCCCCGAACAATATATGCTTTGCAGCAGTTATCTCTCAGATAACAGGAAGAATAGAGAAGGGAGCCAAGAATGAAGGAGCAGACAGAGAGCAGGGAGGAAAGGAAGAATGTAAACCTCACAGCGAAGGATAAATAAACCTGGCCTCCCCAATCATTCCGCATAAGCCCACACAATACAGTGCAGATTATGGTACCAACGAAGAAGCACCCATGCAAATCAGTTCATGTCGGGGCTGAGCAAAAAGGAAAGATTCCAATAAAAAATAAAAAAATGAAGGGATGTATTTCAGCAGCACAGATGTTTGCTAATAAATCACTGCCAGGTCTCAAAAGGGGCTGACCAATCTGGACTCTGTTTGAGCAAGTCTTCCGCCCTATTGCTCCGAAGCCAAAACACGTCCTCCACAAACAATGCAGGAGTTCACACGGACCGGACCTGAACACAAGTGCAGCCCTTTGTGCAGTTATATGGTCACTAATTAGGTGTAGGCGTACAACTGAGGTGTAAGAAGACTTCCAAGGGCGCAAATATCAAAAGAACTCAAAACCAACAGAGCACGACATTGATTAGTCTGCCTGCTAGAGAGACTTTCTGTGTTTTAACCCCTCCAGCAACCCCTGCAAGCATCACGAGCCGTAAACCAGGGCCGCAGTTTGATTGTTTTCACATATAAAAAGGTAAAAATAAATAAATTGTGAGACAAAATAATAAATAAATAATGTTTGGTGAGGGCAGCAGTCTAAAACATATTCTGGTTTAAAATGATAAACACATTTTAGAAGCTGGGGTAAGCGATGCTCGGCATTGTGGCTTAATAAATTACTTAAATGATTAGTCTGTACTGTATCTGTAACCCTGGGGTCGAGACCTCATGGCCTGATATGCAGAAATGGTTAAAAGAAGAAAGAAACAAATCTGATTTTCACTTATTTTGTTTTTTATTCACAAATTTTTTATAAAAAGACTAATATGCTTTAATTATGTATGTTGCATGACTCTTCGATGCTGTGCACCTGAAACAATTAATCAAAATTGATTGGGAACTATTTTAAAAATAGTCATAGATGATACAAATCTTAGTTGCAACCCTTCTTCCCAGGATTGCACATTGAGGCAACTTGACTTTCAGAGAAGTTGCTTTCAAAGTGAAGCCCACTGACTTTATGCAAGCGCAACTATCTCATTAAATGGTAAACGGACTGCATGTATACACCTTTCTACCTTACGGACAAAGCCGTTTACAATCTGCCTCTCAATCACCCATTTACACACACATATACCAATGGTACTAAATATCTTAACTTACCTTAAAAAAAACTTACCTTTTTATTGGCATCAATTCTATATTTTGTCATTAAGATTTGTGATGGTGTTGTACTGAACCGCAGAATATTTATATATGTTTCTAGGATGATTAAAGTTATGTATATAAATAAAGGACAAAAAAGCCGTTCAATATAATGCAGTCCAGTACAACACCACCTTCAACTGTGACCTCAGTAATTAAATGAGTTCCATTAAATGCAATTGACCTTACACATTTTGACAATGTCCCCAAAAACTGAACATTCTAAACTCTGTAAAAGGTAGACTTTAAAGCAGAGCAGAGGTAGTACAGGCGTAACTAGTAATGTGTAAGTGTATCACTACAAGTGTTCATTGTAGAGCAACATTCTGTTTAAACATCTGCCGTCTTTACAAAAAGTGGGGAGCACATACCTTCATTTAAATAGATGGGGTCGCAAAAATATTAATTGAGGTGCGAAAAAAAGAGTGTTGGAACCTCTCTGGATTCATCAATCACCAAAGTTATTATTTCCCATCAATTTATTTTGAGAAATCAGCTAAGAGACAACTTGTTTCAGAACCTACAAGGTGTCACTTAGAAAACCTCCTGAACACTGAAGTCCCACCGGCCAAACAAAACTAAATATTTGGCTCAAAGCACTAAATAAATGTCACAGGACTTCTGCAAATGTGGGATGATAAGTAGAGAAAGGTATGGCACAACAAAAACACAGAAGCATTAAAAGCTGCAGTGGGACAGCAGCACATGTACTGACCTAGAAAGCTCCTAGGAACCTTTCTGGGTTCCTACCGCCCCCCTCCTCCATCGCCCTGACATCCCTGAGTTAACGAGAAAGCTCCAGCGGGATTTAACTCATGGTGTTGCTGCTGCCCTGTGCTTGTCAGAGGAAATGGAGGGGCTATGGATCTGACATGGAGAAGATAAGAGGTTAACAGGCCTAAAACAAGACCTTGCTATATCCTTCATCAATCTCACATGTTTGGAGTGGGAGAGGTGAGGGGCAGAGGACTGGGATCTTTGTTTTGTACCATTCTGATTCTGCTTCAAGGAGTGTTTCTAGATTACCCCGCCAACCTCACCACACCCCTAACCCCCCTCATCTGAGGAATACACGTGCACAAACACACAGATAGCCTGCCTGCCCACACACACACACACACAAGCTGGGCAGAATGACAGCTCAGCTAGGTTGCGTGCGAGGGGCCCGAGCTGGTGTTGTGTGGTCTGTGTGTATGTGCGAGTATGTGGAAGGATCTGCGGAGAGGTCTGGGCAGTGTGTGTGTGTGTGTGTGTGTGTGTGTGTGTGTGTGTGTGTGTGTGTGTGTGTGTGTGTGTGTGTGTGTGTGTGTGTGTGTGTGTGTGTGTGTGTGTGTGGTCTGGGTGTGTGGTCTCTGGCGCGGGCCTGGGGAGAGCCTGCTGACGGCTGGGATGAGAAAAGAGCCGCTGTGTTTACTTTACTCTGGGGGCTGTGCATGGACACGGGAACACTGCCCAGACCCCTCTCTATAACGCCAGCGTGTACACACACACACACACACACACACGCACACGCACACGCACACACGCAACAAGTCACGCAGAAATTAAGCGGACTCTTGCACACGTCGACTGTGACACAGCACCACAAATACCCTGTAAACTTTATACAGACCGGGGACAAACTGAGTGAATTTTTCCTTAAAGAAGCATGAAGAGGAAAACAAAAGAAAAAGGTTTCTGAAGCTCCAACTGGAAACTCGTGAGGTAGGCGGCATTTTCCACAAGAGGAATGAACGCATTAACCTCTAGGTGGCATCAGAGGATCCCCACAACAATAAACCACACGTTCTTCCAACATGTGTCAAGTCATGTCCTACTGTGAAGGCTACATTTAATCAATGACAACACAACCATTTTCTCTCACTCGATTTCTCCTCCAACCGTGATGCCGCGAGCCCCCAGCCCCATCCCCAACCTCTCGATCTGCTAACAGGGCTAAACAGGCAGGTTTGTTTTCCTTGGAGGCTGATGTACAAACAGCCCGGTCGGCTCTAATCTGTGGAAGTCTGAGGCCCGGGATCTTCTTGCAGCGATGCTTACGAATGGCATCCCTTCCTTGGCCGAGTGCTCGAGTGTGCAGACATATAAAAAATGCTTTTCATTGAAATCTCCAAAAACATGAAAACATTTCATTTTAAGGTGCCTCATGCATTACCCCCAAAACAAGTGTGCTCAATGGTCTGGGCTAGATGGCAGCAAATAATTTATTTTGAAATAAAAAAAGGAAGTCAGAGTTAAATTATTGCTAGTGACTCGATAGTAACTATGGTTACTACAAGGTCTTGCGAGACAATGTCAGCAGAGAAAAGGAAAAGGCCCATTTCATAATCACAACTATTATTATCCAGCTTGTGATATAATGCTTTGCGTTTCAGGTACTTTCTGAAGCATCAAACCGAGTGTTCCTCGGACCCATCACAGGAATAACTGGCCTGCAGGGAAAAAAGGCAATTACATGTTCCACACAGGATGAACTATTTTGTAATTGGTTGTTAATTGGGATGAATTGTATTGTCCAGTATATGCTGTTATAAAAAAATAAAACAGCAACTAAAGGTGACACAGGTGATACAATTAAGTAAAATCAATAGTACACTACGAAAAAAATTTCTAATATTAAAGTCGCATGTGAAATAGTATTATTATGATTGCGGTTTTAGTAATTACAGACAAAGGTTTACAAAGCAAAAACAAAAACATAAATTTTTCATGGTTTTTCATTACAATAGGCTTGGAATTAACAAGGTAAGATTCCACTGTATGTATATTAACAATGGCATACACTTATCTGGATTTAAATAATAGGTTGATTCAGTCTGGTAAATCATTTGATGGGTTTTTGGGTTTAGACATCTGAGACACTTTGGTCTCTGAGAAATTGTGATGGACATTTTTCACCATCTCTGACATTTCACATACAAATAATTTATAAAGAAATTAAATAGAAATTGAGCGGATTTATCGGAAACGCTAACATTTGTTAGGTGCGGATCTTAAATGATCACTCAACCAAGTCATGTGATGTCCACAGCACAGGTTTTAAAGTCAGGGAGCTTTGTCGCATCTCACACACACAAACCTCTTTCCCTCACTCTTCCTGGACTTTCTCTGCGCTATTCAATAAAGGGAATGAGGAACTGGTATAGCTAAGACAAACATCTGGTCTGGGAAACAAGAATATAATTTCCATAACTTCAAAGCATGACAAACTCTGCAGCACCACGATCCGGGGAAGCCATCTACCTGCCGCATGACTATCTCATGAATAAGGCGTTCATGACTTCGATCATGTGCTGCTCTGAGCTCAAAGGTGACTCACATATGGCAGTGATTGGCAACTGTGTGTGTGTGTGTGTGTGTGTGAGAGAGAGAGTGTGATGGGTTAAGGGGGCACAAAGGAACCCATTTAGACAGATCATCATCTCCCCCCTGCCACACACACACACACACACACACACACACACACACACACACACACACACACACACACACACACACACACACACACACACA
The DNA here is from genome assembly GCA_023566465.1 of Cottus gobio. Classification (NCBI taxonomy): domain Eukaryota; kingdom Metazoa; phylum Chordata; class Actinopteri; order Perciformes; family Cottidae; genus Cottus; species Cottus gobio. Next base: position 21,459,484 of record CM042217.1, on the reverse strand, counting down.
CACACACACACACACACACACACACACACACACACACACACACACACACACACACACACACACACACACACACACACACACACACACACACACACACACACCATGCTCCCAAACATTACACAAACACTAGATTTCATCAAAGAGCCCCCTCCAGACTCCCCTGAATGGACAGAGCGAGCTAAACATCGCCCAGCCCGAGTGGTCTAATCACACAGACCGGTCGAAGCTTTGAACAATCCTCCACAGTGTTCGCTCGCGCCCTGGCCGCCACATGCCGCCACATGCCTCTAAGATGTGGAGAGGGCAATGCAGCCAAATTGACCGTAATGTGTGTCGACTGTATCGCGTGTCACATAAATGGGTGATATTAACATGAACCGAGCAGGTTCTGTTTGAAAACAGATGCTAAGACCACTGTCCAGTCATCGTGCTTCCGCAATGAGTCAGCACCTCCCGGGCGTTCGTGGAGAGTCCTTCGTGACAGAGAAAAAGGACAGAGTGATCAGATGTGGGTCTCTGGCTCGCTAACCGACCGTCATGTCGTCTGCCCACAAGCTTTGTTATCTTTAGTGCTGTCTGTTTGTTTGTTTGTTTGTCGGTCTCAAGTGCTTTTCAGAGCGAAGTGAAGTCCCCAATTTCCCACAAACAAATCCTGGAATAACAAACAGAAATATGAAGTATCGGCAGGGGGATGTTTTCAGAGGATTAAGAGACTGGAGACAGGCGGCTTTGCCCAGTGACATGGCGAAATGGAGAGATGTGAACCTTCATGAGCCCGGCTAGAGCACTGCTGCTTTACATAAGAAACACCAGCGTGAGAACCATCTTCACAGTCACATACGATGATGAATTGTACAAACAACGTTGCTTACAATACAAATCAACCCTTTTATTTAGGATAACATAATAAACATTTTCATTATCAATTAATCTATTGATTTTTTTCTGATTCATTTATTGTCTAAATTGTTGCAAATAATCTACGGTAGTTGTATTGTGAATTGATAATGAATTGTTTGTTCAATAAAGCATCATAAAATATGGCAAATTTCACATACCACAATTTCTGAGAAGTCGAACTGAGGTTTTCAAACGGTTTGTTCTGTCTGGCCAAAAATTCAGAATGGCCAAATATTTCATTCGTTTATGGGAGAAAAGAATTATAGATTTAGTAACTTTTTGGCACTGCTGGGTGAAGTGAATATCAAAATTCATTTTCTGAGAATTTACTCAATTAAAAGTAAAAAGTAGCCAAATATTAGAAGAAGGGTCACGTTTTAAAAGGGAATTCAAAACCTAAAAAGGTATTCAATTTATAATATAAAACAAATAATAAAAAGCAGCACACTTGAGAAGCTGGAGCCAGTAACTAATCAATGTGGATTACGGCTCTAGACATTTGAATTATACAATCAATTAGGGCAATTATTAATATTTTACTAACAGTATCAAATAATCTTTTGGTCTATCAAATTTAAGAAGCTTGTTTAAATGGCTGTAGTCTAAACCCCTAAATATTCAGTTTACTATTACATAACAGCAAAAACCACCAAATTCTTAAGTAGTCAACCGAGGGTAAAACATGCTTAAAAGCATAATCAATTATAGTAATAATATTAATTTGGTGCCACTCCATAACCAACAAACTGTGCTCGGACCTACTCTAAATAAGCCGACTCCATTAGCATTGAGCTGTTGTCTGAGCTGTGTGACTTGTTTCCCCAGCCCAACGCTCCTCTGTCTGTCTGCCCAGGTCTGACTGGGTCACAGAAACCATACTGTGAAAACCAGTGGCCCAGCAAGCCTGTCAGCAGGGAGGAGGCTACCAGGTGGGGCAGACTGCGGAGAGCAGACAGGGGTGAGAGAGAAGTGCCACTTCACAAACAAGGCTCGGCCTGACCCCCGCCGCCCGACTCACCCCGGGGTCTGCGGAGCAGCGGCACTGAGGAAAAGCTTCAAAAAACACAACCCACCGCATTCCACCAAAACAAACAAGCAGGGCCACCCAATTTTTCAATTAGAGCCCCGAGAGGGGGGCAGGAAATGGATCAGTGTAGCGTTGCCCCCGCCATCCCCCGGCCGAGCAGTGCTGACTTTGGGGAAGAGAAAGAGATGCACAGAGCTGTGCAGGCTCTCACTGAAAGGCAGTGAGCATGGATGTCAACGCACATGATGGAGGAGCTCAGTGACAACGTATTCCTGCAACGTGGCGCCTGCCTGCAACCGACCTGCCAATCACTTCCTCTCGCTCACTCTCTCATATAATCAATCAGTTGAACAAACACACATGGTTCCTCCTTAAAAAGCCCATTTAAAGAAAGTATGCTAGAACAATATTTGACAAAAGTACGCAAGGGTAGAGATTATAGTGGCCTAGACTGTGTTCTGTTTGAAAACACTTCACTTAATGAGGCTCAGCTGAGAGAAGTGTCGATATTACAACAGTGAGGACAAGGAGGTTTTAAATAAGCATCTTCTTAACCCCTGAAGACCTATTAGAAAACAACAGTGAGTTCAACCACAGCTGAAACAGGGCTTTCTTGATTTCAGAATAAAATAGGCTTGATCTGACTTTTAGAAAACAAAATAAGTTGAGCTCACGTTATCACCCCTTACTGCAAACTTGATTAAGACACAGTTCGATGTAGACCTGGGAGTTTTAAACCAGATTTATACTCACAAATATCACCACTAAATGACGGGCTGTGCTGTAACTGAGAGATCCCACAATGCCTTATATGAAGATGTGTTGCTTTTTTGTCATGTAAACTGAACATCAAACTGAACATCTTTTAGTTTTAGACCATTGGTCAAATAAAACAAGCAACCTGAATACATATCCTTGAGTTGTGGGAAATTATAACATGCACTTGTCTTTTTTTACATTCTATAAACATCCTTTATCAATTGATAAATCTAGAAAATAATAATGAGTTGCAGACCTATTCCAAAATACATAAGAGAAGCAGCGACTCCAACTTGTGTAGATCCTTCCTAAAGACCTGGGCCGATATACAGTTTGAAAAACAAACAACACATTATATTTGAGAAACAAATAACTAGGTTCAGTACAGATAACTTATCTTTGTTTAACAAAGGCATTGCAGTAAGACAAGGTTGAAAACGGTTTTAATTGCAAAAATGCTGCTTAATGAAATGTTAAGATGATTGTGCATTGGATATAAACCAAAACTTTGTCATCTAAAATCGATGAGGTGGTGATGCATTCACCTCATTAACAGTATTCCAATGTTTATTCTCATCAAAGTGTCTTCCAATCAATGCAAGGCAGCCTTTCAGAGTCATATGAGGTCATTTCATGTGATCATTTCTTTCTTTTGGCTCATTTCCATCTGTGCATGAAATGCTTTTCCAAGTATAAGCAAGGTGTTAAGTCCAATACATTCTCTTTGTTTTTATAGAGCCCTTATAGGCAATCATTATTTCTGTGTTAACAGGCAGTTAATTAATCTGTTTACACTAAAATGGATTGCACAGTGTTTATAGAAGTTGGAAGAGAAAGCATGCCACCTGGCAATGAGTAACCACTGCAGGTTCTCTCTTACACACATCACTCCCGTCCTTAACTGAGCGGTTTTAAGTTATCACAATCACACTATTGCAATTGCTTCATTGATGTGAGAAATTAATCCAGTGTTCGTGGGAGGACAGGATGGAGGTTTCTGAGGCAGAAAAAAAAAGATATTGTTCTGTTTTGAATTAGATTTTAAAATATTGCAGGGAAAGGCTTCCTGCATACAAAAAAAGTGAATGCAAAAAGTTAAAGCTCTACCTATTGTCCCAAGTAATTGGGACATGGTTTTATGTAAAGTCAAGTTGCTGCAGAGTGACGTGTCATTTTATGTGCTATGAGCATCACAGACAATTTTCTTAATATTATATTTACTGTATGAATTGACTTATTGTAATACACTGTATATAATAAAGAAGACTGATATGTCAATGGTAGGTTTGCACAATAGAGCCGTTATAAAACCAGTGACCACAGCTAAAGAGGACAATAAGAACCGCTTGATGTGGCACGATCACGCAGAGTTTACTAGAAGACGGTATCGGCGATCAAAGAGCCTGAAGACATGCTCTTCTTCAACAACACAACGTCGCCTTTAAAGTGGCAGATATCTCAGTGGAGTGTGGTGCAGGTAATCACACTGCCGATGAGGCGGTGCAAGATGACAACAGCAGCCGCATCTGTCAGCCGTTTCTGTCATATTAGATGCCCGGTGCAACATACTAAACAGCCCATCGGGAACTTTAGGGAAAGGGAAATCATCTTTGTTGACGAATTTGACATCTGACGTTAGCTTCGGCTAAGCTGTGTTCGCTAGCAAGCTATTCGTTTTGCCGGAAAGGCTACGTTAGCAGTGGCTGTCATATGTCTTCGTCGTAATCCTACAGAGCCGAATATAGTATAATGTATCCTTTCATAATTACACGTGAGTCTGCTTGGAGCACTTAAGAGAGAAATAGGTTAAATCAAATTGTAACTTACAGTTTGCAACGGTTTGGCTGCTGCGGTCGCTTCCTGTATCCTGTGAATACTTCCGGTTTTCCGGTGTCAGCCCCAACCTTCAAAATAAAACAACGATACAGTAAATTGAAATACAGTGTCTAGTATTGATTTAGACACATTCCACTTCTCCTGAAAAATACCATGATAGTATATGTATGTATATATATGTATATATATGTATACATTTATATCATATTTTTGCATAGTATGTGTCACACTTTGATTCATAAATCTCAATGACTTAATATCAGTTTCTGAAAGAAAATGATTATGTGGGGATTATGATACCAGTATATATTTAAGAAAAAGTAATTTAAACATTGCATGTGCTCCCTTATTTCACGTTATTTACACTTAAGTCTGTGCAGCAAAAAGCCCAGCAGTGGTGGAAGGTTATAGTGATTATTATAAAGTACAGATTTGTCTGTACTTTACTTGAATATTTCAATTTTTTTGAAAAAACATTTCTAGTGTACTTTTTTCTGCTTAAGGAAAGGGTCTGTATTCTACCACGACAGACTCATCCATGATCTGGCTAAATATCTCCAATTTATCTTTTTCTTTCAATTGTCTTTGAGATCATGTCGGCTCTTTTGATGGATTGTTAGTTCTGCGACTCTATCTTGAATGCCCTTTTTAGGAAGTAATGAGGATACTCTCGTTCTGTAACTACATCTAATGAGCCGTGTGATCTAAGGGTCATCTGGTTTGTACTCAGAGTGGATGTAAGATTATATGCAGCAGAAACAGCATTATTAGCCTGCATGCTCCTCTGAAGTGTTGGATGTCCTTTGTGTGAGAATGCTGAGGCCCAGTGGGAGCTTTGCTTCTTTCCTCTTCTCTCTTTTCACGGTGCATCACTGAGGTATTTCCACTTGTTCTGGGAAAGGCGCAGCATCATTAGAAATGCAACAGAGACCACCCAGACACACACTAGAACACTGATACCATGACATTTATCTCACCAAATTGTGCAGGGCAGAAAGAATTTATGTGATAAGGCAAGGCCCAATCCCCGGGGAAACGATATTGTCCAATTATACGGGGTAATCTGATAATTGAGGGATCAAACTGTGACTCGGGAGTTCGCACAGATGCTGATGCAACACAGGGGCTGTTTGTCTATGTAAACAGCAATTTACAGCAATGACGGTGGAAGATTTTGATCTTAGTCTCAGTTGTACAGCCTTTGCTGTCACATACTAATTGCTGAATCCACAAATCCCTGGGTTATTTGGCACATTATATGTGTTATGTTTCTAAATATTAATGCAATGCCAATCAAATGAAAAATATTAAAGGAGTATATCTTAATTTTTCTCAATGTTTACCTACCAAGGCCAGTTTTGGTATTTACAGTTCAGTACAGATGAGCAAAACAATTTACTGGCTTTTGTAATTAACATTAGAAAAATACTTTCATTTTCTTTCTAAGATGAGACAATTTGTTCCACTCTGATATCTGTTTGTTAAATATGAAGGTGGAGTCAGGAGATGGTTAGCTTAGCTGGGCGTAGTCTGGAAAAAGTTATCCTTGCTATATCCAAAGGTCACAAAATCCCTATAATAAACACATTGTATCTCTTGTTGTATTTCTTTCTATCTTATTTGGTTAATCCGCAAAAAGGTTTCTTAAGTGGCAGTGACCAGTTGTTTCCCCCCTTTCTAGTCTTTATGCTCAGCTAAGCTAACCAGCTGATGGCTGTTGCCTCATATTAAATATATGATATGAGAGCAGTGTCTTGGCAAGAATGCGTATTTAAAAAAATATCCAATGTTTCCTTGTAACAACTATACCCACGGCTGACAATATTCTCCTCTCGCAAGGTACACCAGATTGCATGTTGTGTTTTTAAATAGCACAGGCTCTCTGAGCAGGTGTTCCAGGTGTGCTCCTGAGGGATGCTGCTGGTGCCTTGATCCTTGCTGTGACCCCCCAACCCTCTGCAATCTACATCCCGTAATGGCACATGCTGCGCTGGCACCATTGCTCATCCCTGAACCCTATTGTTCATTGTTTGTCCTCTCCAGTTTTTTCCCATGGGCCCCTGGCCAGTGAGAGGAAAAGGTCACTGTAAATATTGCACTAAAATCCTCCCTCCCTCCCATAGAGCTCCTGAAGATGGAACAGGCGACCAGTGGGTGAGCACTTCCTTCCTGTGAAGGGTATTTCAACTGTAAGACATCAAACAAGTATGAATCCCTCAATGTCAAAGAACGCTGCAGTGAGATCATATGCTCCGTGTTGACATTAATAACCTGGGCCGGTCTCAGCTCTTGTGAAGAACATCAGATTGCATGATATCTACATATATGTGGCTCCATGTGCTATCACAAAGCTGAAATGTATCAAGAAAACTCGACTGCACACACTACGTTTTCCTATTATAAGACCATCACATATCCAATATCTGCTATTTAGTCAGTCTTTGTAACTGTTAAATGAGTAATATTACCATATTAATGACTAAGCATGAATCTAATCCCGGTCTGTATTTTCAGTCTCACAAAATACACACAATATGGATTCCAAAGAATATTAAGAGAGGCTTAGCAACCCCTGACCAATGTGTGGCTAATCACTAGCCTGTAGCACTGCTGTTAATATAAGACAGGGAGATTTTAAATAAACCCCTGATATTTGGGTTTGTTTTGCTTCTGAGTGGCGCTCCATCTCCCACTGCTCCCCTTTCCCGGAGGAGTCCAGTTCCCATGGGCTCACAATTTGGGCTCCGGAAATTCAGGCCTGTGCCAGGCTTAGCTTGGAACAGCATCCATATGAACACAATGAACGAGGGAGAGTTAAGGGGAACAGAGAGCCTTTCACTCTGAGTGCCGACACATTGCTTGACACAGTGGCTGGATAACACAACCGATACAGGGATGGAGAGATGCGTGGGGGAGGGAAGGGGAGTGGGGGGTACAGGAATAGCTTTACAAGAAGGTGGAGAAACATCATCTGATATTCCTCTGATGATTATCTTATTTTATGTGATCTGACCTTAAGGCTTAGTTCAACCAAATTACAAAAAAAAAAAAAAATAATCTCAGTGGCCTGCAGTGGTATCTTGCCATGCAGATGATTTACAGCCATGATGTTTTAGTTTCATATGATCTTTCAACAAAAACACTTGGCTATGGCCCCTCTGTTAGTTCTGTGAGGCTGTACTATAGGCGGAGCTATGTTTGAGCTAAATGCTAACACCGGCGTGCTAACATGTTCAAAATGACAATGTTATAGTCTATTGATGATTAGCAGGTACTTTTAAAAAATGTTCATTGTCATATTTAGAGAGTTAACATGCAAACATGAGCTAATTAGCACTAGACACATCATTCCTAAAAGCAGAGGCTGATGGGAATACTTTTGATCTAATGATATTATATGATGATATTATATCTATATTTAAAGTTAAGGGGTAACCAAAGTGATTGTGATACATACCTTAGAATGGTTTTCAAGATATGTCACTTAAGAGCCAAACCTGCAACCTCTTGGTGGCGCTATAGTGTTAAGGTCAGGGGGTCACCAAAGTGGTAGATACTGAGATATTTTAGTCTAGGATAAAGTAGTAGATGGACCATAAAGTCGACACAGGCGTCCATTAATCCATGACCCTTGTTTGGTTAAAAACGCAACAGCACAACAAGTCTGTTGTGTCCTTGCTCCTCCTCAAGATACTCCCCACACCATTCTGTCAGTAGTTTTTACAGGAACCATTTTTTCAAAGTAGTTCCAATGAAAGCTATTTATAGAGAGGTCTGTGGACCAGGACCATATACATATCAATGAGGACAATGCCACATGTCCAAGGTATTGGAGGTATTGGTGTCTGGAAATGTGGGGGCTCGACAATTGCACAGTGGCCGGAGTGAATATTTAACATTTTCACTCAATGTTTTCATATTATCAACGGCTTAAAGGACTTCATGTAATGTGAAAGGAGTCACTTGTAGTGAAAAACCCACATGACTTATCTCCCGGTTCTTCAGTACCCCTTAACTTTTTTAAGGATCTTTGGATTGTTTAGGATTTACGGCTCTCACTGCTCTCATCACCTCTCACCATCTGCAGCTGCAATGGGCTGTTATGAGCTAAATGTTTAGACAAAGTTAGTCACACACTCAACTAATTAGACAACATATTAATAAGTAAAAAGGACATTTTGTATTTCTCTACCTGATTTACAGTATGTAGGGATTTGAAACAACATTTATTCTGTGGAGAGATTAGTTATACAGTATGATCAAAAATGTGAAGAAAGCATATTGTGAAAGTTATGATGGTTTAATGACCAGTTAAAGTTGGGGAATTTAAACTCAGTTGTGTGACCTCAGTAGTTCTAAAAAATGTGTTATGCCCCTGCCGGGGACTATCAACACAGTAACAGGAAAACAATAATGTTTTCTGTTCTATTTTCCTTGATTTGTGTTTCATTTAGGTGAACTGACCCTTTACGTTTTAAGATGGGAAAGATTGGAGAATTCCTGCAGTTAAGTGTAAGAATCTGAATAAAAAGAGTGGGTGTGAGAGGGTATAAAGGGGCATTTTCCCAAATATGTTCAGGCGTTTACCACCCAGGTTAACATAACATGTTCTTTGCCTTCTCATAACACCACTCCTTCGGCCCCCTAGGCCAGACAACAGGCTACTGTGTCTCGGGAGGCACAGACAGGATCAGCCCTGAGAACTGTGGAGGAGCACTCTCTGGGAAAAGTCTAGGAAGTCAAATGAAAAATCCACATAGGGTGCTGAAGACGTAGAGTAGACATGATTTCCTCCGACACATATTGTCTCCCAAAAAGGTCGTCGTGGAGAAGCGGCTCATAATTTACTGTTGCATGTTCATCCCCTCGAATGAGTGACATAGCTTTGAGAGAAACAGCTTTCATCCACCGGGGCCAGCTGATGCATGCTGCGATGTGACAGGCCGGAGTGTGTTCATAACTGTTTGTGTTTATAAACAGGTGGACCTGGTTACAGCTCGGGGTTCGTTGTGTGCTGAATGGGTCCGAGCCAATCGCAATCAAGAGAAGAGGATAAAATCATACACTCAGGCTATGTTTTCTGTCGTCAGGTCAAATGTTTAGATGGGTTTTATTGGCCTGATGTATAAATATGGGTCATATTTTCATTTGTAAGAATATATCCTCTTTTTTTTTTAAACATTCACACTCTATCTACAGCACTTAACCATGAAATGATAACACAAATAATAACATTACTTGTTGTAAATTCATACCAACCTTATTGTCTTCAATGCTTTTAAATGGTTATTATGTTCTTATTGTGAATTTATAGTAAAACCAATCTGCAAAAGCATATTTCACATTTTTATTTTAGTTAAATGCAAATGAAATGCTGACAGAGGGAGAAAGACATGTATGAAGGACTTTTCATAAAATGTTATGAAGCGTTGAGAAGAGATGATAAACCTAAAGTAAACAATACAGTATAGTTGGAAAAATAGTTGACCTATTAAAAATGTAGGGGATTAAAGAGACATTAGAGATTCAAATAGCACATGACTCAAACTTGAATTATATCTAATTTCCTACTGTGTGAAAGGAAAGAGAGGGTCTTACGTTGAATGAGCCCTCTAATGCTACACATGGGTTTTCTATCCCATGGATCAGCCTGTAAGGATTTAACACACTCTGGAGGAGCTCCATTGGCCTCAGTGAACATTAACTGGACTTAATGTGCAGCATATTGGCTCGCAAATGATTTAATAATATGGTTTCATTTCCTTTGTCAAATCAATGACAGTAAGGATTGAGGCCCTGGTGGGAAGCCTCACTGTGTCCTCAGGATTTTCCCTCTTTTTGAGCAATCCAATCATTTCAAGAAAAGAAAGTGTGGCTTCCGACCAGAAGGGGGCGCCCAAGAATGTAATTTATGAACTTGGCCTCTCCTCCGAGGTCTTTGCAGAGGTGGAGAGCTAAATATGTACAGTAGATGAGACAAGCACAGGAAGTTCTATTTTTATTCAAAGGGAATGATATATTGGTGATTGCAGGGTTAACTTGACACAATATGTGCAACATGCTTGAAACATTCCCTAAAATCACAATTTAGTTTTGCTGTCAGAGTTGTTTAAAATGTTTAGTGGCGAAAAATTTTTTCAGTTTCACATGATATCAAAACACTGTACACTGATAAATATAAATATTGTTCTACGAAACCGTTTTGTTTTCTATTGATTGAAGAAGTCAACGTTTTGAAATGTTAGAATTTGTCAGAACAATTTAATTTGTCTTAAATTGTCAACATGTTTATCTGATGAAAGACCAAATAAATACAATTAAAATGTCTGAGCAGACATACAGCTTTCCATAATTAGACATTTTTGGTGGGTGGCAAAAGCCTTGCGCCTTAATATTCTTCCCTTAGAAAAACAACAACAATATCAATAATACAAGTTGTTATTATTATTATTAGTATGCTATTTATAAAGAATGTATCAAGCAAGAGTGCAACGTGCTTTCCATAAGATGAAAAAATAAAATAAAAAAACTGAAAAATGTTACCAAAGGATGAATACAGTAAGAGTAAAATAGATAGAAAACAATAGTCAAAAGATATGTCAGTGGTTTTCATTGGATTTCAGAATCCATAAAGAAAATGAAAAAAAGCTTTGTATAAAGATCAGAATATTTGCCGACATACAAAACCGACAGGTGTGACCAACCAATCCCGTGCCCTTAAGTCAACAAAAACAAAGACTTATTTTGGGAACTTAAATGTACATGGATACGAGTATGTATGTACACAAATACTGAATGTGTATACATTACAGTGTGTGTGTGTGTGTGTGTGTGTGTGCGTGTGTGTGTGTGTGTGTGTGTGTGTGTGTGTGTGTGTGTGTGTGTGAGTGTATGCGTGTGCGTATGCGTGTGTGTGTGTGTGTGTGTGTGTGCGAGTGTGTGGTGGAGTTGAAGCAGAGAGGCTGTTTGTAGTGAAAACAGTGAGAAAGAAGACACAGAGAGGAAGCCAAACACAGGCTGCTCTTTGAAGTACAGAGCAGGGTAATGCTATTGTACGCAGGTTATTTAACCAACACAAACACAAGTTATATATTATTCTCTGACATATCAGCTCATCTACATCTGATAATATGTGATATATGCTATAATATTGTATAAATAGTGCAGATTAAAGTGAATATGTCATGCAGGCTATAAATTGTATTATTAATGGGTTGGAGGCGGCGAGAGATTTCCCTTGTTAAGTGGATGAGGTAGTGTGGCATACAGGAAGGGGAATAGCCTGTGTGTAGTTCAGTGGGAGGTGGTGCAGGGGATGTCAGGAGAACTATAGGACTGTGTATGTTGGAGAGGTGCGGAGTGCGCAGCAGTGCAAACTGAGGTCAGTTTCAGCCGAGTAGCCTTTTAGCTTTGATCCCTCGGCTGAACTGGATGAAAGACATCCTGCTTCCTTCGCCACGGAGGGAGGAAGGGGAGGCGAGCGGGGGGAGGACCTCAGCGTTCTACCTGACAAATATGGCTTGATGCAGCCCAAACTGTAACCTCTATCACACCGATAATCTTCTTTTTTTCATCAGTCTCGCCTCTCCCCTGACTAACTTGCGTCCTTGGCCGTGCCTTTCTGTAATCCACCCTCCCTTCCCTTTCTCCTGCTTCTATAAACCCTGATCGGCTTTATCAATGCTTTGTCTCTCGATCTATTCTTCCCTGACTCCCTTGTCGTCTGTTGTTTTCCTTTACAGTGCATTCAAAATCTGAACTTTGATCCTCCCACGACCTGTCAGACGGCAGAACTGCAGCCGGCAGCGATCCGCTGTGTGTTTGTGGGGCCTCGTCTGTGCAATCTGGGGCAAAAGCATCCAAGTTCATGCCAATCACTGTGCGTCAGAAAATAATGACTTAATGAGATTTCGGTGTTTAGACATGACTCACTGTGTCACTGATGTGTCCTCACTTAACATAATGGAAAAAAGGAAATTTGGTTAATGAATTGTAATTGCAGTTTATTAAAAATTAGGTCGTATGTAACTGGTTTGAAGAATAATTTATATTACTAAAACACTGAAAGGGAAAGCCCCTTTCATCTTTTTTTTAAATACATTTTTTGTTACCTTTTTGGTGTCATAATCAAGTTTAGCAGAACTTATTTGGAGAAGAAAACACAAAGAAAGCAAACTATTTATCACAATTTAGACTTAACTTAAACTTTGAACTACCGTGATTACCGTGGATCAGTCAGCTGACGTTTTTTTCCAAAGCAACTTACTTTTTTTAAATATATACACTGTGGACACAGCAACGGTGAGCAATTTGGATTAAGTGTCTTGCTCAAGGACACATCGACATGGACTAGCGGAGCCAGGATCGAACCACCGATCCTCTGATTGAAGGACAGACCTCCTAACCACTGAGTCACAGTTGCCACAGTCATCTGAGACAACACACGCTAAACCAAAATGGAAAACAAAACGTTCGCAATCACCCCAATATAGCACGTTCATTAGGATCGAGCCCTTTAAATAGCAGCCTATCGCAGCTCCGCCTGGGAAGCCATAGATGGCCCTTGTCATTGACGTTGATGGAGTAATGGCGGTGCAAAGCTGAGGCATAGATGGCAATGACAGCAGAAGCACAAAACAGGTAAAGTTTATGTGTCCTTTGGTAAAGATGATCATTGGATGATTAGAAAGTCCTGCCAACAAATCCGATGAAACTAGAGACCACCTTGCTGTGGGATCACGCCCACCTCAATGCCCCATGCTCGGACCAGGCTCATTTCCAAACTCTTAATCCTAATAACTCACCTGTACATTTTAGAGGAGACAAAGTCTTTAGACAGAAATATAGACACCTGATAAAGTACTCAGAACCGCCTCTGTGGTACTTCCCGCTACAGTAGGCGTCTCCAGGAGCACATTTTAAAACAATGACTCACACACAGTAACAATACCAGCGTCGCCATCGTGGCTGCTATGGGATAGTAACTGAAAGGTCGAGCCCATAAATCCTCTTTTGTGTCATCACTTTCTGTTTCACCTACAAATAAAGGGATTTACACAAGCTTGTTGATGTGAGTGTATAACTTTTCTCTAGGGACGTTGTTGTTTTCGCAAAGCTCAGAAATTAAAGATGCTCTGTGGGGTTTTCTTATGTTAAACTTATGTTAACATCCGGTGTCACTCACCATAACACGTTGCGTTAAATCTCGAGGTTTAACAAATGTGATGAAACCATTTCCGTACTTTCAAACATTTGCAAAACTTTTTTTTCAAATGTAAATCATGCACTTTTTACATCCATGTTTGCTATCTTGCAGTTCTCAGCTTCACTGTCTTTGTTGCACATTGCAAAACGTATTGGCTCGCAGCCACCCAACTGTTGATATCCCATATAACCAATGGCTTCTCTTGTGTGCATGTGCGTCAATACAAACTCATAATATATAATATAATATATTTTATATTCTATTGTACATTTTTTCTATTTCTTGCATCGTGTTGATTTTTGTTGATTGTCTAATGTATGCACCACCCGCCAAGACAAATTCCTCGTACTGGCAATAAATTATTCTGATTCTGATAAAAACATCGCTCCATGTGCTCCCAGTTGTCAAAAACTCATTGGGTATCTTTAATTTGGTGAATTTAAATGTTTTAATGAATGTGAAAGAAATGGTGAACAAGTCTGTGAAAATAAGAACCAAGTGGTGACAAACGGTGCAGCTCTAACCTTCATTTTGATTGTCCTCATTTCTCATTTTTTCATTCTCTCTTTGTCGTCACCTTTCTGAAATATACTTCAAAGTGTTTCTTCACAGTGGAAGAACCGACACACAAGCAGCATAAATGACAGGATGGACCCATAAGCCCAAATACAATAGAGCTCAGGAACAAAGAGGATTAATAGAGGGCCACTTTCCTGTGTTTGACATTGGACCAGTACAAGGTAAATGTCCTGTATGTTCTTCATTTATTTATTCTTGTCAGAGTAGAGCTTGCAAATGATGAAACAATGAAAAGTCATCTGAAAAGAGAGTTTGTCCAGTGGAAATGCATCCATCACAGATACAAAACAAAGACTATAAGATTAAGACTTTGTAAGATATTAGGACTGCATGGGAAGTGTGCGCGCTAGCGTAGAGCTTTAACAGATGATTGATAACATTTGGGGAATACCTGCGCACACATTCAGCTTGGCCCTCTCACCCTGTGTGTGCAAACACATCGTAAACAGGGCACAGGGCGGAGCCTTTGAGAAGAGGCGCTCCTTAGATACCTTTGTAAACACTCTGTCAGATGTTAAATTACCTGGTCGTACAACAATACAATTATGTAAGGTAATGATGACTTGCATACGGCATGGAAACATACAAAGAATGCCATTTTGAAATAGCTTCCATTATAACGCATGACTCACTTAAGCATAAATAATCCAATTATGACAAACATAAGGCAGTGCAATTTATAGTTCCAAACTGTTTACCACGTTGCTAATTTTGAAGTCAACCTTAATTGATGGGCAGGTTAGCATCTCACACCCAAATGCCGACATGCCCTGAGGAGAAACGCAACAACAACTGACGAATGGCCCTATTTCCATTCCGCCATCTTGTTTTTGAGCGTGGAATCCTCGATTACATTGCATAACGAGACAAGTTCCAACTGCTGGGGATCTCTCTGGCTCTCTAAACTAATCTTCCCTGACAACTTCTCCTTGGCCAAGCAAGCACCTCATTCAATGAGCTGAAATGCAGGTTCTTCTCTAATGGATTAGTGCTGGCTCAAGTCTGAAATTGCCAGCAAACAGGTTGATATTCACAGGTGTTTCACAGGCTGTTCAAATAATAGGATAAAAACATAGTATGCTTGCTGCTGCCAAAAACAAATCCCCCCTCGGGATAAATACAGTATATATCTATCTGTCTATCTATCTATGTTACCCTGACAGGGTTTTAAATGGAAGACATCTTGACATGACACAGTAGGAGAAGCACAGGTGTAAAAACTAAAATGAAAAATGACTCATCCACAGAGACCCTCGCACTATGTAAGGTAACCTGGTGGTTTTGTAAATGGGTCATATTACCTCGGATGACCAGCCATTTTCAGTTTGGTATCCTTAGCTTTTGAACTCCGTGCCTATTTTAAACAAGCCAAATCCATCTTTATTCTACTGGAGATTTAGAACGATATGAAGATTTGATTATCAACTTGACCTCTGTTGAATGGTGAGAAAACTTTTTATCAGTTTTATCTCATTATGTTTTTATTATTTCTTATGTGTGTCACTATGTTTGGAAACATTGCAATATCAATCAATGTGCCTACAATGATTACTATTATAGCTGTCTAATAGTGGAGTAAAAAGCACAATATTCCTGCTTTAAATGTAGAAGAAGTACAAAGCATACAACTGTGCTCCTACAGTAAAGTACAAGTACTTCAAGATTGTGGAATAGTATTCCTTCAGTAAATGTGCTCAGTAACTTGCGGTCTCGTCTTCTTTGCTGACTTGCGAAGTATGCAGAGCCCAACAAGGCCCCTAAGAACTCACATCTGTTTAAGTGTCGGCAGGATGGGACGGGAAAGGTAGTAAACTCCTAAATCAATCTCCAGCTCCAAATGTAATTACATCCGGCTCCCACACAACCCATTCCCAACCCGCGTGTGTGCAACAGGAAATGGAATATTAGGCATTTGCATTGGTTAATACGTTTCCTAAGTGCAACAATTAGAGTCGTATTTAAGATGAATGATTTTTTCAAAGCACATCCATCATGGGTCGGCAGTCGGCAGACAATGCTTTTGAGTTTTTTACACACACATGTTAGCATATAGACACCAGGACAGACAATTCCATAGATTTGCGTAATGGTAACTGCCTTTTGTTCCACACACACACACACACACACACACACACACACACACACACACACGTGTGGTGACGCAGAAGCACAGTCATGGTGTGATCTTTCAACACCCAAAGGTTGCCCATCGCGTGTGACGGCCGTGCCAAAAGCGAGTGCACAGGGAGGTTTCTTAGATGTTTAACATGTCATCCAACCTGTTTCAGCTCATAATGAGGTAGGTGGCAGTTGGATAGCTATCAAGGAGCCACACAAAGGCAGGATTGAGACGGGTTAACACCTCAGCGGGCTGCTCATTGACCTGGGATCAGCCCAGCGTCAGGCACATCTTCAAAGGGCAACATCAAACCCAAACTGTCTCCCATAAAACAATAACAGCCATACAATACTATAAATATATATGTGGTTGACATGTTGGCATGTACCATTATGCCCATTTTATCATAATCTTCATAGGGAAATTGATACTGAAAGTAAACTTGATACTGTTTCTTAAAAAACAAGGTTTTTATTTGCATAGTTGTCTAAAACACATGACACTAAAGTTTGTGCACACTTTGTCTTCTATTTTCTTTATCTTGCTGTGGCATGGGAATAAAAATGAAACGTGTCTTCAATATCCTTACTCTTTTGCTGTTATACTGGTCCAGAGGTCCAGGAGTAGAGGGTAAATCAGGAATGATTCACATGCAATACTTTTGTGATGCAATTTCACTGTTTCTTTTCTTTTTTCTGTTGTTTGGTTGGATCATCTCTAGTTTGATCCAATGTTTTCCTCCAACTGTATGTGTTGGAGTTTGTTATTGAATGGCAACAACCAAAACGCATGTATCATGTATTTGATTGAAGTTATTCCATTAATACTGTTAAATATCTTTTTCCTCAGATTTAGCTAATTATGGTTCAAAATAAGGATTTACTTTAAATTGCACAGTGCTTTCTGTCCGGTTTCCACTTGTGGCTCTGTGTCCTCTGAAAATGAACGGGTGGACTTAAATTGCGGCCAATGGTCTTTTAAGGTTTGAGCATAATTCCTGAAACTGTGGTATATTGATCCCATTGTAATGAGTAGTAATGCTTTTTGGACCTCAGTTGACAGTGGTTTTCTAGGTTATGTTTGATGTTTATGTAATACTATGGAGTTGTTATGTGTAACACCTTAGGTGTTAGGTATAATAGGCATTGAAAATGTACTGCTATCAGTACATTATTTTAGTGCAGATCATCTGAGCGAAGGAGCCAGCAGGAAACCAGAAGGCCATGATGCTCCAGCTCTACGGGCCTAAAACCTTCATGACTGAGCGGCCGTCTTAGAAGGCTAGATTCAATTGTTAAATACAGGCTTGGTTTTCTCCCAACCATCATGCCTCACAAGCATTGACCCCACAGGGACTTTATCATCTGTACAGATAAATGAGTATGTACATAAGTGTGTATGTAAAACTCGGTCCTGCCATTGCACTGCGTAATTTATATTATTAGTGTATTGAGGGTCTAAGACATATTGTTTCAAGTCTACTTCTTACTTTGTGACGGACAAGGATCCATGATTAAAATATAGAAGAATGCATGAATGAGTTTGTACGGAGCATAAAGTTTGGAGTGGATTCTAGGTTTTGCCTTCAGTGTACACGATGGGCAATAAATTGTAAGTATGGAACTGAAGTGTCGATAATATTTAAAGCCAGCACTCATGACCTCCTTCAGTAATGTAAATCAGTCTCCGTGTCCACAGCAGCAGCAGCAGCAGCAGCAGTGTGGGACTACAGGCTGCAGTTAGGGTTTAACCAGAGAGGCTGTGTGGTCCTCCAGTCTCCTGCTATTAGTTTGTTTACAGAAGTTAAAGCTGTGAGCTGCTGAGTGCCCGGGGCCAGCATTCCAATACAGTGGCTCATACAAGCATGCAGGGGCACACTCTGCAACGCTGTTGTCTCTCAAGACAATGTATGCAAACCCGCAGCACTGAGCAGCACGCCCCAAACTCTCATCACGAGCACTTCTTTTACCGTTTATCTCCTGAAAGACTCCCTCTTCCTCAATGCACACGGTTCCTGTTTAGCTGTTTTTCTCACTATTTGTCCATATCTCAGAAATCCTTTGGTCCTCTCTTTAACCACACAACGGTCCCACTATGGGAATGGAGGGAAGGTGGCGCTCTGGTCCGTATGTTTTTCTGATCGGAGGGTGATGGCTGTGACACGTGTATTTCAATGTACAGGTGAGATGTTTTGTGCGGATAATACAAGAAGTGGACTTTAGTTAGTTACCGTCTGCTTACTGCGACCAACCAAGCGTGAAAGTTCACCTCTCAACAGATGAACTTGCATAAAGCAACAGTTCAAAAGTCAAAGTCAAAGTCAGCTTTAATGTCAATTTTTTACATGTGCAAACATACAAAAGATCGAAAGTATGTTTCTCTTCTGTCCAACATAAAGTGAATAGTAAATAATAATAATAATAATAATAATAATAAAGTGCAAATAGGTTTTAAAAAAACAAAAGACAAAAACAAATTAAGAAAAAGAGAGAAACATATAAGCAGTTATAACAACATAAGTAACATAAATTTGGAACTGTGAATGACTATGGATGACTATTGATTGATGAGATGACACAGGGGCTCTAATACGTTATGGGCCTGACAGCTACTTAAGACCGTTTCAGTCTTGGGGGAACAGACAAATATGCAGACATGATTCCTATTCTGTATTTGAAGAATCGGTCTATCCATCGATAGCACGCACTGCTATGTACCGGCACGTCAAGTCAAAAAGAAAGGTATGTACATAGCTTTTAAATGTGCGAGCATACAGTTGAGACAAAGCAATACAAGTGCTCTGCAGTATTAGTCAGGGTCAAAGGGTTATTTAAAGAATGCTGGTTGTATTGAAAATACTGTATCAACTGCTTCTGACATTAAATGGCTGTCATTTCACATGCTGATAAGAATGCCATATTCATCGCTCAGGCTTTGTCTGAAGATTTTAGTGGGCAAACTTTTGAGCTGCTTATCAGTTCAGGTGTTACACGTGTTGACTCAAAAGCCTCGATCTTGAATGGTTACACACCTGAGCAGGTAATGGACTCGCCTTATCTCGTTTAAACAGTTCTGATTGTTGATAGGCAGGCATGCTCACACCTAGAGACAAGAAACAACACTGCTCCAAAGCTGAGCTGCCATTGTTCTCTCAAACTAAGGTTGCATATAAACTATTTCCTGCATTGTGTTGTGAAAGATTGATGGGAACTTGAGTCATCTCAAATCAAATCCTCACCAAAACACATATACAGTTTTAGTTTCGGACTCATGTGCAATATAACTCTTAGGAGAACAATATCTGCTCAGTTCTTCGGGACAGCAAACAAATAAGAAAAGTGATCTTTGGAACGTCTCCTCACCTGAGTCCTGAGTACCTGGGAGCTGCTGGCCACATTGCATTAACATTTTACTCTCCATTTAACAACCATAAAGCTGTCACCTCATTTATGTTAATGTAAATGCTCAGTCATTCACACACAGCTGAATATTGGACAGTATGCAGACACACCCAGCGCTAATGGCCCAAAACGCTGTTGGCCCCAGGTATTGCTGAAATCTCCTCTACTTGGCAAAAGTCCCAGGTCTTTGTAGGCAGAGGATGACCTCAGTTTACAGTCAGAGCACTTGAGTAGTCTGCAGTCACGCTATCCACAAAAACACAGAATAACATCGTTCACCTTTCAGATGGTCTTCAATTTGTCTTTGTTTCTGTAAACTTGAAATAATTACCAGGAGCGAGGATTTTAAAGAAGCAGTGATAATTACATCTTGTCAGATGAGGAAGTAGCACTCAGGAGCAGGCAGAAACCTGTAGCCACTGCAGAAGTGTGCAAAAACCTGCACTCTCTCTACTGGTCAGCAGGGGGCGACTTCACCGGTTGAAACAATAACTCTTATTGTATGGAAGTCTATGACCCTAAATGAGAACATGAGTTTATGGTCTCAATCGAGTTTCAAGTCTTCTTCTATACAGCATGACGTTCATTTGGTAAATTATTGGTCCTTTTAGAGTAAAATAGACAATAGAGGAGTATGCTTGAGGGAGGGCTTACTGTGATTGGTCGCTGCTTCTACCAAAGCCATATACGGCGTCACTATGTCATTCACCGCATTTTAATCTTAAGAGCCACAGCCATTTTTCAGCCAAAATGGCAAATTTTTCTCATACTAAATTCTGATAATCTCCTCATTCACAAGGTCTATTTGAAACATTTTAAAAGCTATAATATACAGAAAACCCTTGTGAAGATAGATAATAAGGCCATATATGTGTTAGTGGTATATTAGTTTATGATAGTACACAGAAAAGAAAAGAAAAAAATGGATTTCTCGAAAAATACATTTTAAAGTTAATTATTTTTATCTTAACTTTATATCAAAGGTTATAATTATTAGATAAAATAGCTAAATAGTGTAGTCATATCTGTGCGAAGTTTGGAGTTGATTGAGTGAAGTTAAGTATTTTTAATAATAATTTTAGTTCGGACATGTCGAGAAGTGTGGAAATTCAGAAAGTTTTGAAAGCACCACAGGTCGTCCTACGGTCCTCAAATGCACGTCGCTTCACTGCAGCTGTCTGCAGCCGGTCAGACCTACAAGTTAGCACCCAAACACTAATGGATTATCCATATTTCAGTAAGTCATACTTTTTGCTGGACACAAATTACTTTATTGTGCATATCTTTGCAATGCTTTGTGTGAGAGTGGGATGTTTGGTATTGGAGGATTCTGTCTGAGTATAGTGTTCTAGATAGTTCCTAACTTCTTCTATCAACATTTTTCAAAAACGAGGGGGAGTCATTTTGAGTCATAATTATTGTTAATGTTAATTTTGATTGTGTAGTAGTGTTATAAACATGACACATGACTTATATTGTCTTGATTATTTTCGATTTATTTTGGATTTTTCTTGTATTTTCTGATATTCCTAGTCTCAGAGGCTGAACCCTTGACCTCCCCATATGGGGCGCTTTTGTGCTTATGTATGGTAACTTCGGTTCTTTGGTTGTAAAAACAACATTGAGGCCGTAATCCAAGATGGCGATGGTAAAATCGCCGAACTCAAGCTTTCAAAACGCCAGTCCACAAACTGATGGGTGAAGTCAAGATAACTATGACTATATACAGTCTATATGGTCAGGATCAACGAATGACCTTTTAAGAATACATTACAGTTTTACATTTGTATGAGAAGATACTGACCTCATTACTGTAATATATGTCTGTATCATTAAACACAACAAGAAGTTTTCTACTGGTTATGAAAAAACCTCAATGTAACTCTGTAAATTGGCTATTTCTATATAACTGTTCTTAATTTGTATCATCCATCCAACGGGTCAGATTCTGGCGAAATCAGAACAAATCCAATAGGCACCAGAAACTCCTTCAGCTCAGACTCCAACAGGGCCTCCTGCAGCAACCAGCCCACTGCGGACAGACCCAGATCCCAAGACAGGGTTGCAGATCCGTCTTTGCTGCCGCCTTCAATCTGCAATTGAAGTTTTTTTATTTTTTTATTTTACCTTTATTTAACCAGGCAGATCATTAAGAACAAGTTCTTATTTACAGTGATGGCCTGACAAAAAGAAACAACACAAACATGTGATGACATAAAAACATACAAAGACATAAAAACAGGGTTAAAAGAAACAAAACTAAGCATTATAAGCAATTAACACCATTAAATCAGCAGGCATAGATGTATAAACAGGACACTAAGCGAAGAATTAAATGGAGGGGAAACATTTGCAGGAATCTGTGAGATGGTGTGAGATGGTGTGTTTGAAGGCCGGGATGGAAATGAATGTGACCAGTTTGAGGTGTTTTTGTAGTGCATTCCAGTCAATGGCAGCAGCTGACTGGAAAGTTCTGGTGGAAGACTTGGTGTGATCGTGTGAGAGCTTCGCATCCGGCAGCAGCGTCTTCTCTTCGCATTGCTGCTCCACCGGTCCTGCGATTTTTATCCACGAGGGTCGCCCAAATGAACACAAAATGAAAGTTTGTTGTCGTACCTTTAAAGACATCCAGTGCTTATCAATTGCCTCCACACGGCTGTCAAAATAGTAGAGACGGTTGGGCCTGGGGACTCACAGCTAGCGATACTATCGCTAACAGTGCAAACACCGACAACAGTGCCGACAGAGCTAACAGTGTTTACATGAGGGGGAACCGGACGGTAGCCTCTAAGCTTCCACGACGAAGCCATTGTTTAGGACGGCGTTATCATCTGTGTAGAGCAATGCAGATCGAAGGCTGAGGGCTAACCCGTGGACAAAGCACAGAGAAGCTCTGACAACAACACACACAGAGACAGGTAGACATTACTTCACTATATCTTTACACAGCAAATATCTCTTTGCTACTTTAATAATGCTCAGAATGTCAAATAGAGAACCTTTAACACACGACAAAAAGTACACTTAAGCGCATTTCCTGAATGAACAGTTAGTATTTACTCAGGATACCTTGTATGTACTTAGGATTAGTACACAGAAGTTGTATAGAGTGTTACATTAAGGTGTGTAAAACTATGTTCAAAGATACACTTGAATACACACTAAATCTAGCCAAAGTGTGCTTTTGTTTTAATTGGTTGATATCTTGTGAGACAGAGATTGGTGCATTTTTGTTGGAGTGCTCTTGTGTTTAACTCAGTTATTTAGTTGGTAATGTGCATCTAGTTATTGTTCATATTTGGCCTGAGCTTTACTTTATTTAATTTGTCATCCAAGCAATCATAGGAATGTGTTAGTGTGTCAGTTATTGACAAGATGTATGAATAATGCTCTTAATTTAATTTGTTATAGACTTGTGACCTTTCCAGTTTATTCCGTGCTTTGTCTTTATGGATGGAATTTAAAAGGCATCTATAATCTTTTGTTTCAGGTTTTCCCACCCAGATTTACATGGAGACATAGGAGTAAAATATTTGGGTTGTAGCGTCTCATCTGAACTCCACATATAGCGTCATTATTCACTGTGTGAAAACTGACGTAACTCAAACTCATCAAATCATATTTGGAAGAGCTCTTGAATTTACAATACATGTCAATCAAAGGGAAATGTTATTGCCTATTCTGCATTAATATAATAGACAATGGTGTATATAGACGACTGTCAAAATATAGCACAGTCACTTAAAGAAATACCCAAAATACACTGAAACTAAATCAAATATGCTTGTAAAAGTTATACCGACACACGTTTAGTATTACAATAGTTTCAGCATGTAAAATATTTCCATTTTTCCATCTGGGGTGCATTTGAGCAAAATCTATACCCATCATAGATCACAAACTGTTTTGCATTAATCACAAAGATCTGAAAGCTATTAACCTCAGTCCAATCCTGCTCCAGGCTAAATATCTACCGTGAGAAGTTACCACTCCATACATCATGCACATAACCGCTCATAGCATTTGCATCAACAGATGGTTCCTGTACGTTTGCTGATTGACTATCTGGCTATAAAACACTCACATTGTATGCACATCACCATTTAGGCGTGGATAACCTACACAATAACGACATTTGCCTCTCTATAAAGTTCACTGCCTAGCCCTCAGGCCACACAAGCATTATCAGATAATTGTACTGAAGCCGCATGTAGTAGTTCACACCTTGATGCCCCGTATATACACACTGAAAATGCAGTTAAGGGCACAGGGAGGCCTATAGATATCATGTAAATGAACGGGCTGCTTAACGCTTGTCAGCCCATCTGGTTTCATGAGTTGTACACACACCATAATTAATGCAATGCAAACAATCCGAGCAAAACGTTAAACACAGTTTGTGCCGTTAATATGCAAATTATAGATCTTTATGACTGACACCTCAGCCATATAGTATAATGATGTGTTTGTGGCACAAATGTGAACAGTGTGTCCTTGAGCAAGACACTTAACCCTAATTGCTCACTGTTGCTGTGTCTACGGTCTACTGTACAGCATGTAAGTCGCTTTGGATAAAAGCGTCAGCTAAATGTAATGTAACAGGCTCAACATAATACTGGCTAATGATGCCTCACTGGGTCCATTTGAGTTAGGAGATGCTCATTTATGTAAGTCAGCATGCTACTGATACGGCAAAATGGATGAGAGGGTCCCATCTCAAATTTATTGTTTTGTTATGTGATGGGGGTAATCGCATGCACAATACGACACCCAAAAGACACCTCAGAAGTCACTCAGAAGATTGTGTAACTGTCATGTTCCCAGAGGCGGCCATTGTTTGTAATGTCTCCTGAGAGTGTCTGTGTCTGTGTATTGTGTAACGGGCTGCCACATGTCTTGAGGCCTCCGCCTGTGAAATAACCATTTCTATTTGCGTCCCTTTCTCCACAAACCCAGCAGGCATTGTGCGACAAAAAAGAAAATGTTATGTGTTTGGGTTCAATGCATTACAATAAAATAAATCTCTCACGTGTCATACGTGCTCCAGTAAAGGCAAAAAGACAAAAATGACAAAGCTGTATCGAAATTCTTTGGAGCTACTGACCGCAACAACAAAAGGTGATTTTTTAAAGTATAAACTACACTTAATTCATTACACAACTAGAAGCATGGGGAAGAATTTTAAGAAAGCCGTTGCCTTTATATTTGATTTTTAATCAATTCAAATCTGCTTTACCTCGAGAAGCCATTTCAATTTGTCAGAAGAGCTGCACCAATCCATACCAAAATATTGCAAGATTTACAACCACAGAATCCTGAATGAAATCAGGACAGTGCCGTGAGGGCAGATTGACAATTAAGTTTGCGGAAGCACTGAAAAACACTTTTGATGATCTTTAAAATTACTCTTTAGGCTCCACTGAATCTCCCGGGAATTCTTGTAGATGTGACAGTATTACATGGGAAAGTGGTAAAGAGTGAGACTGTGTGTGTGCCTGTGTGCATCTGTGTGCGTGTGTGTGTGTGTGTGTGTGTGTGTGTGTGTGTGTGTGTGTGTGTGTAACCACAGGGCAGGTGAAGTAATGCTTGTCAGTGAGCCCACGCAGGATGGCGTGTCTAGCAGAGTCAGCTGCTATAGAGGTGTCGAAAACCTCCCTCTCCTCGCTTTTACTGTTCTCCGTCACTGCCCTCAAGCTTCTCTGCATCTTTGTTTACCTCCCTGGTTCAATTTTCAATCTCCATCACAGAGAGAGACCTTGTCAGTACAACACACATCTGTTCAGTGTAGAGATTTGAGATAGTTACTTCTTCTGCTTTTAATCACTCCATTTATCTGAATGATTTACTTTCAGGTTTTACATTCAACATTAGATACGATCTTTATATCCCCGAACTATTTTCCTTATTTTGTTTCTTTTTTCTCTTCATCAGCTGACCTGAATGCAGACAAATGCCACACAACTGTAAATATAATCTTTTGGAGTTATAGATAAATTAAACTACTCCTTCACATGAGGTCTACTTTACAAGATATACATGCAATTTAGTATACAGTGGTGATCCTTCACTTAAGAACCACAATTCAAGCACAAATGTTGAGTTGACCAATTGCACCGTTGATTCTCTGATCCTCTGATCCTCCTGTCCCTCACTCTCTGCCCTTTCTTGACCTCCATCTCTCCACACTTGGGCCTGAGGGAAAAGGGTGAAGCTGCTGAACTACCGAGCTAAATAAGGGCTGGTACCACGTGTCCTCTCAGATTGTCTTTCTCTATCTGTCAGTCTGTAGGTTTCACACTCCAGATGCCCTCAGACACGCCTAATAGCTCTACAATGTAAGACACCCTCATACAAGAGCTTCTCTCATGGTTCACCTGCAGGACAAGACGAGCTGTGAACTTCTGGTCTGGGGTCGATCAGTCAAGAAGGGGGGAGATCAGGACACCAAAACCAACATGTAACTCCACTTAACCTGCAAGTGTTTGAGTGACTCGGCAAACAAAGGCTGGAGGTAACACCCACAGCTTATATGAACCGTATCTGCAGTCATTACTCAGGCCTGCGTGTCGCCATAACACAAGAGGGCTGACCTTAGCTGTTGTTAGTTGGAGAACGTGTATGTGTTCACGCATGAAATCACCGAATCCTTTCACGAACGGATTGTTTGCGCAGATAAACAGCCTTCTTATTTGATATCTCACTCCCAGCAGTCCAGAAAGCCCCTGAAGTTGGGAGAGACGCACAAATACCTGCTGGTTTTGGGAACACGCGACAAGCTACATGCCACTCAAAAACCTGCCTCTTATTGTGAGTGGTAATAAAGCCGTGCCAATGCAGAGCGGGGATGTCTAGCACCCTTATTGTATTAGCTATACACATTCACTCAAAGCAGCGAGTCACTGAAGAACAGGCCTGCTGTAGATTAGATGCCGTTACAGCGACCCTTGCGTCTAATCCTTGCACGCACGCCACCCGGGAATGTGCTACTCCCAAGACACAGGCTTGGATTAAAGCTGGGAGTTATCGGCATGTGCAGCGCACACAAAGAGAGAGCCATTAACATAGAGAACGGTACAAGCCGCTCTCTTTTGTCAGGGGTGAGATGAAGCCGAGCCGCCACTTCTGCATAAACAGAAGTCAGCGGCGAAGGAGCAGCGAAAGGGGAAACAGACAACAGCGATGACAAGGAGTGAAATTTGGTCTGAAACTCCGCCGAGCCATATTAAAATGACAAAGGTTGGAAACTTGCTCTTTATGTTGTCGCAGTGATGCATCCTCATAAACTCGGAAAAACATCCTTTCATTTTACAATATGACTTCCTCAATTTCCCCATGGGGATCATTAAAGTTTCATCCTTCTTATAATGACTGAGCGCATTGTGATCCAACAACAAAAACCACTATTTGCAGTTGTGTACACTCTGAATGTGCCAAATATTAGAAGCTTCTTGTTGATATTAAGTTGCAGCATCTTTTACATAATTCAAATCTCCTGTTCCAAAGCTTATAAATCTTAGTCGTTTTTTATTGGTAGATGTGAATCAATAAGATTTAAAGAGTTTATCCTTGTTACAAAATTATACTTTCTGCAATTTTTTTGTTCAAGCTGTCACTTTGACTTCTGCACCCACAGCAATCTAAAAGAAGGGAATTAATTTAGTTGTTTGTGTTTACATACTTTAAAAACTCAACAGCATCATTTCCAGAAACACTACCCCCGTTAAGATCTGTTCATGCAGAGAGATTTAAAAAGTAAAAATGAAAGATACTGTTGGGAGAGGCGAGTATTTCCAGAAGTAGATAAGTCCCAAATGGTTGACTCTATTTTAGAATTGTCTTTGCAAGATGAGTTTGAAATCCAGGTTTTTTTATAAATTTGAAATGTCTCTACAGTTATATTGCTTAGTTCATAGCCTAAAAACACATTTTATTTAGCAGTTACTCTTTAAAAGTTTCCTGTGGAGCACAAGCACATGTGGGTGAGGCAATACAAAGTCCTGCTGTTCCACTGATTGACAGTTGATGGAAGTTAAGCACCAAGAAGCACAGCACTGCATCAATCAGGGGAGGGGTAAGGAGAAGACTGCAAGCTAGCACACACAGATGTAGGCTAAACAATTCAAGATTTAAATATTAAAAAAAAATGATTTGCAAATGTTTTCGAAGAAAGGGAAGACTTTAAGAATGTACAATACAACATGTTCTAGTGAGAAACACTGAGTATAAACTTGTCTTTTGTTCGTTTTCCCAAGGGGCCACTTTAAATTTACAATAACACTGTTTCTGAAAGAAAAGTCAACACTCTCAGCCCCATGAATAAACCCTATTGTTTTGGGATGATGGCAGCAATTGCTAGAGACAGATATTTAAAAAAAACTCTGTACATAGAGATGAGTGAGAATGCTTTTTTTTGGTCATTTGAGTGAACTGACCCTTTAATTATTTCCACTCAATTCACCCCATCAGTATGTCATTTGACAGGTTACACACACAATAGTGTTAACATTCTGTGTATATGCAAAAATGTGCATATGTTTGTTTAACATGAAACCTTTCCTCTGCCGAAACCTCACAGTAGCCACTGCTTTCTACGTCTAGCCTGTCACAGGCAGCGCTGGGCTGGCAGATGGAGTGTGCAATATGAGTGTGTGCAGCCACTCTAACCGATCAATCACCCGCCCATGTTTGTGTCGAGCTGCCGAGGCTCAGAAAAGTTCTTAAGTTTGGGTGACTCATGAAGCTTGGCTGCAGCTGGATGCTTACAATGTGTTTTCGTCTTCTGCTCAGGCATTCATTCAGTATCTGGCCAGGCATTGTGAAACCTGGGAGTATCCCAGTTTCATTAATCCAACTCCCAGACAACTGCGTGGAAAGACAAATGTTTGAAACACTAGGGTTAGTCAACAAACTTACTGATTGACTCATTGTTTTGGGCAGCATCAAAACAGCTTGACAAGAGGTAAAAATGAAATGTAATGTAAAAGAAAAGCATTAGAGGCCCTCAAATGCCAGCACAGACCCCAGTACCTCGACCCCAAAAACCCATGTCAAAACAACAACAACATACAATCATAAAATATTTAGAAACATTACCAAAGACAATTCAAGATGATGAACGTTGATGAATGAATGTTCAGCAGATTGACCCCTGTTGAAGAGATTATTTTCATACAACCAAATGCACAAAAACAAAGTCAGCCAAATAACATGCAATAGGTTCTGAAGAGTGTAATAAGTTCCTTACCTATTTCATTGATAAGGTGGCGATTAGATCTGGTATTCATCTTAGGATTTGTTCACCCAACTGTAGCTCCTCTCATTCTCCTACTGTTCTGGACTCTTTCCATCATATCAGCCTACAAGATCTGATGGACTTAATTAAGAAGTCAAAACCATTATCTTGCCCTCTGGATATTATACCATCCTCTCTATTTCAGAAAATCCTTATTGAGAAAAACTAACTTAGATCCTGCTTTGCCCATGAACTACAGGCCTGTATCAAAAGTGCCTTTTCTATCCCAAATCCTAGAGAAGGTTGTGGCAGGCCAACTTACTGCTGCACTGGCACAATATGTTTCACAAGTTCCAGTCAGGGTTTCGCAAACGGCGAACTCCTGTGGGTTTCAAATGACTTATCAATGTCCTCTGATGCATGTGATTGTTATGACTTAGCGCTCCTCTAGCTCAGTTCTGCGTTTGACACCATAGACCATAACATTCTGATTGAGAGGCTTTGTGATTAGTTGGGCATATATGGCACAGCATTGCAGTGGTTTCATCATACCTCGGAAACAGAAGTTTGACTGTCACTGTGGGACAATTTGTGTCAGACATCTCTCCACCGTCTTGTGGGGTACCGCAAGGCTCGGTCCGGGGGCCTCTGCTATTTTCTTTATACTACCTTTGGGAAAGATCATTAAAACTTAGAATGTTGCTTATCATCTATATACAGATGATACCCAACTCCATGTCTCCCTCAAACCCATTAAGACCTTAGAGTTAACTAGGCGTCTTGACCGCAGTAAACAATCTGAGGTGCAACCAGTTTGGGGTGGCTGTAGCTCATGGGGAGAGTTGGTCCTCCTGAAACCACAAGGTAGCCGGTTCGATCCCTGGTCTCCCCATAGTTTGCATGTCAAAGTGAACTTGAGCAAGACAGTGAATCCCCAGTTGCTCCCTGGGTGCTTCACGAGGCTGCCCACTGCTCCTTAATTACTAAGGATGGGTTCAAATATTTCCCCATTGTGGGACTAATATCGGATTAATTATTAATATTAAATCTTCTGTCCGTCCCACACACTCGTCACACACACCCGTGGTGAACGAGCCTTTGAGGCAGTGGCACCAAAGCTATGGAAGGCTCTGCTTGCACCCCTGTTTTGCTGATTCAGTGATGTCATTTAGAAACCAACTAAAGACATACCTGTTTACTCTGCCATTTTGTTAAATGCATGCTTTTTATCTGTTTAATTTATTGTGTTTATTGTGTATTTTACTGCACTGTCTTTTAATGTGTATTTTATTATGCTTTCTTACCTGTTGTAATGTTTGGCCCCCTGTGATTTTTGTTTTCTTGACTTCTGCACAGCACTTTGTGACCTTTGTCTGTGCAATATAAATAAACTTCACTTACCTACTTATTTAATAGCTATATGGGTAGAGGGCAAATCATCACGGTTAACATTTACTTTGGGCTTGTTCAGACAATATATCTAAGGATCAAAAATCAGGAGTTTAATATACATAAAAAAATGTGAAGATTAGGCAACACAATAAATAGTGATGTGGTTTGAGTCCTGTTTCATACAATCAGTAACTGGTTGGTTTATTTTGGACATGACAGCAACGGCATACTCTGCCAAGCTTAAGCAAGTAGTTTAAGACTAGTACAGTGAAAATATTTTCATAGTTAAAAAAGTTTGACTTTCTCAAACTGCTATTTCCAAGCTCAAAAATAAACTTTAATGCTCAATGCTGCACACTCCACCTGGATAGTTCCTTGGTCATCAGAACCAAATCTGGAAATGCAAGCAGTATGCCTGAGTTCCTAAAAAAAAGTTCCTGGAAAAGTGCCGTATAACTGGAATTTATTGCGAGGGATGTTCCCGGCCGTGTCCTCAAACATCTTGTAAAAAAGCAGCTGCTGAGGTGACACCAGGAACCACAACGCTCCTCCTCCAAATGCTTCTTTTGCTGCTAATCGCCAGCCAACGATGGTTGTGAATGGCTTTTGCAACAATTCTGTTGCTCAAGTTGTTTTGTTTACATTTTTGTGAAGTTGCATAATTGCCCAGTTGTCTTGAGATTTGTACGGCCGATGCACTCTCTAAGTGTGCCAATTTTTTCAACAGTCAAAGAATATCTTATTTGAGTTGTCAGCTCTGACTGATGCATTGTACTATAAAAAATAGCTGTCATCCTTTGCTCAATTGGTAAAATGTACTGTTAGATATTCAGTCTCTAATAAACGGCATAGAAAGCAATACTTTGTATCGGTGAATCATATAATAGTGAACTACACCTTAAGTGTGATTCACATCTGAGTACAATTTGTATTAACTTCCACCACACCCTGATTAACCAAGCTTGTTTAAGTTGCCCTGACTTAATCATTAGCTAACCTTTCATCACTCCAATTTGTGGTTTGAGAATGAACGTTTGTCCACCAAACACCTAATCTGTGTTTAAGGGTTTGTGCTGATTGTACGAAATGGAGCTGAATAGCTGTGAAGTTAATGTGATTTTAGTGATTTTTCTCCTCTGTTTTACCAGCCATTAACTTTTCAGCTTAGTTCTGATGGGTTTGTAATTGCCTTATTGGCCTTTAATAAATATCTCCATCCAAATGTGTTTCTCTGCATATTACCATTTCGTGAAAGAGGTGTGGGCGTGTCTGAGGCTCACAATAGGAAGGAAAAGGAAATTAAGGTCAAATACGAAGAGAGAAAGAAATCTACATTTGCTTAAAATAATTGATATAAACCTTTACACCATTAAACATGACTTGGGTTTTGAAATAAGGTTGAACTTTTGGCTGCACATACTGAGAACTGCTGTTGTAAAGTAATAATATCACATATTTAGATAAAGTTGTGAACTTTGTCATGTGTGGCCACAGTCTAATTCATTTACAGAGTCATTAAAACCAGTTATTAGCCATAATCAATATTGTTGACACAGTTTATACATGATTGCCTTGCTGTAAAACATGCTTAGTCATGTGGAGATCTCATTTTTACTTGTCTTCCATCTGAAACATTGTCTCCAAACAAAACAGTCATGTTATTAAAAGTGAAAGAAAAGAATATGGCAATATTTATGCGTGATTTTACAGTCTGTGCTTTCACATTTTTGACCTTTCAAGTCAGTTATCGTAAACATGTCACATCAGAGAACATTTCTGCTGTATTTTACATGATCCCAGCAAACCCCAATATGTGCCAGCTTCACTAGCTTATCAGACCCGGTAGCCGTGCATGTGTGAGCCATGACTTTACAGTGTCAATCCTCCGCTGCTGGGCTCCCGCAGGGCAGCGCTCGGCCTTGCGAAAGCCCTATCAGTGTTGACAAAGAAACAGATGACCTGTGGGCTCGGGCCAACACAGTGGCAACACCCGCTGAGGGGAAGGATTGCTCAATAGGCTGATAATGCAGCTCATGCTATCTGCTGCTGATTGCTTTATAGCTGTGTAATCCAGGGACAGTTTGTTTTAGAGCTTAGGCGACCAAATATGGCCGAATGTCACAGCAGCGGTCCATATTTATTTTATCATTTTTACAAGAGCCTGAATCCCCGCTGTGTATTGATCTCGTTATCTGTGCAAATAGAAATTATGGCCGAGGTTAATGA
Organism: Cottus gobio; assembly: GCA_023566465.1. Classification (NCBI taxonomy): domain Eukaryota; kingdom Metazoa; phylum Chordata; class Actinopteri; order Perciformes; family Cottidae; genus Cottus; species Cottus gobio. The sequence continues at coordinate 21,426,808 of CM042217.1, read as the reverse complement.
ACGATACATTGTCTGAATGAAATCTGTCATATCTGCTCCTGAAATGATATTAGCCGTCTGCAGCTTTCAATGCAAGCATGAGTCAATCACACCACACACCCGCAAAACAAAAAACGCCCTGATTCAGTCAATTTGCTCAGAAAGGATGTTGTATTACAAGCTGTAATATGGCAGTTGATGTGATAGGCCACATCCGGGTATTAATTGTGCTGCTGTGTGAAGTGGGTCACGTCTAACAGCGTGTCGCATACCCAGTCATACGCTGTCCCCAGAGAGCGTGGACGCCTATTGACTGGTGCTGAGTAACGAAGTCAAAGCAGAGGTCAAAAGTGAGAAGTACAGTAAGTCCTTCTTGTTCTGCCAGATTGAGTTGCACCAGGTATTCATGAATCCTTCATAAATAAGCCCTTCCTGAGTTCTTTGAAGCTTAAATACACTTTTAAACTCAGGTTGCAGCCCTTGAACTTAAGACATGTTTTAATGTATATTAAACGTAGTTGTTAATACTCGTACTGCATATGTGAAGACATATGTATTTTAATAATATCATCGGAGCAAACTTTATTTTGTTGTTTAGCTTTGTCTAATATGACTTGTTTTGTATTTTGAGTTTTTTTTAGTGGAATGTAATTTAAGTGTCAGGTCAGTTATGTTGCACATATTGTATATTACATATTTTTCTCCTCACTCTGAACAGGTCAAACTGTATATTAGCAGGCTAACTGAAAGTTTATTCCAGTTGGTTCTTTCAGCTACCTGGCCATCACTGGCTGTAAATATTCAGTAACAAATAATCACCACATAATAACTGGTTCATGTGGTGCAACCAATTTGAATTTCGAGATGAAAGAAATACCCTCATCACTGAAGAGCTTCCTGCTTTCCAAAAGCAAACCTTTGACAGGGGAAAATAAAAGAGCACTGTGCAGCGTTGTTTGTGCGTCTCCTCTGTTTCTCCGGGACCTACTGTACAGTACTGAGCCACACAGAGTGGGACAGTGGGCCAAATGGGTGGCCTGAGGCAAGGAACACCAAGAAACCATCAAGTTTGGTGGTTTGAGTGCGAGCAGGGGGAGCGATTGGTTTGGTTTACATTGAAATTAAGGCAGAGAAATGAGAAACTGCTGTTTACATTTTAGGTGGACTGTTCTCTGTATTTCCATCCACACCCAGGGAAAAGCTAAGTCAAGGAGTTATGAAAAATGCATCCTGTAATTGAACATGCAAAATGTGAAACAGAGCTTCGACTCGCTTTAGTTTACAGTTCAAAATGCAGGCATTATAGATTTGCTCAGGGTTATTATAGAATTCGGCATGTGGACCTTTTAAAAGGTTTTCTGTAACTTGACGTATATATAGAGTAAATAAGTATTGAAACTTACTGGACCATGCTTACCTGGATAACACCACAGCAATGTTTAACGTCACAGAGCAAATGAACAGACACATTAAATATGTTATTACTTAAATGACTCCGCCACAATATTTTTCAAGCGTTATGCCTGTAATAACAAGTGAGGAATATTGTTCACCATTTTCAACAGCATAGAGATCCAGATATATTTTAATAATTGTGTTCTATCCAGGGTGCTTTTTTTTCAAAAGGATATGAAAATCAATTAGCAGACTGGTAATACTTGTTGCAGTGTATCCGTCACAGTGAACATCGAGTCTATACTTTTGTCAAAGTTATTATGTTATTAAGTATTTTGTGGCATGGGAAACCATAAACTCACGTTTACAAAATGTACTGAGGTAATAAATCAAGTGAGAAGAAGGGTCATTTTTTTTTTACAAGACTTCTATACGATCAAACTTCTTTTGGCAACCGGAGCAGTCGTTCCCTGGTGGCTATTGGAAAGAATGCAAGTTGAAGGCACTTTTCCATTGGCTTCCCTTTGCAGACGGTAGGCAGGAGGACTTAGAGACAACCCTCCCTGGGGTCCCATATGCTTTGGTGAGTTTATATTGTCATGTCATCATATTGCCATACTAGTGTCTTTGTATGCCTGTTATTCAATAAAAATAAATAAAAAAACAACATTTCAACCATATTTTGCCTGAGACATAGTAGATGCCAATTATATATGCAAATCACAAGATGTTGACTAGAAAGCGCTTTGTCTGAGCAACAGTTTATTTTTAGCAATCAGCTCAGATTTAATGATCGGACTTTAAGTATGAAGACAGCATATTATTCACACAGACCACATGAAACAAAGACATATGCGTCCATTGTCCTGGTGTATTCTTCATAGGTGTGACTCGGTTTCTGGGACAAAATGACCGAAGGGCGTTGTGTGTTCTCTTACTATGCAAGGACGTATCTCACCTCCTAGAAACCATAAACCCCGTCATCTAATCACCAGCAACAGAACAAGGACAAAGAGAAGCGGTTTGACTCATGTTATCCGCTGCTGGAGATGTTTTCAGTACATGTCAGTGTGGCGGTGAAAGTTTTCCCCTGAGGATTCTTTCTTTCAGTCATGTGCTCGGCTACAGTGGGAAAAGCAGGTCAATGGAAATGTGAGGGGGGGCAAGGGTTTCTCCTCATACAGTACGAGGTGGGCGACAACAGAGCAAACATGAAATAATGTAATTTAAGGCTCCTGTGTTCTTTAGGTTTTTGAGCATTTACTATAAAAGCCCGCTTTCTTGACCTTGTTTTTATAGCGTTCCTCTCAGACAGCCATTTGTTATCATTAATTTCTAAACTCAATGAAAGTTTCTTGACACCTGATTGCAGATGGAGTAGTTACTTCATCTAATTGAACAGCATGTCTACCTTAAATGTTTTGGCATAAATGTATTATAGGTGTAGAGATTTATACTTTGTATATTTATATTCTTACATTTGATTCTCATTTGCTGTGTTTAAAATTGACTGTGACTTAGTAAGAAGAATGTCTATATGTCAAATATTTGTCTGCAGTAAAGTAGAGCATGCAAGCACTGAGACGAAGTTAAAATAACAAAATTGAAATGCAAAATCTACTGTTTACTGTGATGATGTTTTTTTAATTCTTATAATAAAAAACTAAAACAAGGAGACATGGATGGAACAAGAGAAATGGATGCTAAGCATTATGTCATTGTGGTGACATCAATCAATCTTTCTAATTTGTAGGCGCAATATCTCAAGAAGAACATATACAATCAAATATCAATATCAAAACAATATATGTCTTTATTCAGGACCAATGGATTTGGAGGTGAGAGCCACGGACAGGATATGAAAGTCAGAAAGTATTTAGAAAGTATTGTATTTGGGATGATGTCTTTTGGACAAAAACATAATAATACTGGAGTGTAAAGTTGATTTTTTCGTTCTAAAGTACATTTTGGAGCACCTTGCTTCTTACATTCGTAACTCTTTGTAGTGCGAGTACACATCCTCATTTTAATACTGCACACACTACTTTAAGAACAATGAATGCTAAATAAAGCATGGATTATCTAACGTGACTTAATACACTAGACTATTTAATATACAGCATCCCATGGTGGCACAACAATTCTCCAAAATGCCGATGCTTTAACCAGAAATGTGTCTGAATGAGAAGTCAGAGGAGCTTTTCTTAGAAACATTGACGCCCCGACATCCAGCGCTGCAAGTGTCTGCGTACATGCACCTCGGATGACGGTGTCAAACTCTATCAAAGTATTGAGTGTACACTTAAAGATGGCACGCAAGTTTATTTATATATATCATTTGTCTACCTCTGTGTTGTGCGTGGTTGCGTATGTGTGTGTTACAAAAGCAGGTATGCTCTGCCACCTCTAATTAACTCGGTGGAGATGTGTATGACTCAGCAGCAGTTGACAGCATAATCACCCTGTGGCTCACCTGTTTATACGCGCAAACACACACTCACGCATACATACACACACGCATGCTTACACACACACTTTGTCGTAGGCTGGCAAACCCTTTGTGAACCCCTGGGACCGATCTCGCTCTGCATCAGGGTGAAACCCGGAGACTTCCGTGGAAAAACGCAACTATAAAACGCAGGCGTGCCATAACCCATCACTGAATGCCAGTCGAGGAGCTTTCTCGCCGACGTGAGTGCGAGGGTTTGTCTGTGTGTCTGATGTAACCTGGCAGCTCAGGAGCAAACAGAGGGCAACATGCCGTTTAGAGGTGGCGGCCTGCAGCCACAGGCAAGCGAGAAAATTATCGTTCAGGCCAATTAAGCAGCAGCTATTTAACAGAAATAAACAGACACAAACAAACACCATGGTTTCACATAGCAGGAAATTCCTTTTTGTATTCTTATACTATCAATCAGACTTTCCATGTACTTGGGCCCGTTAATGACTTCCCTCAGCTGGACCAGGTGAATTCCAGGCTTGAAGGAAAATCCAGATTTTTCCCCCCCAACATGAGCATTGGTACTTTAGTCATGATGACATGGAACCACAAGAAACACTGTATGTGTTTAATAAGTTGAAGAAACAAGAACGACCGGACAATCAGGCGAAGGTGAAGCTATTCTGTAGAGGTCCTCACGGGTCCACTTGGTCCCCAATGTTTCAGAATCCATCCATCCATCCATTTTCCACCGCTTATCCGGGGTCGGGTCGCGGAGGCAGCAGGTCAAGCAGGCTGACCCAGACTTCTCTCTCACCCGCAACATCTACCAGCTCATTCTGGGGGATCCTGAGGCGTTCCCAGGCCAGCTGGGAGATATAATCCCTCCAGCGTGTCCTGGGTCTTCCCCGGGGCCTCCTACCAGTTGGACGTGCCTGGAAAACCTCTAAAGGGGGGTTTCAGAATTTTTTTTTTACATTAATGCATTTGGCAAAATGGACGATTACAAAGGAAAGTTTGTGTATATGCTCAAATGTACACAGTTTGGTTTCCATTTCCAAATAACTGATTTGTTTTGTAAACTGGAAACTTGTCCAACATCTCAAGGTGTATGTGATTCAGGACATGCATGTCCACTTATATACTGTATGTTAATTACATATTCATCCATTTATCGTAGCCTATGTAATATGCTTGAATTGCTACTAACTTTCTATCCCCTTCTTTCTTCTGCTTTTATAAATATATTTACTATATATGTCAAACATATCTTGGGGTAAGTTCAAAAGGTCTTTAAGTTTCTGTTTCACTGGCTGTCTGTTGTTTCTCAAGCAGCAGTAACACACAGTAACACTGACATAACAACAGACAGGCGAATAAGACTGAAATGTTCCAAACGCGGTTCATGACCTCCACTGGCATGCAGCAACAATCACAGGCTCGTCATAATTTATCCTGCATCCTTTACCCTGACAATAACAAGTTATCACGGACCAGGAAGCCCCATCAGCTCGGCCAAGCTCTGATGAAAGTTGTGGATTTAAAGAGATGCTGGTTGTGGCACAAAGGACCTAAAAAGAGTGTGGAGCTATGAAAAAGTTTGTCACTCTTATTTGTAAAAATCTTCCACTAATCCCATCAGACAACGAAGAAAAGGCTCTGCTGTAATCTGTTGATAAGTAATCAGGCCTTGTTTACCACAGCGTTGATTAGTGTTTAATACTGCAAAAAAAGAAGAAGAAAAAGAAGATTAACAAATACAGAGACAACTTCGAAAGAAAAAATGAAAAACAATTCAAGTAAACAATTTCACTTTTCAGTTTGGTTCAGAGAGAAGTGAAAAGTCTGTTTGATGTCTGAGTTCCATTTTAACAAAGTTGTACAGCAGCAGGTGCTAAGTGCACCCGTGCAAGCAGACGGGCAGCAGCAGCAGACGAAGACCACAACGGCAGGGTCGTGCAAAGGTATTGTTATGTCCTACTATTGCAATATTTTTCTAAACGAGAGTGTATCGATAAATTAAAAAATAATAATAAATCCTGTTTTAAACAGATTTATAATGTCCTATAAATTGCCTTAAATCCCTGTGTGTGTCAAACAATCTCCTCCACCGCTCCTGCAACAATAGATGTTGCTTTTTTTTTAAACTTTTGGACGAAATTGTACCTTCTTGATTCTTGTTGTTCTGATTCTTGTATGTAACCGTAGAATGCACTTATTGTAAGTCGCTTTGGATAAAAGCGTCACCTAAATGAAATGTAATGTAATGTAATGTAATGTAATGCTTTCAAGGGAAAGAACAAGCTTTAGTGACTGAGAACTTAACTTCAATCAGCAGAGACCAGTCAGATAAAGAAATAATAATTGTTTATTGTTAATAGATGATATGTGGTGGGGCGACTGTGGCTCAGTGGTTAGCAAGTCTGTCTTTCAATCAGAAGATCGGTGGTTCGATCCCCGGCTCCGTTAGTCCATGTCGTTGTGTCCATGAGCATCTAGGAGCCACCAATTTTTCAGCCAAAATTGTCATTCTTATGGTTTATGTTTATATTTATTGTGTAATAGTGTTATAAACATGAAACAATTAACTTATATTGACTTGTGAGGCAGGGATTTGACATTTTTAGTTTTCTTTGTTTTAATTATTAGATTTTTTCTTATATTTTTTTTTATATGCTCAGTCCCAGAGGCTGAACCCAATGTTCCGATATCGGAACTGATGGGGCTTGTGGTGATGAGGCTGATTGAATGATGAGTTGATGAAGCTGATGGATCTGTAAAGACTGAGTGGGGATGGGGAGGTGCAGGGGTGTGAAACAGCCACATGAATGACCTGAAGGTAGAGAGACAGTCATATTCAAAAAGAGACAGCAGCAAGATGACAATGTAATTGTTTCGTTGTGCTTCTTGGATAGAGGAGACCTGCTGATTTAAACAGCTGACGTCGCCCCAAACAATGACAGCAAGTAAATAATGAGTGAGCATATGAGAAGTGATTGGCAGAGGTATAAGAAATAAATGACGGGCTTCGCATGCAATAGTATAGTCTTAGTGAACTTACGCTATAACTTAATTTAATGCACTTTATTTCATATGATGATTATGGAATCTTTATGTAGGTCAGGTCAGTGACACAAGGAAAATATATTACAGTATGTATTTTATTTTCAAATGAAGTTGTGAGAAGTGCATTTTAGAAAAAAGTGTCACAATGAGAATATAATACGTATGTACTTTATTTTCATATAATTCTTTATTGCAAGTGCATTTCAGTGTGTTCACTGCTGAGTGACTATGTGCAATATAAATGCCTTTTGAAGTGGTTTTGATGTAATTTGTCAGTTGAGTTCTCATTATGTTAGGACCTATTAGGTTATCCAGATGGTACACAGAACATTCTATTTTTAGTTCTATTTTTAGATTTTCAATAAAAAATATATTCAATAACAATATATTTCAATTGTGTGCCAATACACAGGCCTACGCACAAGGTTCCACTCCTGTCACCTAATGGCACCTAATGACAGAAGCTTTTCAAAATTGGATAAAAGAACATTGGAAAAGTTGATTGATCTGATGAGTCTTGATTTCTGCGAGGACATTCAGATGGTAGGGTCAACATTTGTCATAAACAACATGAACGCATTGAGCTGTCCTGCTGCTGCTGGTGTTATGGTGTGTGGGATATTTTCACTTTGAGCAATTGAGCATCGTTAAAACACCACAGCTTCCCTGGGTTGCTGACCATGTCCATCCCTTTATGAGCACATTGTACCAATTTTCTATTGGCTACTTCCAGCAGAATAACATACTACGTCTCAAAGCTCAAAGCATCTCAAAGCATCTCAAAAGCATCTTTCTTGAAAATTACAATGACTTCACGGTACTCAAATGGCCTCCACGGTCATCACATCTCAATTCAATAGAGCATCTATGGGATGTGGTAGAACTGGAGATTGACATTATGATTGTGCAGTCGACAAATCTGCAGCAACTATGTGATACTATCACGGCCTAAGGATCAAATAAAATAATGTTTCCAGCACCTTGTTGGATGCCACAAAGAATTAAGGCAGTTCTGAAAACAAAAGGGGTTCGACCTCAATACTAGCAAGCTGTACCTAATAAAGGAGGTTGTGACCTATATGTCTAATAATGTTTATCTAAAAAGATTACTATGTTTTTTAGCTAAACCAACACACAGTCCGTGACTCCAACAAGCTCAGCACAAACTCACACTGGTAATGTGTAACTTGTTTTTCACAGGTGTGCTGTACAAACATAACAGTGGTTAAATCCTCCCACACGCTGTGACAGGGAAATGACGAGAGAGATTTCATAAGATAAATTAACGGACAATCAACAGCGTAGGCGTTTTTCAGATACAATCAAAAGTAAGCAATATGAATAGACTCTAATAAATCAAAGTACATCAAATTAAATGCAGGGCTTGCACCGATCGGCCCTTGCAACAATAAAACCTGTTTGTTTAAGTGAAATGTGGGAGGCGATAACTCCGGGGGCTGCTGCCTTGGAAACAAAATCATTTTAATTGTTGTGTTGTGCAACGCCTTGCCTCTGCATCTACGATGACAAACTGAGGGATCACTTCTGCCAATATCATCAAACAGTTTTATGGCTAAAAATGGGAGCTGTGATGATGAGAGAACCTGTTTATGCACATAGAAACTCTGCATCTTGTACAAATACACCTGGAACACGCCCAGTATACATGGCAACTGGGACCAACAACCACTTTAAACACAACCACAGAAAAGAGGTTCTCGCAAGCCGCTGGGATTCACAACACCCGGTCAAGTCTGCCGACAATAAGCGAACAGCAAAACATGAACCCACAATGTTAGTCTGTTTGATGTTCGGCGGCTCTTTTCCCCCCTTCTTGTTTTTTAATCTTTCCTTCAATAGAGGGGAGTCTGAAAGGCAGAGTCGAGATGTTTAAGAACACGGTTTGCGGCGGTAAAACCCACAGATAACAATGAGCGTTTTACACTGAGCAGGAATTCAAAGAACTTGAGGAGAGAAACACAGAGACAATACTTGGCTGTGAAAGAGTGACGATCACTCTAACATGCTAAATCTCTGCCTTTGTGCCCCGAAGCTTTGATCCCAAACTTCCAGCGAGCCTCTTGTCGAGTCTGTTTGCTCTTATTCAGATATATTAAGACTTGCCATTATGTGCAGACTTCAGACACAGCCTGTGGTATTTGCTCAAAGATTAGTTTACTTAAAAAAAAACAAAAAAAGGTCCTGGAATCAGAGGGTAAAATCTTCCATTGACAGAGATGAGAGGTAATCTGTGCACATTTTCAAGGCTGCGCTCGTGTGTGTGTGTGTGTGTGTGTATACGGTGTATACTGTGTGAGTGCATATGGCTGTTTTTGTGCGTTTCTTTTGCTGTTAGATAAATATGCATTGAAAGTGTCTGGCTTGAAAGAACAAGCGGCAGGAGCCTAAACTTCTTCTTTCATACTCTGAGTCCAATACACTGTTTACTGAGACGCATACAGGTTAGAGCCAAACAACCTCTGAGGAGCTGCAGCAGACGTGTCAAGCTTTTGTGTGTGTGTGTGTGTGTGTGTGTGCTTTTAAGGGCATGTATCGGAGGGCTTGTTTGGAAGATGTGTGTGTTTGAACGTTGCCTACTGCCGTTCATCCAGCGAGCAGTCAAGGTTCATTTGGGTCACTGTGGTTCCCCGAGGATACCGACTGTGCCAGCGGCCGGTCGGGTCAACGAACGTCACTGACCTTTGACCTTTACCCTTGTCCCGGGACTGACCCTGCCAGATGATTGACTGCAGCCTGGGAGGTATCTGAGGCACCCATAAGTTTCAACAATGTCAACAGATGACCTCAATATGATCAGTGTGAGTTCTTATGTCCAGCAGGTTACTCAACAACATTATGAGATGATAATTCGTGAAGGCTGTGTGATTGTTGGCTTGTTTCCGAGTTATTGCCCCTTTGGGATGAAAAGATTATAATTTATTGTAGCTTTGTTAAAATGTGTCAAACAAAACAATGAAAAAGCTGAACAGCTAGTTACACACTGTTAACTTGGTGAGGCAATATTACAAGTGCTATTCAAGATAGCAACATCAAATTGAACAGTTCTCCCCAATAATGTGCAGAAGATTATGAATTTGTGACATAATCATAGTCATTACGCCCAGTTATTGTTACGTTCTTTATTTCAGGACTTTTCTGTATCATCCAATATCAACACTGTGTTTTTGACAGGATGTGACACACACACACACACACACACACACACACACACACACACGCACACACACACACACACACACACACACACACACACACACACACACACTAACAAATCTTTAAATTAGCCGAGGCATGAAAGCATTATGAAAACAAAGACAGGTGATGCGAAGGAGTGAGCTGTGCGGTGAATATGTTAAAAGTTCATTCAAAACATGTGTTTGTGTGCATTTGAGCAGCCGATAGAGCAACATAGGTGAACTGAATATTTGTGTTTGATGATTTGCATATTGAAACACACACATACCACAGTCATACTCACCTGGGCCATTAGCCCACCCTCCTATCGGTGTATCTCTTGAAGAATGTGAAGCAATAAGTGTTGTCTCAGAAGGGTTATGTCTCTCAGGACCTGACAGACTGTGTGAACGCATCAGGCAGCTTGGAGGGTTCGGCTGAAGATCACATCACTACTGAAGGAGCGCAATGACATATTCATCATGTCCTATTGCGCTTTAGCTAGAGAAGAAAACACATGATTAATACACTTATATATATCCCCCCCCCACCCCCACACTGAGTTTGACACTGACTGCATTTTTGAGAGTAGATCCTTTTGAAATAGTGTAGGGAATAAGGGAACAAGAAGGAGGAGCCACAGTGAGCTGTCAGAAGATGAGTTGCAGGCAACAGGCCGCACACCACGCGGCACTAAATCAGATCAGTCCAATAATGCCAGACTTCTTTATTAAAACGACAATGGATTGTTTTGCTTCTCCAGTATTCTGGGACCTGTAGAATTAGATAAATCGGATGTTGCTAAATCAACCAGGACTGACATCTTCAGGTTAGCCACTTTAAAGCAATATTGATGTATTATTTGTCAACTTGTTGGCAGTTAAATGCAACATGGGAAATATTATCACCTTATAAAATCTTTCCACTTGCCTGTCGTGAGCTATCAATTTTTATTCTTATCTTCTAAAGGTTATTGAAGCGTCTGCATGTGACTTTTATTTTGTGTTGATTTTGAAAATGGCGGCCTCCCCACATCCGGCCATTGTTTCAGGTCCCAGCCTGATCTGGTTCTGTCCGTGGTCGGCTAGTCACTGCTGGTGGCAAAGTTGACGTCTGAGCTGAAGCCGTTCCTGGTGAACCTGCATGCTGGAAATCGTTTCATCTGATTCTGTACTAACTTTAAGCAACTGCAACACTGAACTTTGTATTCATCATACTTTGTGCACAAGTTCAGAGGGAATTCAGTTTTGCAAACATTTCCATAGTCCATATATATAGCAGGAAAAAATGATTAGAGACCTGCCGTCACTTCCAAATGGATTTTCATAGTGAGACTAACACGAGACAATGAGCACATCTAGATTATGGATGTTTACTTATGCTGCTAAAGGTTTGTTTATATCAGTGATTGCTTGTAAACAGAGCTGTAAAAAGGGCCAACATGTTGAATTCAATGGGAAACACACTCTGATATTTCCATCAATAATGAAAACTCTTCAATTCCATAAGTAGATAGAACTTAAAGAGCTTGTCACTTGGCAAATTATGTTATTTATCAGACATGTTTGGGTTAAAGGACACTGTGCAGTTACTCTCAGTGTTCACAGCCATCACTGTCACACCTCTACCAGAAATCATAGACAGGTTTAACCCTCTATGGCATGAGGGGCAGGGTTAATATTTTACCCCAATTTTTGGGGCGCTTGGGGGTCCTTAATAATATATCAATCATGAAATGAGTGTGTGTGTGTGTGTGTGTGTGTGTAATAATTATGGCCAAAATCATTGTTAATTACTGATAATTACAGAAATGGACACAGGGACAATACATTGTGGGGTGTTCTCCACCAGGACAGGTGTGGAACCTCTACCACTTCTTCATCTTCCTCTTCATCCAACGACTCAATGTCATTCAACAGACAAACATTCTCCTATAAGAAAGCAGGAAACACATATTTGAATTTGTCATTTAGCATTCTTCATCCACTGACACGCATGTAAACAAACACAGCTATATACACGCACACACGCACGCACGCACGCACGCACAGGCACACACACGTTACTCTGCTGACGTGACATGTTCCTGTGTCCATTTCTGTAATCATCAGTGGTTAGTAATGTAAAAACAATGACTAATTATCTTCTCCACACTATAGCAGGATATTGCCTGAACATAAGAGGGCACAATGTTGCCCTGAGTCAACAAACCAAAAAATGCAACTTTAGTTTATAAATAAAAAGTTTTTTATAAAATATGCTGAAAAGCTAAAGTTAACTGATCAATTGGTGGCGTTGTGTCTTGTGCAGCTTTGCTTCCTGGAAAGAGTGATTCACTCCCAAACAAAAGGTCACAGACACTTCAGCCCCTCATTTCATTGGACAAAGACATGTCTGGTGATGGTATATACTGTTTTCAAGTTAAAAACAATTAAAAGGGATGTGAGCTCCAAAAAGGTAGTGTGTTGCCGGAGGGCAACACTGTGACACAGAGGGTTAAAGGACACGGTGAGGCTAATCTTCTGTCATAATTACCATGACGGTACCATAGCTCTTCCAACTGCTCTCAGGCTGGCTGCCGGCCTCTGACCTGAAGATTACCTGTGATGACCCCTGACTGATGTGCTTGTTTACTCTGTAAGGCCCACGTCATTCTGTCGGCTGGTTAAGATGAGCAAAAAGGGAAAGTGAAAACCGAGAGGCGAGAGGGACGTCAGAAGTAATAAACAATGTTAAGATGAGGAAAAGCAAAGCACGACTAAACATTCAAAGCCTGACTAACATCTGCTTTTTAGCCGTCGACATGAGAACTGACAGAAAGTATCAGTCAAACATCTGTTGTTGCTAATAGCTGGCCTACAAAAATGTCAAGACACTGCAAGTCTTTGTTATTGTTTTTTTACTGTTTTTTTTTAACCACTATTTATAGCTCACCAGATGAGGGTCTTTATGTCTCTCATGAACAGTAAAACGTTCTACCGATGGCCCCTCGGGAGTTCTGCGCAGTGTTTTAAAGGAACACCATGGTCTTAAAGAAGGCAATACGTTCCACAAATGTTGACTTACAGAAAAAGGTTCCCCTGCTTTCTTTTTACGTGAAATATTAGGTGCCACATTTTTGCACTCTCTCTACTTACTCGTTTCTCTGTAAACTCTGCAGGGTGTAGTGACAACCTTAAAACCAAGTTAGTGTGTCATCCATTGTTTGGAGTTGACACAACCTGAGCAGGGTTTGAACTGCAGGGAGCTGAGGGTCTGAGGTTTAACCGAAGGGACAACAAGGCTGAAAATGTAGGCCAAAAACCTGGGCTAATTCCAGTCACTTCTAATGCAAATATTAGACAAGAAATATGACTTAATGTGTGGTTGATGCATCCTACTGTCCAAAGAGCGTCTGTTGAATGCTGGGCTGCCACTGGATGAACGGTAATGTCTGTGACAGTGCACTTCTACACTGCCATCATCGAGTCCATCCTCTGTTCCTCCATTACCGTCTGGTACGCTGCAGCCACTGCCAAGGACAAGGCCAGGCTGCAGCGCATCATTCGCTCTGCCGAGAGGGTGATTGGCTGCAATCTGCCGTCCCTCCAGGACTTGTTTGCTTCAAGGACCCTGAAGCGGGCGAGGAAGATTGTAGCTGATCCCTCTCACCCTGGACACAAACTGTTCGTGTCCCTCCCCTCTGGCAGGAGGATGCGGTCCATCAGGACCAAGACCTCACGCCACAAAAACAGTTTCTTCCCGTCTGCAGTCGGGCTCATCAACAGAGCCCGGGTCCCCCACTGACTCTAATGACTCTGTCACCCCCAGACAATTCCCACCGGACACTCCCCTGCACATAGCCTTATGCTTAAATACACTTGACACTTAACATTACACTTGACACTTTCACACAACACTTACACTCATGCACATTCCATGCACTTTATCTTATTTTTGGTATTTTGATATGCTACTGTTTCAATGTAAATATTCATTCATCCATTCATCCTCATTTATTGCACTGTGTTAACTGTTAAATGTGTATTGTTAAATGTTAAATGTATGCACCTTCCCGCCAGGACAAATTCCTTGTATGTGTAAACATACATGGCAATAAATGGTTCTGATTCTGATTCTGATTCTGACACATGGCTAAATCCTGGAATACAGGACATTGCCATTTAACCATGGCTGTTTCTCAATAAACACATTAGACATGAACTGAAGTTACAGCACCTGGATGGGGCAGGGGAAAGTCACTCACCATCACGGCAGAGACCAGGGTTCACGTCCCAGCACGGCTGGCTTGATCCTATTAAACCCAACAAGCAGACAGTCAGGGATCATCTCATTGTTGAATCACTCCACTCTCTCTTTTCTAAAAACAAGTTTGAATTTATTAGAACTAACACATTGACGATGCAACACACTAAACATTTTTTTTACCACCAACTTGTACTGAAAGGCAAAAGTTGACCGCCTGAACTTTTGTGTTTATGAAATATTTGATTTTATTAACTGGTCAACACACCCCTACATCCAAATGGTAAATAGCAGCATTAAGGACTGCAGAGCCGGTGGAAAGTGGCCTGTCCAAATTGGGGATTCAAATAAAAAATAAGTGAAATTGGAAACATTATTTCCTCAAAAGGTACATTCTGGTCAATTGAAATATAAAACTGAACGTATATAAGTGAAAAGGGCAAGGGTCCCTAAATGCACATACAAGAAAGAATGTATTGATGAAGTCTTAATCGCCGTACGTTCATCAGCTAAACTCGGGCTCTGGAATTTCCTCGGTATGTGCGCATGTGTCCGTTTGTGCAAAGTGCATTTGAAGATGATAAGCGATCCAGTTGGAAGCCGAGTCAGGGCTCCATCCTGTGATGTAACAGCTAATGACAGTAAATGAGCTGAGCTCTTTGCTCGGGCAGATCAGTGGCTTCCAGAGGAAAAGAGCCTGCGGTTCACTCTAAGTCAGGGGTGGGCAAACGTTTTGGCTCAGGGGCCACATTGACTTTTAAAATTAGACAGACGGGCCGGGCCAGTATCAGATGGATAGAGAGTGTTTGTGTGAACCAATATACATTATAAATAAAAGCCAATAACTAAAAAGTAAAGAGAACTTACATTACTTACTAACGAATATAACTTAAATGACTCAGCTTTTTTGTTTAACTTGCTGGCTAAGTCTTCGTCAATTAGTTATACACGCCGAGTCACTGTCCTGCGTGATAAACTACATTTTTCGAATTTGTTTTTGCTCTCTGGACACAAGAGACCTGTTGCAGAGGGGCTCCATGCAGGAAGCTGGCAGGAGGCTGGCAGGCAGAACCTTATATGTCACATGAGCGCGCAGGGCGGCGCAGTCCCGTGGGTCTGATGTGCGTTCGTTATGCCGTATAAAACGGACCATGTCTCCGTGGCGCGCTGGCCTGTGGGGGAGGGGTGGAGGTGAGCAGCGCAGACAGCAGCAGCTGGACTCGCAGCCTGATGCGCTGCAGAAAGCACGGCACGTAAAGACCGCTGTAACGCTTCTCCGTGCCCGACTTGAGTTAAGAAACATCGATGCTGGTCTTTTGCCGTCATCGTGCTTCGGAAAAACGCCCAACTGGCCGGATCCGGCCCGCGGGCCGTAGTTTGCCCACCCTTGGTCTAGACTCTAGAATTTGCTGCGGGCCAATAAAAACTGACCCGCGGGCCGCAGTTGGCCCGCGGGCCGTAGTTTGGACACCCCTGCTCTAAGTGCTGGCTTGTTATTTCTGAAGTGAATGGAGTTTGTTATCACAGCTTGCCCCGCCCCCCCCCCCACCCCCCTCCCCGCCCACTCTCTCCCCCACACACACCCCCCCTCTGTCACTCTGCAGAGCGACAGAGCAAAACCCCTGCTGCGTTTCTCATGCTAAACACCACATGACTGCACACACACACACACACACACACACACACACACACACACACGTGAAGGAAGAAAGCATGCATGCACACATATTTCTGTTGCTGTATGTATGGAAGTATGAAGAAGAGTACCTGAAGGAGATGTGTTTGTGGTTGGAGGAGCTCATGGCGTGCGACTCGTCGGCTACCGCCATGGCTTTGCTTACATGTTACTTATCTTATCTGCTTATCACATTGGCAGACAATAACACAAACACACACACACACACACACACACACACAATCTTTTTGGTATGTACCGAAGTAACCAGTATTTTGGCAGGTGTTCTCCAGTTTTCTTTATCAGGATAAGATAATTTTCCATTTGAGTACACAAACACACACACACACACACACACACACACACACACACACACAGAGACACACTACTAATAAGTAGTACTACAACTTGGAATATACCAAATTGCAGGAGTTATAACTCATACTTTATTTGAATATTAGTGATTCAAACTAATTTCTTCTTCTTTCCCTAGGACTAATAGCTTTTATTGATTACTTTTCAGAGAAAAGTTTTATGTTTAAAACTAGGGATGCAACGATACCATTTTTTACAAACCGATACGATACCGATATTTTTATTTGTGTACTTGCCGATACCGAGTACCGATACCGATACTTCTTAGATTTGGTCTCCATGAAAGTGCAATTAATTTTGAGGCAGATTTTATTTTATCCTCTGCAGATTATGTCAAGCCTATAGTACAAAATAAACAAAAGGCTATCCCAAGCTTTAAACGTCTTGTGGAAGTCCCTCTAATGTCGGACCATAAAACGCCCCGTGTCCGGGTTCATAATGTAAGCGATAATATTAGGGATCGAGCAATTATATAGGAAGCTGTGTTCCAAGTTATGTTTCCGGTGCTTTTATTGTGGAGGGAGAAACGGAAAGGAAAAGAGGAGTGGAATTGTGGGATATACGTGTGTGAAGGAGATAAAAAAGTGGTGCAAGTTACCCTGCAGCGTGTTTTCATTTTATTAGAATTACAAATATAGACACACAACAGACACTCGGCTACAATAATATCATCCGTAGCCGCACAACAGCGTCTGAATGAGGCCGCTGCCAGCGCTACTTCTGGTGGATCAGCAACAGTTTGATTCAAACCGGCAGGACGGCGGTGATGACGAGCAGAGCTTCTCAATTATAGATGTATTAAATATGGAAAATTTCAACTCTCGCGTCTAACGTGCCGCCGGCGTAAATTTGCGTCTGTCGCAACCACACGCGTCTGTGCATAGACTTTACATGTAATCTGGTCGCGCGAAACATTTGCGTCGCGTTGGGACGGACTGATTACAAGTAACTCCGGGGCTGTCAGCCACTAACAAGAGCACTAATATGAGCACTAATATGTCATACACACGTATGCAACACCGGTTAATAAGCACAATATCGATAAAGTCTTGTATTGTACTCGCGTCTCACTTTTCTCCTGTCTATTGAAAGAAGTGAGCGCTGCGTAGCGAGGATCCAAGATGGCGGCTCCAGATTCTGCTGTTGAGACAAACTGGCCATCTGATTGGACGGCAAAACAACTTGGATAGCGTGATTGGCTGCTCAGAAGTTGAGACTGTTGAGACAGTTGAGACAGAGAAGAGTGTCTCCGGCTCTGGAGCCACGGGTTGCTTCTCCACAAAGCGCGACCAGTTTGTTGTAGTGAAATACTGTTGAGTGAGTATCGGTTCTTGGTATCGGCCATTGAAACCGATGCGAGTACGAGTATTTAACGCAGTATCGACCACCGATACCGGTATCGGTATCGGTGCATCCCTATTTAAAACTGATTAAAATAAAAGTATATACGTGGTACAGGTGCACCCACACAGTTTGTATGTTGACACATATCAGTTTGAGAGACCATTCCCCATGACTACTTTTACTTGTAGTAATTAAAGAGACAGATGTTAGCTGAAGAATGTCCAACCCTGAGAACCGTGCCGACAGTGAAACAAACTTGTCTCTAAAAGAAAACATTAACCAGCGGAACAGGGGAGTGTCACTCTGCCTCTGTCCTCAGAGCTGCAGCGTCTTACGTAAGCCGCCGGCCAACAGGACGCAGGAATGTCTGCCTCTGCATACCGGCTTGAGCCTGCGTACGTCAGGAGGCGACGGCTGCCGTTAATAGTTTGTGTGGGAACATGGAAACTGTAGTGGCGAATACGATCTATTGTCTGGCCAGTGAATTGAAACCCTAACATTAGACTATTCGAGGGAACACCCTGTGCAGGAGATCCTGAGCACTGGGTGCAGCAGTAACATTGTCTCTCTCTGGTCTGACCTGCATCAGGGTTGGACACAGAGACGTCAGCTTAATGCCACATACAATAAGGCATGGGTGACTGTGGCTCACTGGTTAGCAGGTCTGACTTTCAATCAGAGGATCGGTGGTTCAAACCCCGGCTCAACCAGTCGGTGTTGTTGTGTCCTTGAGCAAGACGCTTAACCCTCGTTACTGTATATCATGTAAGTCGCTTTGGAAATGTAATGCATACAACCTTCTCAAGGCATTCAGCCAATGTGGTATGTCCACATGTAATACAAGGTCTCCCTGTTAAACAACTGTTATGCCGAGGTTGTGAATAAATCAGCTGCTGAGCTCCATGAGAAATATCCTGACACATCTCATCTCGTTATCAATGTAGTCACTTAATGCCTCGCTAATCAGCCACTATAAAATGTTGAGGGAAACCCTGTAAGTCATTATATGATTTACTAATCATCACAGTTTAAAGTTCAGTATTTCTCATGCCTGTTTAGCGGCTGTCGTCTGCAGTGTTCACCTTCAATACTGGAACAATCTCCACATTTTTAGAGTTCACCACCAAAGGATGCATTAACGTGCTCAGAGTTCCATTAAAACTGCATGGAATCCTCGTTTTGTTGTTTTACTTTGTATCATTGTCAGTGTGAAATCATTGACAACAGTTCACTCAAAATGCTTAGAGGTATCAAATAAGACTGCTCTGAAAATGTCTCCAGGTGACACCCATTTACATGTGCTGTAGGGCACACAAAGAAATATGTTTTAACCTTCAGAAAGGTCACATAAAGTCATCTGGCCTCACACTCCAGCCTTGAAGACATACTTTTGATTGGCATCATCATGGGAGATAAGTCAGTTTTTTCCAGTTTCAGAATGAAACGATCGAGAAAGATGATCTTTCTGGAGTCTCAAAACAAGTAGGGTATTGGAGGCAAGTCAAAAGATGTCATCCCTTTGGCAGATCCTTCTCAGAACTTTACAGAAAACAAGATTCAAAGTCCCCAAGTTGTCGCTCAGCATCTCTGTCCTACAAACTGCTGTTGTAATACAACAAATTCGACTTGTGGCGTGTTGTTTTTGCTCCAGAAATATCTAAAATTCCATGAGCAGCCAGAATAGTCTGCTGGTTCAATCTTCAGCAGAGCTCTTGAGTGAAAAGCTCAAGGATATTTGCCCTTAAGGGAAATGTTTGTGCAAATACTTGCAGGATTAGCACATCCGAAGCAAAAACACAGGGTGCAACGATGTGGGGTACGCACCTGGCCTGGACTACGTGGATGAGCCCGGTGTGGTCGCACCTGGGAGACAGGCTCAGGTGAGTTTGGACAGCCTGTCAATCACAGTCCCGGTCGCCCCGGGGCAGGCTGCCAGTTCAGATTTACTGCCCTGTTTGGGTTTAAACCTGAGCTTGTGTTCTGAGATCTGTCCTATATAAACATGCAACCATATATTCTACACACTCGTAGGAGAGACACACAAGACACACAAGCACACAAGCAGATTATCTTGGATGTTTATACAGAACAACTGGAGCACAGATCTGATAAGGCTTATCTGATCCTTATCTGAGTAATTCTCACGCACCTGTGTGCAGCTTAGAGAATGTGTCTGTGTGTTTTTCTTACACTCAGAAACTGACAGCAAAATATTTCGTAATTTTACAAATTACGTTGGAAGTCTGTTTTTTGTGCCCTTTCACCAGCACATTCCTTTACCTGTGTTTCCCAGGGTTCCAGTAGCTCTTATGTGTTTGTCCCCAACAAGTAAACTAATACAAACGGAGTAGATGGAACCATTAGTCATTTACAAGGGAAGCTGTTTTATTGTGATGAAGAATGATAAGATAATGCTGGCATCCTGTGAGGTCTCGGCACATCCTGCTGCAGCAGTACATGTTTATTTCCTGGATTAGTCTGGGTTAGATATCAACAGTTTTACATATTACTGTGTCGTTTTTGTAAAGTTGTCTGACGGGAAACGCAAAAAAAAATTCCAGCATGAAGAAGATCCGGGCACATTTGTTAGATCCAAGCCAGACTGTAGACAGACCTCAGAGAGTTCAGATGTCTGTGACAAGACATGAGATAAGATGAGGTATGTTTGTATCGAAGTTGGCTATTGACTCGTGAGTGAGGATGAGAAAAATGTGGATGACCTTTTTTCTTAGGCCGTAAATTCAACAGTTTGTGCACACGGAAATTAAATTACATTAATAATAAAGTCAT
Source organism: Cottus gobio (assembly GCA_023566465.1). Lineage (NCBI taxonomy): Eukaryota > Metazoa > Chordata > Actinopteri > Perciformes > Cottidae > Cottus > Cottus gobio. The sequence goes on along the minus strand of CM042217.1, from coordinate 21,406,304 downwards.
GGGGCGACTCTGGCTCAGTGGTTAGCAAGTCGGTCTTTCAATCAGAAGGTCGGTGGTTCGATCCCCGGCTCCGGCAGGTTGTGTCCTTGAGCAAGACAATTAACCCTAATTGCTCACTGTTGCTGTGTCTGCGGTCTACTGTATATCATGTAAGTCGCTTTGGATAAAAGCGTCAGCTAAATGTAATAAAGAAGTTGATATTATTCACAAAGTAGCAAATAATGCATATGGTCCTTAATTTTTTTTAAGATTCACAAATTTAAAGTGAGTATTTGCCCCAGACACTTAGTGGTCAATACATTAGACTAGTCTTCATAAACCAATCAAACATATTTTTTGTCTATGTTCATGTTTGTCAAGTTTAACAGATGACTCATGATTGTGTAAAATCAATCAATGAGGATGGATGCATATCCAGGCATTGCCAGTTTAGGTTTGGAAGGCCACACTGCACCAATGGTAGATTTGTATGTTGCTCTCCTGTGTACCAGGATGTGCAGACAGGATCAGAAATGAGACGTTCATGTTAGATATGCAAGCATGTGTTTAGTATTTAGTCCCCACATGGGCACCTAAGCAGTAGCACTCTTGCTTCAGTCGTTGTTGAACAGGCGAACAAAGAGCAGAAACTTCACTTGCTGTTTGTGTCATGCGAAACGTCATTTGAAGATCAAAAGAACACACAACTATTTCTCTCTTTTCTTTAAAGTGTTAAGACCTCTCAGATAATATTGATGTACTCTTAAAAGACACACAACTGCTTCTGGCTTAGTGACACTATCTGATGGACTGTGTTGTCATGCTATGCGTCGCAGCGTGCTACAGGGGCTCGGCTCAGCCAGATCAGATCTACAGCCCCGCCTCTGTGACATCACACACCTCACTGAGCGTGCCAGCACTCTGAAATGACCGAAGAAAGCCCACATGCTTTGGCACGTTATTGTCGCATGCGTGATAATCTGCTACAGCAGAAACAGAGCGCCGATGAGGGGCCCGATAGGCGGCAGCCAGCCGCTGGTGGTGTGTGCCGAGGAGGTGAGAAGGAGAAATGTGATACGATTGTTGTTACATCTCTGTTCCCGATTGGCTGGTAAAGCACATGGCTTCGGAGAAAATATTTGATCCACAGTAACATTAGACAAATCCTCTTTGAGTGAAATCTTCAACTCGGCATCACATTTAGAAATTTCTGATCGAAGGGAGACAATTGAATATATCACATGAGGATATAACAGGGACATGTCACGTACGATGCATTTCTAAACACATTTAGGTGTGAATGAATTAGTGTGCAAAAAATGTCAACAAAAAACATGCAGCAAGTTAACATGAAGCTTGATCTGACATCCAGTCATCAAAAAACAAATCATAGAACAGACTTGTGTTTCCTGGGGAAGCACTGAGCTCACCTCTTACAATAAAGAGGAATACTTGTTATGGAATAATTATGACATGCAAGGTCCCTGGTCCCTGATCCTTGGTTTATGACCAAATTCTTGCAAAACAAAGTGCATTCCTAAGCTAGTTAGCTAGCTAGCTTGTTAATTCCAGCATGATTTAATGCTACACTGGAAAAATGAGCCTACAAAGTTGTCACTCATCTGGCGATCGTAATGTGGATGAAGTGTGTCGATGAAGAATCAAGTGTTTTAATCCTACTCATTTACTCTAGAACTCTACGGTTTGTAATATAACGGTGGTACAGTAGGTACCTCCAATGCTTATTTTATGTTTTATACTTGAGGTTTTGCCATAACTTGGTTTAGTTTATATGGAAGTTTATGTTACATTTTTTGATTATCCATCCATCCATCCATTTTCCACCGCTTATCCGGGGTCGGGTCGCGGAGGCAGCAGGTCAAGCAGGCTGACCCAGACTTCTCTCTCACCCGCAACATCTACCAGCTCATTCTGGGGGATCCCGAGGCGTTCCCAGGCCAGCTGGGAGATATAATCCCTCCAGCGTGTCCTGGGTCTTCCCCGGGGCCTCCTACCAGTTGGACGTGCCTGGAAAACCTCTAAAGGGAGGCGTCCTGGAGGCATCCTAATTAGATGCCCGAACCACCTCAGCTGACTCCTTTCGACACGAAGGAGTAGCGGCTCGACTTCAAGCTCCCTCCTGATGTCCGAGCTCCTTACCCTATCTCTAAGGCTGAGCCCGGCCACTCTACGGAGGAAACTCATTTCGGCCGCTTGTATCCGCGACCTCGTTCTTTCGGACACGATCCAAAGTTCGTGACCATAGGTGAGGGTTGGGACGTAGACCGACCAGTAAATTGAGAGCTTTGCCTTTCGGCTCAGCTCCTTCTTCACCAAGACGGCCCGGTGCAACGCCTGTTTTACTGCTGCAGCCGCACCGATACGCCTGTCGATCTCCCGCTCCATTTTACCCTCACTCGTGAACAAGACCCCGAGATACTTGAACTCCTTCGCTTGTGGTAGGCACTCTGTCCCCACCCGGAGGGAGCAATCCACCGGTTTCCGGCAGAGCACCATGGCCTCAGATTTCGTGGTGCTGACTCTCATCCCCGCCGCTTCACACTCGGCTGCAAAACGCCCCAGTGAATGCTGGAGGTCATGGTCCGAGGAGGCAAACAGGACCACATCATCTGCAAACAGCAGAGAGGCTATCCTGAGATCCCCGAACCTGACATTCTCCGCCCCACGGCTGCGCCTAGATATCCTGTCCATGAAAGTCACGAACAGGACCGGTGATAAAGGGCAGCCCTGGCGGAGGCCAACACCCACCGGGAACGTATCTGACTTACTGCCGAGGATACGAACACAGCTCCTACTGCAGGCGTACAGAGACCGGATGGCCCGTTGCAACGGGTCCGGCACACCATACTCCCGCAGCACCCCCCACAAAAAGCCCCGAGGGACCCGGTCGAAAGCCTTCTCCAAGTCCACAAAGCACATGTAGACTGGTTGGGCAAACTCCCAGGACCCCTCCAGTATCCTTGCAAGGGTAAAGAGCTGGTCCACTGTTCCACGACCAGGACGAAACCCGCACTGTTCTTCTTGAATCCGAGGTTCGACAAACGGTCGGAGCCTCCGTTCCAGCACCCTGGCATAAGCTTTTCCCGGGAGGCTGAGTAGAGTGATACCCCGATAATTCGAGCACACTCTCCGGTCCCCCTTCTTGAAGATGGGAACCACCACCCCGGTCTGCCAGTCCATGGGCACTGTGCCCGACCCCCATGCGACATTGAAGAGGCGTGTCAGCCAAGACAGCCCAACAAAGTCCAGCGCCTTCAGCATCTCAGGGCGGATTTCATCCACCCCCGGCGCCTTGCCACCAAGGAGCTTTTTGACTACCTTAGTGGCCTCTGCCAGGGATATGGGTTCATCCAACCCCAAGTCTTCAGGCGCTGCCCCCTGTTCAGGGGACATGTTGACCGGGTTTAGGAGTTCCTCAAAGTGCTCCTTCCACCGCCCGACGATATCCTCTGTCTGGGTCAGCAGCCCCCCTCCCCCGCTGATAACAGCCTGGGGAAGGCCCTGCTTTCCCTTCCTGAGTCGTCGGATGGTTTGCCAGAACCTCCTTGAGGCCAACCGAAAGTCCTTCTCCATGGCCTCCCCGAACTCCTCCCATGCCCGAGTTTTAGCATCAGTGACCACCGCAGCTGCAGTCCTTCTGGCCTGCCTGTACCTGTCAGCTGCTTCAGGAGACCCCTGGGCCAACCAAGCCCGAAAGGCCTCCTTCTTCAGCTTGACGGCTTCCCTCACCCCCGGTGTCCACCACCGGGTTCTCGGGTTGCCGCCACGACAGGCACCGATGACCTTCCGACCACAGCTCCTAGCGGCCGCGTCCACAATAGAGGCTTTGAACATGATCCACTCGGATTCCATGTCCCCAACCTCCCTCGGGATGTGTGAGAAGTCCTTCCGGAGGTGGGAGTTGAAGACCTCCCGGACAGGATCCTCCGCCAGACGTTCCCAGTTCACCCTCACTACACGTTTGGGCTTGCCAGGTCTTTCTGGCCGACTCCCCCGCCATCTGATCCAACTCACCACCAGGTGGTGATCAGTTGACAGCTCTGCTCCTCTCTTCACCCGAGTGTCCAAAACATACGGCCGCAGATCAGATGATACGATTACGAAGTCGATCATTGATCTCCGGCCTAAGGTGCTCTGGTACCAGGTACACTTATGAGCCACCTTATGTTCAAACATGGTGTTTGTTATGAACAAACTGTGGCTAGCACAGAAGTCCAACAACGAAACACCGCTCGGGTTCAGATCAGGCAAGCCGTTCTTCCCAATCACTCCCCGCCAGGTTTCTCTGTCGTCGCCCACGTGAGCGTTGAAGTCTCCCAGGAGAACTATGGAGTCGGCAGGCGGCGCCCTTTCCAGGACCCCTCCCACCAACTCCAAGAAGGCCGGATACTCCGAAATGCTGTTTGGTGCATAAGCACAAACAACAGTCAGAGCCTTACTCCCCGCAACTTGTAGGCGCAGGGAGGCGACCCTCTCGTTCTCCGGGGAAAACTCCAACACGGTGGCGCTCAGCCGGGGACTCGTGAGTATCCCCACTCCCGCCCGGCGCCTCTCACCCTGGGCGACTCCAGAAAAGAACAAAGTCCAACCCTTCTCCAGGAGTTTGGTTCCAGAGCCAGCGCTGTGCGTGGAGGTGAGCCCAACTATATCTAGCTGGTAACGCTCCACCTCCCTCACCAGCTCCGGCTCCTTCCCCGCTAGCGAGGTGACGTTCCACGTCCCTAGAGCTAGTCTATGTCGCCGGCGATCGGCTCGCCCAGGCCCCCTGCCCGGCCCGCCGCCCGGTCTACATAGCACCCGACCCCGATGTCTGTCCCTGCGGGTGGACTTTGATTAAAGTATTTCTAATCAAAAACATGCTAAACATGCAACACACATGTTATGTTAATGTGGGGCGTGGGCGTGGCTAGCGCGCCTGCAGCACGGAGAGAGAGAGGGACGATCATGGGGATCAGCTGTGTCTCGTTACGGGGCACGGCTGATCCACATGATCGTGGGATTGCGTGGGCAGGAGGGGAGCTATAAGAGCTCCCAGAGCCACGCAGACGGGGGTGGAAGGTGAGGACATGCAGAGAGTTTTTGTGTGCCGAGAGAGCGACAAGAGTGCATGTGCAATAAAGAAGCCGATGGAACCCGCAAACACCGTGTATGCCGTATCTGTTCTTGACCCGGTCCCCCGGGTAGGCACGAACCTCGCCACAGTGGCGCCCAACGTGGGTCCTACCGAGGGGGCCGGGCCACAGCGAGTGGCCCCATACCGGACCTTCGACGAGTGGAGGGAATACCTGGAGCAGCGAGCGGCGGAGCGCGCGTCGCAGAGGACGAGCGACGGGCAGCTGGTGGGCGCCTTAACGGCGCTCGAGGAGGAGGAGGGCCAGCAAGGACGTCGGAGTAAAACCCGGAGGCGGCGCGGCGCCGGAGCAGCAGCAACACCAGCAGCGGCACCGGCGGAGGCGGCGCGGGGTCACGCGGGGGGCGGCGGCCCGGAAGGACAGCGGGAGCAGGCGGAGGACCACGAGAGCCAGACGCCGGAGGACGCCCGCCGGGAGTTCCGCGCCCTTCGACGGAGGCCCGGGGACCTGCCCTACCACTTCGCGCAGGAGGTACGGCGGAGGGCGGAACGGTGGCTGCGGCCGGCGGGCGGCGGAGGAATTGAGGCGGCGCTGGAGCTGGTGGCCACGGAACAGTTCGTGGAGGGTCTGCCGCCCAAGATGGCCGCCTGGGTCCGTGGCCACCAGCCGGCGTCGCTGATGGCCGCGGTCACCCTGGCCGAGGACCACCTGGCCCTGGGCCCGCCCGAGGAGCCGCGGACCTGGCCCGGCCGGGCCCGATCTCCCGGAGGGAGAAGGGGGTGCAGACGACCCGAGCACCCCGGAAAGAGGCGACGGCGCAGACTAGGGTGCCCCGGCGAGAGGTGGCGCTGCAGACCACCGGCGCACCCGAGCGGCCGGCCCCGGCTGCGCGGAAAGAAGCGGCGGCCCAGACCGACGAGGTAGCCTGGGCGGACGCGGCGTTGCAAACCACGCCGCCGAGACCGGCGCCCCGGAGGGAGCCGGCCCCGGCGCCTCGGAAGAGCCCGCCCTTGCCAACCACCGAGGCAGGGCCGCGACGAAGACCAGCGCGTCGGGGACGTCCGCGGCCACCGACTCCGGGGCCCGTCAAGTGGACCCCGCCGTGGCCAAGGAGGGAGACCGGGGACCGCCGAGACAGATGGCCGGGACCAGGACCGACACCGCGGGAGCCGACGCTGGGGGCCGAGAGCCACGGACACGCCCGGCCGGACTCAGGGGGACCTCCGTGGACCCCACCGGTGTGCTGGACCTGCGGTCAGCCGGGGCACGTCCAGCTGGACTGCCCCATAATGGAGGTGGACCAGGGGCTGCGAGTCGCCGCCCCTCCGGGCACGGCCCGGAGGTGGTGGCGGAAGCGACGGTGCCGACAGCGAGCCCGAGACGGCTGCAGGGACAGGGCGGGCCAGCGGAGCCAGCTGGTCGCCCTTGTCCGGAGGGAGCCGGACGGGCCGGGGGCCAAGCGGTGGGCCGCCTGCGGCGACCCGCAGCACGACCGGCGCGCCGGCCTGAGAAGGCTACGGCGGGAGAACGAGCGGCTGCAGGGGGAACTCAGCTGGGCCGTCCACGACCGGCGCCGCGATAAGCAGACCATCACCCGGCTGGGCCGGCTGCTAAAAACCGAGCAGGCAGCCCGGGCCCACGCGGTGGGCCAGCGGGCCGAAGAGCGGGGGGACAATTTGGGCCCGACAGGGTTATTCTTCCCCTAATTCTTTCTCTCTCTTGTGTTGCAGGTTGCGGCGTCGGACTGAGGGTGAGAGCCGGTTTGGCCCCGGGAGGGGGCCGGCGGAGAGCGCGAGGAACCTGCCTCCCGGGGCGCTCGATCGCCCTCTGTCCGGGCCATGTCCCGCGCCCGGACCCCCACGGATGGAGGATGCCAACGCCCGGACCACCCGGTGGCATCTGGCGGAAACGCAGGGTTAATTCCATGGTGGTCCATAGGTCGGGGGTGCAGATGGTCGGGACTGACTCTCGCTCCCGCTCCCAGTGGGAGGGGGGGGGGGGGGGGGAGTTGGTTAGACCGGTGGCTCCCCGGCCTAAGTCGGGCGGTGGGGGTATGTGGGGCGTGGGCGTGGCTAGCGCGCCTGCAGCACGGAGAGAGAGAGGGACGATCATGGGGATCAGCTGTGTCTCGTTACGGGGCACGGCTGATCCACATGATCGTGGGATTGCGTGGGCAGGAGGGGAGCTATAAGAGCTCCCAGAGCCACGCAGACGGGGGTGGAAGGTGAGGACATGCAGAGAGTTTTTGTGTGCCGAGAGAGCGACAAGAGTGCATGTGCAATAAAGAAGCCGATGGAACCCGCAAACACCGTGTATGCCGTATCTGTTCTTGACCCGGTCCCCCGGGTAGGCACGAACCTCGCCACAGTTAACAAACATGTTAGCATTGGCGTTGTCACAGAAGTGCTAGCATGGCCATAGCCATGTTTAAATGTGCAGTTGTGTTGTGTAATTTACTGTCAACACTGCCTGAGGCATTTAGTGGAAGTCTGAGAGGTGACAATGTATCCAACGTGCCACACCTGTATGCCAACACAATGATAGAGCTATAAATAAACTTGTTATTGAAGAGAACTTCTTGCATCAGCCAAAGTTAACAGAACTTTATAAAGATGTTCTTTTTGCGGCACAGCACAGGCTGTGATAGACTGACAGCAGCCATGCTGTAAATCACCTGGCGAACACACTCAGACACACCCTAAATCAGCACAGGTGAGAATAGATAAAGTAAGCAGGAGAAAAGGAGGAGGGCGTGGAGCAGGAAGGGGGATTTAGGTTAAAACCATAATTATGGACTTTGTGTTATTTTTAGAGCTGCTGTCAGAGAGCTAACATGTGGAACAAAAACAATGACTTTTTGCAGCACTTATGACACAAACAAACATGTCCTAACCTTCTATCCAAACCCATGTGAGTAATGTCAGACCTGATGCATCAGGGCGTCATTACAGGCTAAGCCTCAATACCAAACCCAAGACTAAATAACAGCCACGAAATCAATTGAGCTTTGTTTGTGACTGTGGAGGGAACCCCCTGTATCTGGTGATCCCTGTGCTATTGATATCTGTCAAAACAACATTTCAGAAGAACCAGTTTTTTAATAGCACCTACAAACACACACACAGACACACACACACACACACACACACACAAACCTCAGCTGCTAAACACACACGCGATGGCATACTCTCAATAATGACTCACAGCTATTACCTGATACTATTAAGCATTGTGAAACACAAGCTGGGTTACCCTCCAAGTCACATACTGTCAGTCACTGTTTCCTCATATTTCATACTAATCCTTTTCTTCAGACAAACATGGGCGCGCAGCTCAGAGCACAAGTATGTTTGGACATGTTGAATGTTGACAGTGAATATCCAGGCTACATGTGACAGGCGATCTGTCACACACACTGTACATATTAGTATACACAGTATAATAAATATCTCACGTCAATATGATAAGACACAAGATAGGGGCTGCTTCATCAGAGCCCCGGGTCAATGTCAGTCAGGAAACATGCTCAACCCGCGATAAGAGAGGCCACAAAAACACACTAGTTATGTAAAATGCTATCTAAACATTGCACAAAGCAGACTGGCGTCTGGTTTTGTTGGTGGGATGCCTCACCTGTCTTGATGATGAGAAATACACCCATCACATGATGTGTGTAGGTGTGAGGAATGTATTTTTCCATCTAGAAAACGTTCAGCGCTCAGAGGCCTGGAGCAGCTCACAATATAAACTATAAAGTATAAACAAGCACAGGGCCAGAGTCCTACAGTTAGTCAGGCTGGTGAGGAATGAGCGTTTAAGAAATACTAGATTATGCTTTGAGTTTGACAAAGAGTTTGAAACAAAGAACTTTAGACCTGTGATCTCTCTTTTGCCTTTCCATTTGCAATTATAATAAGATGGGCGTGGATCAAACTGGAGGTGCAGGTATTTTCGGCTGCTTTTGGAATTGACACTCCTATTTTTGCAAGTCATGTCAAGTCCATTTATTTATAGAGCATGATAAAAGAAAAGTAAAAACAAAATAATTGTAGCAATACAAAGGGCATTTTTCTACGACAACTCATTGGTTAATGAAGACAAAAGGTGAGTAATTCACTTACAATAACATTAGTAGAGAAAGACGGCCATTGTTTGACATAGGAGTAAGATTTATGGTCTCCAATTCCTTCAATTGGAGGAATTATTTGATTTCCCAAAAGACATCAAATAGATTTTTTTTCTCTACATTTGTTACATGTAGTGTTGATTAATTTCTTGAATCTTTAGCCAGAAACTTAAATTATTTTCATTTTACGTTTGACAACAGGGTGCAAAAATGTGGGATAGAACACAGTCTATGGCACTAACGCTGTAGTTAGAGTTGAACAGAGAAAAATCTCATTGCAATATAAATATTTTCTATTAATTAATCAGATGTATTTGTGCTCTGCATAGTTTTCACAAAGAAATATAAAGAGAAGGGGAAACAGGGACTGGCTGCTGGATAAGAGAGCACAGTTCATACTGGAGATGAATCAATACGTAGAATCTATAAGCACATACAAATTGTTGGCCAAGTCAGAGTTGAATTTTGCAGATCTCATTTGTGTGCTTCAGTTTTCTTTTTTCGCTCTGTGCAACAAGAACCATTTGGTGCCAGAGAGCTGTAAATACCATGAATCAGATCCTCATGGCATCAATAGAAGTTCAGAATTTTGCTAAGAGACAGAGGGAGCTCCTGAAATACGAAGATCCAGGTTTGTGATTGCAGCAGCAGGCCTCTCAACCGGCGCTCCATTCCCTCTCTCGCACATGGACCACCTGGGTGATCTGTTTATGGAAGCCATCCCAGCTTCTGGCCCTGAGCACATTCAAGCTATTCATGCCTCTCTTGTTTAAAGAAAGTCAATTTATAAAGTCTCCTGCACAAGCAGTATGCAGATTAGAAACAGAGTGACTTGTCCAATCAGTCCAATGCTTTCAATCTGGACATGAGGCAGCTCGGTCCTAAAACACAACCACCACGACATTAAAGACTTATTCCACTGTTTTGGATTAACGTTGTTCCTTTGGTGGATTATAGGAGACATCTCCAAAGATCTTTTTTCCCATGCTCCCAGAGGAGTATGTAAAAAAAGAAAGAAAAAAAAGAGGGGCAGGTATCACGTGTGTGTTTCGTGCGAAACCAAAGTGTTTCCACAGGTTAATTTGTAGGGAGCAGCTCCCGCTGTTGTCACGCACGGCACACCACTTTGTTTTGCTCCTGCCGTGAAAAGTGTTTTTGAGCTAACCCAAACAAGGTCTATAGTAACAGTGATATTATCTACCTGAGCACACAGGGCCCACCTGCGGGGCTCTGACACAGCGAGGGAGATGTTTTACCTCGTCTGCACGAATGGGCCCGGAGCAGAGGAGTGAGGCAGCGGGGGTGGGGGCGGGGGGCGTGTGGGAGGAAAGGTGGGGGGGTTACGAGCTAAAGCTAACACGCATGATGCTGTTTGGGCAGGTTGAGCCTGCAGACTCGCCAACTTTTCATCAGCTAGTTCTTTTTACACCTTAACGGCCGCACTGTAATTAATCAGATGTCTGGGTTGGATAGGCACGCAAGGTTTAGGGTTAGCTTCAAGACCTTTTGTTTGGATAGATGCCTCGTCAGGTGTGTAGCTGTATAAATAGCAACTGCCTGTTTTCTCAGAACGCCTTTCGGAGAAAGTGATGTGGCAGCGGCACATCTCCTGACAGGAATGCGGCAACAGAGCACCAATTATGGTTTTCTTTTTGGTTTTTGCATAATTCAAGACAATTTTACCTCAGTGTAGCAGAGGCCTTCACTGACACTATGTTTCTTTCTCTTCTGACCCCTCAGTCATCAAGCAGGTGCTGCAGTTTCTGCCTCTCAACTTGTTGCCCTCCCCTCCATCCACCTGGCTGTCCCGATGGCCAAACCTGTTTCTCTGGCATGCAGAGGGGAGTTAACCAATCTTAAAGAACGCACATTCATGGCCGGATCTATTTCCAAATTAAAAAGGAGAGTAGGGGATCAAATGTTGGCTCAAACTGCTAAACATTGCCAGCTGATGCGTAAGGGGCATTAATCCTAACTAATAATATGGTTTTATTGGATAGATAAGCATTGTAATATTAATCAACCAATCCCCTGAAGAAACCAGTTGTCTGTTAATCCATTGTTGTCCAAAATGAAACAGTTGCGTAAACACATAACAAGAGCAATACTGCGTGTACGGTACACCTCTGGTGTACGGAAGCACAGAAAAACTTATTTTTCCCATATACAATGGTATGTGACTCACATTTGTAGCACTCCCATGGCTTGGATCAACATGAATCACCAGTAGAATAATAGTTTGATGAAAACGTTAAGGTAGAAGTTAACGACTCCTAAGATGTAATTTGGAAAGAAACATACAACCACAGAGCTTAAGATTCTGTAGCGTGCGCCACTAACTGCAAGCAGAAGCTAAAGACTGCAGCATTTGTTAAACTTATTTTAGGAACTGCAGCTTAAAACAAGTTCACTTTTAATTTCTGGGTAATTTTTGGATAAATTCAGCAGTAAAAGTGGAGTGTTTTTGTTTCCCATCTAAAACAACACATTTTGAATTTGATACCACTCTGGTTTGTGTCTGGCTGGCTTCTTCTCCACTGCTAATGCAGTATCTAGAGCCATCATTACAGAATGTCCCCTTGCCGAATTAAAAAAGTAACCATCGATCTATCCATCATGCCAAACATGCTGGACAAAACAGGATTTCTCATTAACAGAGTTGGATTAATTCATCTGCTGGCACAGCGTATAGTGCCTTTACATTGCTCAGGAAAGTCCCATGTTCCCATGTCCTATTCTAGCATCTGATTCTCATGCTGGGGGTTGCTGTGCAGCCATGTAGCTGCTGTTTGCTCCGCTGGATCAATGCAGGAGCAGAGGCAGGAAACATTATAGCCCAACAGCCAGCTGGAGGAGATTAGGACTTTTTTTCCCCAATCAAACATCCGACCCTTAATGATAATAATTTACGAATTATCACCGGATCAATATCTAATAGCACTTACTACAAACAGTAGCATCTGCTCAGGAGACCAGGTATCCAATCAGCCCTGCAGTGAGCCATGTAAAGTCTACAGAGATTACATTTAACTCTACATCTTTGAAAATAAATAGTTTGCGTAGAGTTTCTGTATTTGGGGCTGGGGACCCACCAAGGGGTCACTTGATATGCAGTTTGAGATGTGGTAGTAGTAGTATTTATTATGTTTGTAGTTATCATTTCTTAACAGTCTATTTGGCCTTTCTGAACAAATAATTAAATAATTAAACTATTTAATCAACTTCACATGATAATTTGATGTCAACTTCCAACACACATTGTTGTACACATTCAATACGTTTCCAATAGCAAAACCTCAAGTCACACTAAGGCAAATGGCTGATGGACTAATGTGCCTGCCTCATAAATGGCAGTATCATTCTCTTGCTCAATTTCTGAAGTGCATTAGTGTCACTAATGACAACAATTAAAACAATTGGTTCAGTAATGAGGAAGAACTCTGCAGACAGTCGTTAAACGGGCTGCAGTGTAATTGGTTGGGGAAATTCACCGGCAATGTACGTCCATTAAAAGTGACATTTGCAGATCATTATTATAAGTGCCTGATAACATTATGAAAACAGATCCTACGGAGCAATTTGGTTTGGTTTTTTGGTAAAGAAAAACTTTAAAGGAAGCAGGGAGTTCCAGCCACCGGTGACACGGAGGGAAGCCAAGCATCACTTACCCATACCAGACCTATCAACGTCTGATACAAAGCTGGTTGAAATTCAGAATAGTTTCCCTTTAAGAAAGGTTCCTCCAGAGCCACCAAAGACATAATAATGCAATGTGTTATACAGGCTGAATAATAATCTTTGACGGGTAAACGGGTGGAGTGCCCCTTTAAAGTGCACTGAAATGAAATATCTTCTTTTCTCTTCAATCCACCAAACTTTGGCTTTTCGCATAAAAAGAAACCTGAATTTTCTAATTAGAAAAGCGTATAAACCTTTTTGAAAAATCCCAAGAAAACTATATTTAGATACAAATTTAAGTTATTATGGCAAAAATGTGAAAAATGTAGAGCCTCACTTTACATTCAGCCATGCACTCTCGAATGTGCTGAATAATTCACCAAAGTTTATGTATAAAAGAAGCTAAAAAGCCCAGGATACAGGCCTGTGATAGCGCCTTATAAAACTGTTAATTGTGGTAATACATACTGGTGAGAAAAATGGGATCTAAATATAATCGACACACTAATGTTGTCAATCAGCAACTTGTTTGTTGGGATTGCCTGTGGTATGACTGCATGGTAACTGTTCAAAATCCGTGCTATGTTTGCAGATAAAGCCCCCGGGCTAGATGTTCCACCTCTCAATCAAAGAAATAAGAGGGGTGGTTAAGGTTCAGACGGTGCAAAAATAGCGCTACGGAGCGGTAGGTTGAGAGGCAGGCGAAGCATCTCGTGCAAACCACTATGCGTGAGTAGAGTGTTTGGATCCTATTTCAAGTTTAGACAGAAACGGGCTGAACGGCTGCCAGGTAAACAGTGCAGCACAGGTACTGATTTGGCCCTGTGTTTACGCTTACACAAAAACAGCCTACAGCACTGCTGAATAGAGGTAGGTCCTATCAGCTGCAGCGATAAAGCGAGGTGTCTATGGCTAAGATCAATCATTGCTTCTTTTTTCTTCTTCATCCAACCCCTCAGCCTCCCATCCCTCACCCTCCCTCCCGGCTCGGCATGCGAGGGGACTCTAGCGTGTGAAGAGTTGAATTGGACGATAGCGGCTGATAGGGCAGGTTCTGAGCCTGTGTTGCCCGCATGACGGTGGCTCATCGACAGACACACACTAACGGTTACATTTTACAGGCAGGATTAAGGAGTGCGCTCCAGTCAGCTTCCCCCTTGATGCCATTATGGTTTGAGTTTCTGTAGACGGCAGACCACCATCTGATCTCAAAGAGGTGTTCAGGAGATGCACACCTATGCAATGTCACGTATAAAAGTAGGCATACATGTATGCAGATAGAGTCAACATCTGTTCATGCACACTCATATACTGTATACTGTACATGCTAAGGTCGAAAAATGTGAAATAAGTGTGACCATTGAAAGGGGAAGCTCTTCCGTTGGGTTAGGATTCAGTTTAACCCTCAGGCAAAGAAGACCCGTAAGGGACTCACCAGAGGGCACTGGAGGTCTAGGGTTGTGGTTGAAGACCAATGGGGTGCATCAATATACTAAATGGGCACTTGGGGACCAGAGGGCCAATTGATTAAAAAGTGTAGTATTTTGAGCAAACCCAATTGACATTTAGGGCCAAGGTGCATTCTAGCTAACCAGAGTATTTGGTTTAAGAAGCCAACTTGGGGGCCAAAAAGGTCCCTTAGGAACCACAGAAGCTCTTTTGCCGACAAGAGGTGCGCTTTGGCCAATCAGAGCTGCACGAGTTAGACAACAACCTTTGCACGCGAGAAGTATAAAAATATGTTGCATTTATCAAGGCAATAAGATACAGGGTCGGGGGGATTACATCATTGTATGGGATTTAGGTACTGAAGGTGCCAAGCTGACTTTCACCTGTACTTCACCTGTATTTCACCTCTTTCCTTAATTACTTTAATTATATGCTTGTTGGCTCAGCTTAAGTATCTATTTTTTTTCATCCTTTTGGTCTGGCAGGAAAACTCAAAATAGCAACATAAAGGCTGCCAACTGACTGCAGGATACGCTGCTTCATTTCCTCAGATTTCATTTATTAATCGCTGATACAGCAGCAGAGATTTACACGCATCAAACCAGGCTTATGAAAAACTCTGAGTCACTGCATGAACTGTATTGATGTCTCTGTGTGTGTGTATCAGGTGTCCAGCAACACATGTTATGCTCCATGCAGCAGTTGCCTGTGAGCGCATTCAATAAGGAAAGTTCTTGCGTTATGTATCAAAACAGCTTTGTGGGAACTTTTTGTTTGTCGCTCTTAAGTGTTTAGGTGTGCCTCTGATTACACGGATGAGGCTCCTCCACCACCATTTATTTTTGAAAACACAAAAGGTATGATTCTACAGAGGCGCAACAAAGCATGCAGTGTACGTTTAGAGGGCCGCATTGTCGGGTAATGACAGTAATCACTGTTCAAGGAATAAACTAGACGGAATGTATTCGTCTTACTCTTTTGTTTGGCCGACACACATGCGCAATATCCCACACTTTCCCACCCACACCTGAGCAGACGCACAGCTGCAGACAAACATACACCCACCCACACACACCCCTGTACCGCTGCCTACTGTGTGGAGTGCAGGAATGAGTGGGATTGATGCGGAATGTCGGATTTTTAGGTTTGCTGTGAAGTAGACACATTGCCGTACCTGTGCGCCCAAATGAAGCCTGTCGACTATCAGCAGCCTCTGTCAGAGACGAGATCTGCCGCGGGGAATCTTGGGAATGTCAGCTACGCAGCATCTTCTTGCGGTTCCTCCCTGCCCTGCTCACCCACAGCCGGCACTTTGTTTATACAAAGGCATGGGGGTTGGACACCCTTCACTCACAGAGAAGAAAGAAAACAAAGATGAGATACTGGTAAGAAGTCTTCCAGAGACATGCAGACAGGGGTTAGCGTGTGAGCACAGACCGCCGCAGAGGTGGGGCTATTTTTGGAGCTGCAAAGGATTCACCCGATGAATTTACATTACTGGAATTCCACCCATGACAGCACTTAAAAGAGACTTCTCTTTCTCAAAGTAGACAGTTTAAATCTCACTAGGTGAGTTTAAACAACAAGGTGCCAATTTTAGGAGAGACAGATTAACAGGTTATATAAGCATGGTGTGTTCATAATCTTGCTGTTGAGCAGACTTGACATCTCTGACCTTGGTGACCTAGCAATCAAACCAGTTTTACTGCTTTAAATAAATAATGTTGCATTAGACCCGGAAGGTAAAAGATGATCCTGACCTTTTCATATAATTATCTAAATTAGCCGGAATATCCAGAGAGGAATGGCAATATGATATTTTATTGATCCCTTTGGGGAAATCGTCTTACCACCTCGGATTTCAAATTGCCATGTGGAAGATTAAAACTGAAAACAGGTGTGCTGCCTTTCACACCGAATCACTCCAGCACAGGTGCGTGTGTAGCCGCCTTGGCAGGGTACCTGAAATCAAATCCAGCCTCATCACACTTCTGCAAAGAAGAAAAATACACGCAGGCACACCTACCTGCAGCCCGGCGGTGTAACATTCTCAGTGGGCCTTGTCCCCGTGTTGGAGTGGCGGTGATAATGATAGCACACATGCCGCTGCTTTCCTCGGCTCTGGTTTTAGGCTCACAGCGGTCGGCGGTTTCAACGAAAACATTCTGGTTTCAACTCTCCAGCTGCTGCAGTGATGTCACAGTGAGAGAAGGAAACGGTTCCCAAAATCTAAATTTGATCAGAGGAAGTTTTACGACCTCTGGTTTCTCAGGCCACCCATCCACCCATGAGTACATACTCGCTTATCCTCTACAAAGTATAACACTGTTCAAAACCTCCCGCAATCAACAGCTTTAAATCGCCAGGTGCTTATCAGTAGATGGAACGTGGTTGTTGTAGATGGATCTGTTGGTAGCATGATTTAAACAGATGCTCTCGTCCATTGTAGTCCACCCCAAGACAACTGAGCAAACTCCATCTGCTGATGAAGACCATGCGATATGGTCGAAAGCACTTGGAAAAGCTAGAATTGAGTGTTTCAGTCTTGTGTACGTACCTTAACATGCTCACAGACCCTGCTGACGAGTCAGACTGTACATTACAGAGGTCCTCAGTAAACTGGATGATTCAGATACACAATACAATACAGCACACATAACTTTTCCATTTCAAATCTTGAGATGAACAGTGGCATCTCAGTGACATTGTTTAAAGAAATAAATAGAAAATAGGCACTTTGGGCTTTTGAAAAACAGACAGACTTCAAGTGCATGTACATGTAATTGATCTACTTGCCCTCCGAATGCTGTTGCTTTCCCACACTCAACACCAACAGCAACAGCTCTGTGCTGAGATCTGTAATCATACCTGACATGTACACCCAAGGTGATAATTAGGCAATAAAATTAAAACACGTAGATACACAAACTGCTCAGGTTGCCAAATATAGATCTGTATCTTCGTACTTAGTTTACAGCGACCTTATCTTATATCCTATGGTATCGTTGTAAAGCTCTTTACTCCTTAGGGGTCTTTCCTGTGGTTTTTGTTGAGCTTCATTCCCAAACTCTAATACAGGGATACTATACATTTTTTTTTAAACCTTGTGTAGAAGCACACACATGACTTTGTGAACAATGTTGAACTTACAGTAAGTCGTTCAGGTCCCAGCAAAGTCCGAGCAGCTGAGATAAGCCGAGTGCGGAGAAGACAGTTTAATGATTATTACTGGCCTGAGGCCAAGCTCATAACTCATGTTAACTCTCCAGCATCTTTCTGCACCATCAACTGCCTGAAAACCGTTGGCAGGAGAAGAGTGAGTGGGACAGACATTTGGTCTACAGGTGTAAGGGATGGCAGTTTACTTTAAACATGTTCGGCTAGCTATACGCTCCCTACGCAAATGTGCTTGTCGACTGAACATCTGACAACAAATGTGACGTGGTATAGATTTATGACTCATATATTAAAGCGTAACTTCACCCACAGGTCTGCACCTAAGTCCACCTGATGCGTGGCAGTGGGAAAGGGGCTAAGAGATGAAACCATGCCCACGGTTAACGTAAGTCTCAGGAAAACATGATGACAGTGAGCTGTAGAGTCATATCATTGAGTTATCATTTAGTTTGTAGCTTTGAAAAGCATTGTTAATGTGCACTCTTGAAGATGTCTGTGTGGATTGAATACAATGTCATCACAATGTGGCATTGTCGGTATCTGTGTATATGATACTTCCACCAGGAGGCGCCAACATTGGAAATGATCTAAAGACATTCCATTTTATTTCACTGTATTAGTTTTGAGCTTTTAATCTTTATTATTTAATAAATATGTTCTGCTACTATTTTATTGTATTGTATATATTGAGTATTTCCCATACTTAATATTGTTATGTTTACTATGCAACTTTCTTGCTGCTGCCACAAATAAATTTCCCTCTGGGCATGAATACATTATTTATCTCTACTTTGATGTGATTTGGAGCAACATATTACAGTACAAACCGTTAGTAAATTCTGCTTGTTGGTTGGATGTATTGCAGGGCAGTTATAACCAGTCGTAGTGAACAAGCTGACAACTTGTTGGAACAAGAAGCCTCCTTCATGGTGATTTGTGTCTTGGTTACTAACTGCACAACAAGCCAGAGGGGACAAGCAGAGGTCGTCCATGTCAGTAGACCTGCACCCTCAGCAGGAACATAACCACCAGCCTTCACAGTGAGGAATATGGGACCAGCAAATATCTTGTTCCTGCCCTGGCCCTTATTCAAAAGTATGAGACTTGGACAGAATTCATGTATATGCTATTACATGACCCTGGTATACTTAATTGTCCAAAAAGAAATACCACCTTCTTCATATTATAAATGATTATGAGGACTCACAGTGTGTGTGTTTTGTAACTGTAACATATGAAATAGGCTATGATATATTTCTGAAAACAAATTAGCCCTATACTTGCAGTTCATTAAACAATAGAGCAGCATTGTTGTTAGGCATTGCGCGACGTGGATCTCCTCCAAACTCATCTCTTGCATTGCGGTTGTTGGTCCACGTTACTTCCCCATTCCAGCGGAGGGTAACAGGTTCAAGAAAACATGCAGCTCTCTCTCCATGTATTCCGCTCTATTCTTTCTGCTGTGTTTTTTCGTATATTTTTTCATAAAAAGCGAGTAAAGAGGAGAAATATGAATCCGGATCCTGTCAACTTGCTTGCAGAATATATAGTTTTTTGTTTTTATTTTTGAAAAACAAAGGACAGACCGCTTGGTTGCGTCTCAGACTAATTATTTTTCATGCCTGCCCTCTCTCACCCCCTCCGTTTGTTTTTTCATCCCTGGCGTGTCACGGTAGCGTCCAATTGTAAACATACACACTAAATCACTCAATCGCTTCAATAGATTCGTGCTTGAAACCCCGCCTGTGGGCCGTCCCTTTCCGAGGCATTATATTATACCAGGACGTGTCTCCGGAGACAGATCTGTATTCTGCTGCTCCAGACTGAGGCTCAGGGTGCCCCCAGCGCTTCAGACGAGTCTCTACAACACACACTTACACACACGCGCACACACACACAAACACACAGAGAGACGTTTCGGCTTTCAGGACTGCTACACCTGCTCTGCTGCTCAGAGATCATCCTTCTTTTTTGGGAAAATGAAACTTGAAGTTTTCTCGGCGCACCACTTCGCGCAAAAGCCGCTGGAGTTGCGCATGGACGCAGAGAGGGGAGTCCCGTCCCCTCTATCAGGGGACGAGTTGGGGTCGGACGGGGACTGCGTGGCCAACAGCCCGGCACCTGTTACCCAGATCGGCGAAGGCAGCAAAGGGAAGCCCTACACCCGCAGACCCAAGCCTCCTTACTCCTACATCGCCCTCATCGCTATGGCCATCCGGGAGTCCGGCAGCGGCCGCCTCACTCTGGCAGAGATCAACGACTACCTGATGAAGAAGTTCCCGTTTTTCCGCGGCACCTACACCGGCTGGAGGAACTCGGTGCGCCACAACCTGTCACTCAACGACTGCTTCCTCAAAGTGCTGCGGGACCCGTCCCGGCCATGGGGCAAGGACAACTACTGGATGCTCAACCCGCACAGCGAGTACACCTTCGCGGACGGCGTGTTCCGCCGCAGGAGGAAGCGCATCGCCAAGAGGTCCGCCAAGGAGCGGGACAGCCCAGACATCCTCAACGAGGACACCCGCCTCCCTGCCCCGGAGGAGAGGGTGGGGGCCAAGTTCTCCAGCTCCTTCGCCATCGACAGCATCCTCAGCACACCATTCAAACGGAGGGAGGACAGCCACGTCGATGCGGAAACCCACGCCCCCCGGCTCTACTGGCCCCCAGGGGCCCACATGCCTTACACTCTGGGCTACCCGGCACAGCACACGTACCTGTCAGAGGGTGCGTACAGCAGCACAGAGCCCAGCAGGGATACACTCACGTACCTCCAGCAGACAGCACCGGGCATGGCCGCACCTGAGGCCGCCCGCCACGCGCTCAGGATGTCCAACAAGGCGCGAGGTTTCCATATAGACTCCCTGCTGTCATAAAGCACCTGGACTGATGTCAGACCTGTATGTTTTGACCCATGATGTGCACTTTAGTGGGCGCTCCTAACTTTAGCTGTTAACTGTTTGGGACTCTGTTTGTACTGTAAGTTGTTCTGCAGTGAAAAAAAAGAGTGGAGCATGTGTTGACAACTGTTTGGTGATTTGGCAAATAGTTTCTGTAATCGCGGGACGTTCCACTGCGCGTGTTTGTGTGCTTGCGTGCGTGCGTGTGTGTGCGTGCGTGCGTGCGTGTGTGTGTGTGTGCATGAGTGTATCATGGTTCATTGGTCATTTCCACTGTATGACGGCAACTAAGCGCCATGTTGAAACATAATACTATTAATCTATTTATATTGTCATGTTTTGTATGACCTGCTGTATAAAATAGGCTTTTGTTGTGTATATATGTCAAACAAATTGTTGACTGAGCCACGGAGAGAATCACGTGGCTGCACTATAGAAACGCATGAAAATGCCTGTATGTTTTCTTAAGATTGATTAATGCATGTCTGGTATTTTCATGAATAAAAACGTGACACAATGGGACCCTGATGTGCAATGAGTTGTTCATTATGCAGACATGAAAGGGAGAGGCTTGGATCAGAAGCAGGTGTACAGATCAGTGAACGGGCCGCACACCTGTTCAACAGGAGAGGGCTGTGGCAGATTTTACTGCGAAGAGAAATCAGGGGCCAAGCAATTGTTGGTTTCATAATCTGTTGAAAATTAACTTAAATCATAATCATCAAAGTCAAAATAAAGCCAAAGATACTGCCTCTCACACCGATTCCCTCAGTACTGATTTTTCCAAATGAAAACGTAATAATATTGGCTGCTTATTAAAATTAAAAACACAACGTCAGTCTATTGCAAACAAGGAGGCAACAACCACAGCAAAACAGATCAAATAATAAAGATTAAACATAAAAATGGTATGGTTCAAATTTGTGTTATATTGTGATGTGATTTAGCGTGTAATGCACATGCATGGGGCCAGTTCAGATTGACTGAAAAGATACCCTAAAAAAGTCCTCCCAGGCACTATAAATAAAATCTTTTACAAAAAAAGGTTAACTTCATAAAAAAATAAAGTTATGTATATATATATACCCTGAAGTACTCATCATAAATGCACGTTAAACTAAAACGATGTTGTTATTGATATTAATGCTAATCCACGTATTGTTTATTGTAAACTTATAATAAACAAGAGACACAAAAAATATTAAAATATTGACACATTCATTTTAACAAAGCCTCACTTCCGTTGGTAAAGGTGTCATGTGAAACGTCCCCACAGTGCTGACTGTATGTCAATAAATAAAGTATACTCCATTTTTATTCAACACACAACTTTCAGTTTGGATTATTTATACTTACGTTGTCTATTTGTATTTAATATGTTCAGATATACACGCATACACAATAGTATCCTCCGAGATGGTCACACCCAACACTCCTGCAGGCTGTTTACTGCTCGTGTCCTGAGGAGGCTGCAGTTGCTCTCCGCGGTCCTGAAACAGACCCCAGGTCCAGTCATCAGGCTCTGATCCATTCAAGAGCCATTTAAGTAAAATATTAGATATGGTTCAGAAAATAATTTGACTAAATTCAATTTAAAGCCGAGAAAACCGCTATTGACTTCGACACAAGTTCTCAAAAGTTAGAACGATAATCCTGTTATTTTCAGATGATTCTGTGTACACTATTCTGTACATCATCGAATAAGAAACGTTCATTCTCGGTTTTCCTAAATAATAAGGTAATGATATATACATTTATAAGACAAGAATAATTATTGGACAACAAATGAAACCTGAACATATACGGACTCCACTTATTTAACATTCTTTGCAATTTAATGGAAAGCAAGTGTAACACTTGAATTATTATGATGAAAATGACAGATCGCACATATACGTAAACTATACCAAAGGACTAACTTCTAGTAATTTGTCAAATTGTGTGAGCTTGATGTTGGAGTTTTGGAGTTTTAACTCTCTCGGTGCAGGTGGATGGGTCCAAACGAATATGCACATTTCGACAAAACATATCCTGTAATTTAGTTTTTGTTTGTCATCTTAACATTTGGCCATGCTTTCATAACAGCTATACAATGATAATACACTGATCGGGCACGCACTCTACATCTCATGTGCCCCTGCAGATCGCTATGCACACGTTGAGGCTTTAAAAACAGAAGCCGAGGTCCACGTTCAGAGCGCACAGAGCAGTCTGACAGGTGACAGGTGAGACCTGCTCCTGTTTTCAGGGACAATGCTGCAACCTGCAGGTGAAACGCCGGAACAGCATACCTGTCTGCGGGGCGGTCACGTGGCTCCAAAACTCTCCGTCTCCCCTCATTGTGAACATCCTTGTTGTCATTACGCGCATCCTTCATATGTGTAAACAGCCTTTCTCTGCATGTAGACATGGTGCCCGTCTCAACCTGGTCCACACCAGCAGGAGCAGGAACTCAGGCCGGTTCCAGGACTGCCTGCTGCGCAATAAGGCCTGCAGTGTTATGAAACCAAACTTTCAGGCAGGCACAATGTTAGGAAGTCCAAACAGTCTGTCACTCCGGCAAACTGAACCGCGCCTGACCTCCCAGATTCCCGGAGAGGCCGCTCCAAAGCTCCCGGCACCGCCACAGGAAACACAGACGAAGCGGCAGAAATAATATTAGATTACCATTAAACGGAGCTGAACTCATTGTCTGTTATTGTTTTATCCAATGAACATAAATACATTAGAACATGAATATATAAGGAGAGTACTATTTAAGAGAACCTTAATTATTTGGATGTATACACGTTGTTGTTGTTGTTGTTGTGTTTTTTTTACTATGTGTGGAAAACCTGTTTCTATGTATTTGTATTGTAATAAGAAATATAACATCCTTATGGTTTTGTTTATTCCGATTTAAATCTAACATAATATTAGGCCGTGACTATTTCTTTTTTTTAATTACCTGAAATATGTTACCTGCGGTCCGACAAGCACGACAAAAAAATCTTAAAATCGTATCTACCTAATATTTCATGGGGGATGAATATATTTCAGCCTAAACATGAAAACAAACAGAAGGCCTTATTGGGTCGGTCACAGGCTCATATGGGCCTCCAGCCGAGACTGTGCTCCAAAGGAAAACTTCTCTATCAAAAACAATTCTGGAGAGCTTTCGTGGTGGCCGCCGATCACATCATATTTCCAAAAGGCTAAATTGGGAGCTCATATAATCTTGGTGCGTATGCAGCCGGAGCCCCGTCTTCAAAGCGCTGCAGAACAAAGATTCCCTCTGCAAGCCGAGGCATCCTGATCGCGGCGGGGGTCATAAGTTTTGATGTCGCAGGAAATTTCTGGGGCCGTTAAGCTCCTCCGAAATGCTGTGTGTGTGTGTGTGTGTGTGTGTGTGTGTGTGTGTGTGTGTGTGTGTGTGTGTGTGTGTGTGTGTGTGTGTGTGTGTGTGTGTGTGTGTGTGTGTGTGTGTGTGTGTGTGTGTGTGTGTATGTGCGATGGTGGAAAAATGATTTTATCCGCATATCCTTTGTTGTGCAAAGTGCAAAGGTTATTGTTGCTGCTTATTGTTTGGAAAACCCTGCAGGCTATATCTAAACTTAAAAAGCTCGTGTCGGCAAAACACGTGCACGGACACAAGTTTGATTTAATCAAATGTCAAAAAGTGGCACTATGCTTGTATTTTTCCTGCCAAATGTCCAATGTTGTTATTTAATTTCTTACACGCCTCAACATCTTGGTCCTGTGAGAAAGAAAAGAAGCAATCAAACGTATTAAAACAGGCTGAAATATTATCTATGCTCGATTAGAAATAGCTTAATGAAAAGAAATCATATCAACCATAAACAACGCAACCCCAAAAAAAAACTCTTTTTAGTGACAGCCGCAGAACGTGATGTTTTCTTCTTTTCGTCAACGATCTCCGCTCCGTCGCAACACGGATGTTGATACTACCTTTATGGGATATATAACTCCATCATGTTGGACAAATCTGTATGTGATGTCTCCATAGGGGAGGAAACTGTCGACGCCCGCTCGCCTAATTTCGCTTTTCTCTCTCTAATGAACGTGGGGCCCATGGGACCGGCTCTGGCCCGGGGCGGTAAGCTGACACTGGCGCGCTGTGTGTGGTATCCAGGGCCGGGCTTGATGGAAAAAGCCTGCTTCCACTCATGTCAAAGTCATTTACTCAGAGCAACCCCCCGCTTACACACGCACGGTAAAGACCACCACCTCTCCATCTCTCACACTCCTCGGCCCAGCCCGGCACTGCGACAGTTTGTTTTTGTTATCCTCTGGACCAGTTTGGGGAGGAAATTATGAGCAAAATAATACAAATACGACGAGATGGTGCGTTTTGTGTTGCTTCGCAGCGATGCGTTTGGGGTATCATCCGCCGCAGATATCACGCAGATCACATAGGCCCAAATGGTTTATGTCGTCATGGCTTTAATTGCAAGTTGAACCTTTTGCACATACTGTGGTGGTTTATTCGTGTCAGGAAAACGCATGATCTGTGGCTGAAATCACAGCTTCATCCATGCAGGACCAGAGACGGTGGAAACACTCGTTTTTTACCGTGTGCGTCTGGCGTGTGGCACTGTTGATTGGGATGTTTGGGGGAGGTTTGATAGATGACTTAATTGCGTGTAGTCCGAACTTGGACAGGGGGATGTGGGGGGAGAAAGAGGGCGAGGAGAGAAGAAAATGAGGGGCTTTAACACTGCTGAGAACGGTAAGTGGACTAGGGCCAGATTTGGAAAAAGCGTGGAGGGGGGTGGGCTCTATTCGTCACTGATTTCAGGGAGATTTGCAGGCGCAGAGTGCGGATGAGGAGAAGGGGTGGGGTGTGGAGGGGCTCTCGGAGATGGAAGAAAGATTTATGAAATGATAGGTGGTCGAGCTTTGTTTGGCTGGACTGTTGCGCGCAATAGGTCGAGGGGTTTTAGTGTTTCCTCCACTTGAGGGATTATTAAGGCGGTCGATGGCCACCCGGCGCGCCACGCAGCACCACTTAGCGCCGCTGTGACACCCAGTGGAGCCCCTGTGTCGTGCTAAAGCCCTGGACACTCAGTCTCCAGTGAATAACCAGCTCCCCCTCCCTCTCTTTTCCTCTTCCTCTCTCTGTCAGTGCGTACTCGCCGTGCGTTCTGCATGCGTCAAGGAAGTACTGTGCGTAACGGGAGAGTCGTGCGTAACGGGAGACAGATTTCACTCCATTTTGCACTGGGATTCGGAGGACCACTGGCGGTGTAACACTCACTTGCAAGGACACTGGTCGCTGGATCCCAATATATTTATCCTATAAAACATCTCACAGCTCGTGTTTTCGCCCTCCCTCTCTTCAATCTACGCCAGTCGTACGTCAGAGCTGACATGACGACCGAGACCCCTCAGCAGCAGCTGGACCCTCCGCCTCCTCTGAGATCCAGCCCGGCGTCCGGCTCCCTGCACCCCGCCATGCTGAGCCCACAAGCCGCCACGGAAAGTTCGTCTACCGCCATTAAAGGAAAGAAGACGACCTCCGGTTTACGGCGACCGGAAAAGCCGCCGTACTCCTACATCGCTCTCATCGTGATGGCAATACAGAGCTCCCCCACCAAACGACTGACACTTAGTGAGATCTACCAGTTTCTCCAGGCTCGCTTCCCGTTCTTCAGGGGCTCATATCAAGGCTGGAAGAACTCCGTCCGGCACAATCTGTCGCTGAACGAGTGCTTCATCAAGCTGCCCAAAGGGCTGGGCCGGCCGGGGAAAGGCCACTACTGGACAATCGATCCGGGCAGTGAGTTCATGTTTGAGGAAGGCTCGTTTCGTCGCAGACCAAGAGGCTTCAGAAGAAAATGTCAAGCTCTGAAGCCCATGTACCGGATGATGAACGGCATAGGCTTCGGCACCTCCATCCTCCCGCAGAGTTTTGACTTCCAAGCTCCATCCGCCACTCTCTCCTGTCACGGCAACAGCTACAACTTGGACATGATGAGTAATTCAATGGCCGGGGGTTACGACGGGCTGAGCGGCGGCCACCACGTACCCCACATGTCTCCGAGCCCCGGTTCCACGTACATGGCGAGCTGTCCTGTGCCGTCGAACGGGGAGTACGGACCGGACAGCAGCAGCAGCCCCGTACCGTCCTCTCCAGCCATGGCCAGCGCGCTGGACGGCCACTCCCCGTACGCCAGTACATCCGCACACTGGGCGTCCTCCGGCGGGTCCCCCTACATCAAACAGCAGCCTCTAACCTCCAGCAGCCCCGCGTCCTCTGGTTTACACTCCGGCATGTCGCCTTATTCCCTGGAGCAGAGCTATCTTCACCAGAACGGCAGGGACAGCCACAGCACCGACATATCAGGTACCACACCTCACTGTGGCTCTTATGGGGATGATGAACCCCGCCGAATATCTTTAGGGGTTATCTATCATAGAAATTAATAAAACCACATAACAATCCAGCATGTCCACCTGATCTCAATCGGAGGCTAAAATAAGCAACATTTTGTTTCAAAGTGCAACAGAGGCCTGCGAGAAATTATAAATGTTTTGAAGGAGTGAAAACTCAAATGATATATTTAATAATTATGACTATTATTTATAATGGGGATTGTCGTGTTTACTCGAAAGGAAAACACATGTAAATAGCAGTTTACATACCAGAACATGTATATTAATTTAATTGTTTTCATTATATTTTACCCTAAATTATTTCCATCGTAGCAAGCTCACAGTTGTCGGAGACAAAATAATTAAGCAATTGTTTAACTCGTTGTATTGAATATAAAAGTTGCATTTAATGATAACTGAATAATAAAACCTGGCCTCAGCTTGGACCAGCAGAATAATAATGTTTTCGATGCCAATAAATAAATACAACTCAGATTCTAAGGACCAATGAGTCCTATGTCCCTTGAATCCGCAATCTGTGCACGTGCTAATAAATAGATTAAGATCAACAGCTATTTGTGTGATCGCGAACGTAATTCCCCTCCCCAGTTCACGTTAATTTGCTCTAGCATAACACACTGAGGGTTTACTTAAGTCAGGGGATTTGGCCGAGGCGAGTTACCCATGCTGGAGCCTAAAGGGTCCCAGAGGTTAACCAAACAAAGGGTCTGCCGGTCGGACCACACCAGCAGAGGATTTCATCCACAAGAGACGGCCGGCCTTGTTCAACTTTAGGCGGCGTCTTAATTGAGCTGCGCGCCGGGTGGACGTGTTGGGCCGCACGGCGCAGCTCGGTGCTGCACTGTCAGGCAGAGAGGCTCGTGTGTTGTCTGTGGAAACGGGCGCAGGGCAGCGAGCTGTGGCCCGGAGAATAAAGCCTGCTGTCTTCCCCTGAAAAACACAGTCACATCTGGAGTCCTTATGACCTTGACGAAGCCACAGCCTCCCTATTTATTTTTCTCTTTCTGGAAATAGAGGCTCACTTACAGACACGAAATGACGGCCTCGTTTAAATTGTGTTGCAGGTTTGGGGCTCTCCAAGATGAGATAAATACCCAGATAGAGTAGTTAGAAATCTAAATAAAAGCATTAAATTGATAAAAAATAAATAGAAATAGCTAAAGGAAGGTGCAATGCTTTTAGGAGCACAAATCATTGGAAATGATTGGACTGTCACCTTGTGGAGGTTTTATAAAAGGCGTATGTCTTACAAATATATATATATATATATTTTAATATGTTATTTCTGCATTTACAATTTATATAACTACAAATAAATTAGTAAACAATGTGAGTCAACAGGGGCATTGCCTATCTTTTTATAAACAATAATTATTTCTGTAAAAACAAGTTCTTATCCGTCTGCACCAATCAACTGTGTTCCATATAAAAGCGAATATGAACGTGAATACACATTTTCTATGAAACTGCTCAGACTAAACTACATTTTATTTTGAAGATGTAAAAACGTCACTTTCTATTCACAACGAACCCCAATTTAACCCCCAGCACATTTTATTGTGTGCATCATAATTTCGCAAAAACGTGGTGTAAGATGCTGAATATAAATGATGATATCAATATATTCATGTGTCTCCTCCGCAGTGGGGATTCCACGCTACCAGAGCCACTCCTCGGTGTGCGACAGGAAAGATTTTGTGTTAAACTTCAACGGCATTTCGTCCTTCCACCCCTCGGCCGGCGGATCCTACTACCACCATCACCACCACCACCACCCGCAGAGCGTCTGTCAGGACATCAAACCGTGCGTGATGTGAGCGGCCCCGCCACCGTGCACGCGCGCGCGACGGTCCCAGTTAAACTGCAGCTCCGTCACGAGAGAACCAACAAGCGGACATTTTGGATGTATCGTGGCGTCCGCGTTCACACGTTTGCCTCCAACATGCAGCCAAAGTAGCTTTCTTGGTTGGACTTGAGAAAACTATGCAATGAAGGAAATGAATGAAGAAACCCCAAGTGCCTTTAAAAAAATAAAAAAAAATAAACACTCAGCCAATATGAACCCTGACAAGCGTTTTCTTCTTCAAAAGAAGCTTCAGAAACACGACTTTTAATGTGTTTGCTCTTGTAACACGTGCAAACTAATTATATTCTATGTAACTATGTTCTATCATATTAGAGTAACTACACTTTGCACTTACTGTATAACCCTTTGCCAACTTTTTGTCCTGTAAAAGGTTTCAATAAAGCTGATATATATTTTAGGCTATACATTCCTGCAGATTTCTGTCTTTTCATGCACGTTCACGTGGAAAGGTTCCTGACTTTGCATTAAAGGGGCGTGATATGGAGCTTGCATGGAGCATAAACACATAATTCCATATTGAATATTGCTTTCCGTCCGTTTACACATTCCCAGTTATTCTCAGCAGTGGAAAGACCATTTACTCAATATACAATGCGTGTACTTTAACTCCGTATTTCAACAACTGCTGCTTTATATTTGTACTCATTTATTTGTCATTTTGAGTTTTATGCAGAATAATAATTAACATGCCAAATATATGATAATTTAAGCATGAATATAGATTAATCATATATCCATTGCAAACACCTACAACATTAGATTATTCTGACATGTTGACGCATCATTTATGGTAAAAAAAAAATACTAGACAGGGGTCATTGTACTGCATTATGAGTACTTTTACTTTTGATACTTAGTTGTTGTTGTTAATACTTCTTTGTAAGTACGAGATTAACTTTTACCTCATAAGGAGCATTTTTGTATTTTGTAGTATTGCTACTTTTGCTTAAGTTAAGGATCCGATTACTTCTTCCAGCATTGATATTCAGGTTTTTAATTAATATTATTCTCTATAAAAGACAACCTAATGTGCAACATGAAGCTTCCACAAAATAATGTCTGATTTGGTTTGCAGTTGTGATTACAGAGGGGTGTTGCAGTGGTGGAAGAAGTTCAGATCCTTTACTCAATTAAATGTAGCAATGCCACTGTATAAAATAAAGCTTCACCTTTTATTCCTGTTACTCCACTACCAGGAAAAATGCCACTTATGTTGTTGTGAAAATACAGAATAATTACAGAAAATTGCAATTTTATACTTTTTATACATCAGAATGGCCCCTTTGATTATACATTGTATATAACTGGATTGTCACTACGTATCTATTAACATGCAAACAGATTTTGAATGTGTGAAGTCAATGTCATGCTGGGTGACTATGAAAAGGGTTATCTTGTCATTTATTTTGTACATAAAACCATAATCTCCAAAGTAACAACTGTCAAATTCATGAAGAGGAGTTGAGTTATAAAGTAGCATAATATATATATATATATATATATATATATATATATATATATACTCAAGTAAAGAACATGCAGCTCATTGTAGCAAGTACAATGCTTGAGTAAATACTAACTCATCCACTGTTGATACGCCAGTGTATTTGGAAACAGGATTACTTTAAAGCAATGTGGAGAGATGAGAACCACACAGGCTGATCATTTAAGCTCAGGGTGCTGATATGAGGAGAGAGGCTCACAGTAAGATTACATTGTAAAAAAGGAAGATGTGACTTCTTAAAATCTGATTATTCCCAGTTAGAATATTTCCACATTTTGCATGTTTCACAGCCACCTCAGCCTGTCTGAAACAGCTGAAAGTATTGTGCATCCTGAGGGTTGTTCCATTCCAAGTGGACATCCAGAGTTGCCAGAATTTCAAGACGCTATAAACAAAGACACGACAGGGCCCGCGTCTATGGAAATGCAACAACTTGGTATTTTTAGAGTGCGGTAAACAGATTAGACTCGCAGAGCGCTGCCTCGTCACACAAACAGAGAGCAGACTGGGGCGGCTGCACTTGTGCTCCTCTAGTTGTTGTCTACACGGCTTTTGGTCATGACTCAAATGCAGCATCCCCCATGACTAACATATGCAGATAGAGATGTGGCAGTGGCAGCTCCTTATAAGGCCACTGACATAAGTTCCTTAAATCTGTGTCTTGAATGCAACGTCTCAGAAAATGTTTTGGCCAGGATGTTTAAGATCTGTTACCTCAGTGTTTATTTGTTTTGTTAAAGCTCATCATGGGGTTTCTCTGCATCACAGTACTTTGTCAATATAATTTATCATGGAACTTAAAGGTAATTTTCTGGTTGAATGGATACAAATCAACCAGTTTTAGCATGTATAGGTATCAGAAATGAAAACCACGTGATAAACTCTTGCTTTCACAAGTTAAATTTCCACATTTGAACTGGCCAACAAGCCACATGTGGACAAATCCTCATGTGGTCCAATGATTCAGAGAATGAGAAAATAGCTGGCAGCAAATTATACAGGAGATCTTTAAACAACATAGCTTCATATCAGCAAGCTTCAGATCCAGAATCAGTCAGAAAAACACAGCGGGTTTTGAACACTTTGGGGTCCAAGAAATATCTTGTGGTAGGAACAGAGAGAAGAAAGAACAGTCACATGTCAAAAAGATAAATGTTTTTGACTAGACAACAAAGTGCTCTCTAATTTGCTCAGTGCAGCCCTCCATGATGAAAAGTCACACAAAGTGGCCTAGCAGCTGCTGGAATTTCCATGACAAGATCGTTAAGGAGATTTCAATATGGTGGAGTACAGTGCCATCTAGTGGCTGACTTCACCATATACTTTACATTCACAGTAATCTGAGAAAGCACAAAGTAAATCAAATTAATACACATGTGTATATTATATTATATTATATTATCGCAAAAGATTTACATGAAAATTACTTCAGCAATGTTCATAGGCTTTAAATGTAAATAGAGTTAAGGGGGCCAAAGCCACAGTGGGACCCAGAGGAAAATTATTTCGTTGATAAAATAAAACCCAGAGAGAAGGATCCAATATTTTATGTCAAATGTATTCTGATGTACAAATGAGAGGAAGAGAGAAGGTCAGAAGATCCTCAAACACCCTGAATCAATCTCAAGCAATCATGAAAACATGCACGTTAACAGATACATGGATAACACGGACCAATGCTCTGGATAGACAGAGAGAATAGCCCGACCGACTGTTATGTTCTTTGAAAAGAAAATTCAGACTTTTTCTGTTGTTCTCATGTCTGAAGCTGACTACACAACCAGCCTTCGGTCTGTTAGCTAAACGAGGCTAAACAGATCCCGACCTCTTTGTGTTATACTGGAAAAATCTTTTTAACTTTCGGTTAGATGGTAAACAAATGTAGAGCTCAAAGGGTCACTGTTCCTTTAATATGGACCACGAGCTGCAGGCCAAAACCCACAATGCATCCACTGCTTTGGGAAAATTGAGCTTAATTACAAATCTGACTCAGCCTATTGTATCACTGAATATAATGTATCTTGTTACTGTGTGTATGGAATAACTCACTGTTCAATAGGCTACCCATTTAAAAAGATATTAGCTCATTACACACATGAAAAGACAACTTTGGTATTTTAGAGAAGGTCACTGAATTACAAGGCGGGACAGTTTCATGTTCTCAGGCTCTGATTGGTTGTTTCATTGATTAATATTTGTTCCACCAATCAGGCGGGGAAAAGTTAAGAATAAACTTAGACAGCTTAGCTTAATTGCTTCCATTTAAAAGGTATTTAACACAATGCAAAAGGACATTTATGAGAAAGGGAGTGGCTAATTGGCATAACTGCACTGAACTACCATCAGGCACGGTTTGGAAAAGAGCTGTGCAGGTGTTGAATGGCCTGCATCCATTTGTATTACACAACACAGCTCATGCATATTGCAGCGATTATAGATAATTGAATAATTTGGGATATGGTAGTTGTCAAACTATTCTTTGCCGAGTTAGGTTAGTTTGGAAGCAGAAGGAAATAATGATCATTACTTCCACAACATGTGTAGCGGCCTATTATTTGCTGTGGTTCAACATAATGAATAGTTGTTGTTTCAGAACCACGCCCGCCTGTTCACCTTCAATATGTGGCACCAATACAGAACCTGTTCATGCTGAAGTGATCAAGTGTCTAAATCTGCCAAAACAATCTCATAATTTAGTGTACTGATTTGTCGCAGCGGCCTGTCACTCGTCCGCTCCAACGTGGAGCAATTTTGGCCAAAGAGGGACTTTTCCACTTTGGAATATGGGTGAGATCTCAACCAGACTGTCCTTTTCTGCAATGGTTTGCTTTTTCTTGTATTGATCTTAATTGTGTGTCTGACATGTCTTGGCCATCTGTGGGTTCTTTGATATAATCTGTTACAGATTTGATATTTGGGACATTTTATGATAGGTTGGTTCATCCAGCATACAAAAACTAGAGGTCCAGCTCGGCGTCCACTGTGCCCTTAAGTGTCTGGATAACATTGAGTTATGCAGGTGTCGCTCTCCAGGACACGTGACCAGCTGTGTTGAGGGCCCAACTACAACTCTGGTAACTTGGCTGTTGGTTCTTCACTTATGATGCAATCATGCCCTTCAAGTTTCGGTTTCAAGGATGGTATGATACGGTTTGGTTGATTTGATCAGATCAGTAAAACGGAGTTTCACCTCAAATAACCACACAAAAGCACCATTTAAATATTGTGTTTATCAGAGATGTGTTATAAGTTCTGTGGAAGTAAGTCATTCGGCATGAAAAAAGCCTAAACAAATTAATATTTATATAAAGATATTGGAGCCAACTAAGAATAAAACCACCGATGAGTCGACTTATCAACAGAGAGGGGGCAGCCTTGTGGAAGACACTACCGTGGCCTTTACAGCTGATGAAGGATGCTCGGTTAGAGGAGCGAGCCCAGAGCTTGGCAGTGATACAGGAACCGTTTAAAGCTGTCAACGAGCAGCTGGCTGCCTCGCCCCAACCACAAGCCAGCAAAGCAGAGAGAAAAAGAGAAGGAGGAGAAAAAAGTTAGGCATGTCCGGCCTTGTAGATGAGATATGGGTTGCACCTGTTCCCCAGCTCTCCAAGAAGACCAATAAGAACAAAGAGGTCGTACCCAAGAAGAAACTTGGTAAATAGGAAGGATGCCCTCCAACCGACCTCTGGTTCCCAGCCTTGAAGGCTATCTGGGGGCCGCCTGAGTCATCAGCTACAGGGGAAGAGGAACGAGGGAGGCATCTTGGACCTCAACAAGCTTCCTGAGGAAAAGCTTGGCCGTGGAGTGCATATCATCCAGTCCAGAGAGACTTTACTGATGATATCAAAATTGACGTTGAGACGCTAAAGCCTTCCAAGTGTGCAATCTGGGGAGATGCGTGTCTTCCTGCCTTCGCACGAAGAAAAAAGATTCCAGTTGAGAGACCTGTGGAGTCCACAGCTACCTAAAAATAAATATCCACAGAGAGCAGCACAGGCAGCGAAGATGAGGGGACTGGAATAATAAAGCATCTGAAGAAGTAGGCCAGTTTGTGAAGGAGGTGAAGACGACTCATTGGACATGCTCGCATTCAGGCTGGCCCTGCTCCGACCGGGCTTCCTTCCGAAATCTCAGCAGTCAGATGAAGTAAAAGCATCCGCCAGTATGTTTATTACTGTCATTATGTTTGCATAAGCAGTAGAGTGGGTCCAGTTTTGACAAGTCTACAAGGTCAAAGTAGGGCCGGTCTCGGTTTGGTATTTGTTAGGGGCCTTCCCAGCATACCTACAGGGACACTGGAGAAATGTTCCTGCTGAGGAGGTGGAGTGCGATGATCCGATCAGAAGATCGGTGATTCGATCCCCTGCTTCTCCTTCAGTGTCATTGTCTTGTGTCCCAAATTGGTGTGTGGGTGTGTTTGGGATTGTGCATTTAGATGAGAGCGCATGAGTGTTTTGCAGCAATTTGGGACTGCTTCTTAGTTTCAGTAGCTTGAATTAATTTGACTAATGAACTGCCGTTCAGCTGTTAACTAATAGGACATTTCCAGTAGAAACACCAATAAAGCCACAGACTAATTAACACAACTGATTTCACGGTAAATTCCACTTTTGCTTACTGGGTGTGTTTGCCAGTAGCATTTTAGAGACATTGTCCATTATCTAATATCTTGAGATTTTTTATTTCCTTTCCTATTTTCTAAATGGGAAATATAAAACACTTAACTTCCATGTTACAAAATCCTGAGGGATTGTTTAAGCCTATTTTGTTTGTTTGTCAATGTTACACTAAAGTCACAAATGTCCAGTCAGTAACACACATATTATTAAATTGTCTCATGACTGAATGGAGAACTTAATCCCACCATACTATGTTGCTGCATGGACATATATAGTGTGAAGTTGGGACATTTTTCCATGGCTTTATTGAACATAAACTGAGACACAATTGAATTGTATTCTACTGATCGGGTTCAATGCCAATCTTGATTTAATTTGAAATGGTGCGCAAACACAAAGATGGATAAGACTGTTTGTGTGTCATTGTGCGAGAAAGGTATGCCACACGAAATCAGAAACAGCTCAATCTTAAGGAAACGTTTTCTTCAGTCATTTCCCATGGCCTTATTTGGATTTCCATAGAAGCTCATTTGTCCAACTGGTCTTAAATGTTGAGTTTGGGGGGTAAAGAAAGGGGGGAACTGCTACACTGTGAGGAGCTCTGTGGCCTTGAGAGCAGCTTCACCCTCTTCAAACCAGTCACAGCCGGAGCAAGATTAATGTTTTGCACATGGATGATTGGCAGCTATTTATTTGAAAACCAATTCCAATGCGCTCTTTGAGCGCATGACTTTGAGGTCCTGGGATATTTGGGAAATCTGTCTGTGTTTAATTAGGCACTTAATATAAACACTGTCGATGACACACTGAAGTGCCAGCAAAACAATTTCATACTCTATCCATCAGGAGTACGACTTCACAGAAAATTACCACAAACTGACGTGAGGTCACTAGTAAAAATACAGAATTTAAAAACTCTTGTTTTCTACGGACATTCCTTGTAGAATTGTGGACCTTATTTAGGTCAAATTACATTTTAAATCAAGATGTCCTTTCTTTGCCTCCCTGTTTTTGCATGTGCATCAGTGTAGCAGCAGAGGGGGCTATGTTACTGCTTAATGCCCGTTTGTGTACTGACATGACTTACAAGCTGGGGAGACACCAGGAATGAAGCCGCTGACAGACAGACAGGCAGGCAGGCAGACAGACAGACAGACAGGCAGACAGACAGACAGACAGACAGACAGACAGACAGACAGACAGACAGACAGACAGACAGACAGACAGACAGACAGACAGACAGACAGACAGACAGACAGACAGACAGTCTTTCTCTGTCTTACCTGATTAACAACCAGTTGCATCCGTCCTCATGAGGTTCTTTCCCCCAGTATTCACATATTTGGCTATTTCTACTCCACTACTGCATCTCAGAGGCAAATATTGTACTTTTTTTTTACTTCAGAATCAGAATCAGCTTGAACAGGACTGTTAAGTCGAGATGAAGGGTGTTGAGAAACTATGCCACGTTAATTATGGGATGTTCAAAAGTTCCTCACTGGACAATGTAACCAGAAGAAGAGAAACTACATTTAATTTATTAATAGTTACTTAGCAGATTTTGATAAAAGATGCAACAGAATGCCGAATCCAAAAATAAATTACATATTAGAATATGAAAAACGTCTTCAGTGAAACTTGATTCCTGGGCAAAGATTCACAAGCAGCAGCCTAAACTACTAAACAGTAACTAACGTTATGTAGAGTCATTAATGTGAACTCCTCCTTTACAGCTGCAACATTAAAGTCACGATCACACTCCTGCAACAACAATTTAAATTAAATAATAGGCTATGTAGGGCTGTAGGCTCTATTGTTCTGCTATGAGCTGGTCAGGGAGCAGAGAAGAGCATGATAGCCACTGGTTCACAAGGCACCACTAACATTCACCAAAGCTGCTGGCTTATATCTAAACAAAGAAATGAGAAGATTGGATTACAACATCACACACACACACAC
The DNA here is from genome assembly GCA_023566465.1 of Cottus gobio. Lineage (NCBI taxonomy): Eukaryota > Metazoa > Chordata > Actinopteri > Perciformes > Cottidae > Cottus > Cottus gobio. The sequence continues at coordinate 21,369,560 of CM042217.1, read as the reverse complement.
ACACACACACACACACACACACACACACACACACACACACACACACACACACACACACCACACACATTATGCTATTTCTACTTTTAGCCCAGATCCACTCAAGTAAATGATCCGTCCATCGTGCACTTCTAGGAACCGACCACTAGGGGGCATGAGTGTGTCGCAGGGCTACATGAAGAAAACCTTCCGCTTCTTCTCAGCAGAGTTTCTGGTGAAAACCTCTTTAGTAAAAAAACGAATTAAGTTCTATTAACCGGTAATATATAACAAATGAACATCGCTGTCATGTTCTTATAATATTTACATCAGGGACACCTAGATTCAATGTGCTTCTTGTATTTGGTCCAAGATATATTATCTCATGCTTTTCACTGGAATCTCATCATATGGACAGATGGAGAGATAAGTGCTGCAGATTTGAACGCGATTGTCCTGAAAGAACGCCATGACTAATTATATTAAACAAACACATTTAACCACGTCTCATGCACATTCCGTGGGTTGCTGGTTCAGTTCCCTGCAGGCCATGCAGGTTTCCCTCCACACACACACATGCTGTCAGCAGGGGTCCCTGGTCAGTCGTGGCCGGCTCAGAGGACTCACCGGCCGGACCTCACAGGTGACGCTCCGCCACAAGAGGCCTTACAACACATGCAAATCACACAGCAGAGCAGCGGGACAACACACGTGTGAGAAATAACCCTTCTCACAGATCATCAGCATTTTATCAGTTTGCTGTGTTTTTTTTTCTTTTTCTCTCCACTTAAATAAAACAAAATTCTGCATATTTTGAAAGAGTTGTTCTCTTAATACATCAGGTGAATCTCCAGGATAAGGAAGAGATAATTAAGCTGACTTATACCTCTTTTATTCCATTATGCCTTTCATTTTTTAATTAATTAGTATTTTATTTTCAATGTCTCATGTATGTTACCAATGAACTGCATATTTCTGTTGGGATTTTTCGCCAAAAAAGGGAGGTTAAGTTGAAAGGCAAAGTTTGAACTATACTCTCCAACAAATGCAGCTTTATGCTAACTTCTCAGCTTTACCAGAATTCCTTCTGTCAATAAATTGATTCAGGGAATATTTTCGTTTTAAATACATTTGCAGAATTTAAAGAAAAATGCAAGTGAATTTTAGTTACATTTTGTTAAATCCATAAAAAGTGTAACAAATATCATGTTGGAGCTGTACATCTGGCTACCGTTGTATGGTCCAAAGTTGATATGACCCCATGATGAAACAGAAGAACCTTGGCTTTGGGTCCATATATGTTGCAAATAAACTCAAACATTACATGCTGTTCAGATTCATACGTTTTAAATTATTTTATATAATTTTAGGCATTATTCTTTTTTGATACATTTTAAGACACAACAAATATGAAGACAGAGGTTCTCAAAACACGATAGCCTAGTCTAAATAATACTGAATTAATACAAATTGAAAATACTTGAAAATGTCTTGAAAGCATTTAACGTCCTTTTGATCACAAATAAATCAAAGAAAGAAAACGGGAAAGAAGATGTAAATCAAATTAATGAATAGTGGTATATTATACCAAATAGTATAGTTTGATAATAAACTAATACCAAACAGATTATAGATAATTCATATAAATATTATCTGACAGAATAATACGCCCTTCCCTTAATTGCCTTAATTGCCTCGTCATGTTTTAAACAATTGCTCCCATCAGGCTGGGAACACACTGGTGTTGTGTTTAGGCTTTGCAGTCAACACAACGGAACATAACTTTCCGGGAGCCGCGGGGGTCTCGTGGCTCTGCTAACAGCCGTTTCAGTGCGAATGGCATTTGGAAGGTCTTCATCTTAAACATCCCACCTCAGTCCCAGCAGCCGCTCGCACCCGGGGGACCTTTTCTCACCCATCTCGACCAAATGAGCTTCATTTAACCTTTAATTAGTTTGCACACACCGCCCACCGGCGCTGACGGGAGGCCGTCGCTCTCTTTCATGTCAGTCTGTTTATTCAGAGGCTCAACAGCAGCTGATGCGAGCTCCGCACAGCCTGCAGCCCGGTGAGTGGCAGCTCGTTTTGCATTATAGTCGGCAATACCTTTGGGCTAATTACAGGGTTAGCTATCGAAAACCATGCCAAACCGTTCATTTAGAAACAGGCTTCGTGTTTCCGGGCCTACACGGCTGGTATGAGACAGATATAATATCATGTACTCGTGGGTGGCCGTGTTGGTGCATTTTGGGAGCTGCGCTTTCATTTCCGCTTTTACGCACAGTTTTGATATTTGGGAGACGAAGAGGAGGGTACACCGATTTGGTCAGAGGTTTTAAGGCGTGGAACCCCGCAATAAACCCACTATTCTCGTTTCCAAAATAGACTAATGAGAAGTTATGTTATTGCTCACAATAGGATATATAATACAACATAATAAATGTCTCACAAATTGAGTAATTATGTGGGTATTTTTCAGTATTTTAGGCACACCCTTAACAGCATTTTAATAACTCCATGGAGTTATGAGAGAGGGGGGAGGAGGGAGGGGGGAGGAGGAGGAGGAGGAGGAGGGTGTAGTAACTTTTGTCGCCCATACAGCTTTTCCACAGGTTCATTCCGTCCTCCAATTGGATGATGGAGCACTCTTTCGGGGAGGAGCAGCCCGAGTAGCCAAAAGGGAGGAAAAAATGTTGAGGGTAAAAAAAAGTTCCTAGCCGCGTAGACTCACGCTCCTCCAGCCTTACTTTTACCTTCTCAGTGTCCCAAATGTTCTCTGCGGCAGCGTGCGCTCTGTCCGGTTCACCGTGGCGAGCTGTGGCTTAAAACCAAAAAGGACTTCCAGACGAAACAGAGAGAAGAGAAAACGGTAACAGAACCGGAGCACACGCTGAAGTTGAGAAAGTTTCTGGAGGGGACGCAGTTTGGGGAGCTTTTACGCATTGCGCAGGATGCAGGCGCGCTATTCCGTCTCCAGCCCCAACTCGTTGGGAGTTGTACCGTACATCAGCAGCGACCAGAGCTACTACCGGGCCGGCGGTGGATACACCGGGATGCCTGCGCCCATGAGCATGTACTCCCATGCGGCCCACGACCAGTACCCGGCCAGCATGGCCCGGGCGTACGGGCCGTACACCCCTCAGCACCAGCCGAAGGACATGGTCAAACCTCCCTACAGCTACATCGCCCTCATCACCATGGCCATCCAGAATTCGCCGGAGAAAAAGATCACCCTGAACGGGATTTATCAGTTCATCATGGAGAGGTTCCCGTTCTACCGGGACAACAAGCAGGGCTGGCAGAACAGCATACGGCACAATCTGTCTCTCAACGAGTGCTTTGTCAAAGTGCCCCGGGACGATAAGAAGCCCGGTAAGGGCAGCTACTGGACTCTTGACCCGGACTCCTACAATATGTTCGAGAACGGCAGCTTCCTACGGCGCAGGAGGAGGTTCAAAAAGAAGGACGTGCAGAAGGACAAGGACGACCGGGACCGGCAGGGCAAGGACACCTCGTCTCGCACCCCGGGCAGTGAACAGGACCCGTTGGTGCAGGGCTCTCACCCGGTGCGGATCCAGGATATAAAGACGGAGAACGGGACGTCCACGCCGCCGCAGGCCGCCTCCCCGGCCCTGAGCGCCGTGCCCAAGACCGAGAGCCCCGACAGCAGCAGCAGCAGCAGCATGTCCACGGGCAGCCCGCACAGCGTGCCCTCCACCCGGTCCCTCAGCATGGACGGACCCGAGCACCACCAGCACCACGGCCAGGTCCCGGCGCAGGGCTTCAGCGTGGATAACATCATGACCACCATGCGGGGGTCTCCGCAGGCCGAGCTGTCCCCGCCACTCATCGCCTCCTCTCGGACAGGTATCGCCCCTTCCATGTCGCTCAACTACTCCCCCAACCAAACATCCGCTTACAGCTCGACGCCCTGCAGCCAGAGCGCCATCTCCTCCAACCCCAACGCGACCTATCACTGCAACATGCAAGCCATGAGCCTGTACGCGGGGGACCGATCCTCCGGCGGGCACCTGGCGCCGTCCACCCCGGTGGAGGAGGCCCTGCCCGACTATTGCATCACCACGACCACCGCGTCCCCTCTCGGACACAGCAACCTGGGCCAGGTGGGCCAGGACGGCCACCACGCGCACCAGGGGCGGCTCGCGTCCTGGTACGGGGACCTGAGCCACTTGAGCCCGGGTTACCCGGCGCAGCAGCAGAACTTCCACTCTGTGCGGGAGATGTTCGAGTCCCAGCGGATCGGGCTGAACGGCTCCCCGGTTAACGGGAATAATAGCTGTCAGATGGCCTTCCCGTCCGGACAGTCCATCTACCGCACCTCGGGAGCTTTTGTTTATGACTGCAGCAAGTTCTGAAAGCCAAAGGGCGCCTTTTAAATTAATAACTCTAATATATGTTTTATATTTTGTTTTGTACTTTCCGTTTGTTCCCACTCCGAATGGACATAAGAGATTCAGAGACCTTTTCTTTGTCGAGACGTGTGTAACACCGAAAACACGTAAGTGTTCTTCCCTCTAACTTTGATAATTGTTTATAAAGATGCCTCAAATACCAGCTTGTATGACCATATACTGTAAATTATAACCTAATATAGTAATTTATTTTTTAGAACAAGGGAGTGGTTGGATATTGAGGACCAAACACTTTATACGTTTTTCCAGTTTTGTTATTGCTTTATTTCTCCAAGTTCTTGTATAGAAATAGAGGAGGAGGGCTTTGTAGTCTATACTGACTTATTTTATTCATCTTGTCTTATTTGTTAAAAACTATTTTGAAGGCATTACATTTTGTTTGTTTAATAAAGTGCCATCTATTTGATCTTAACTTGAGTGATTTATTAGCAGTGGGGAGGGAGTATTTTATTTATTTTAATTAGGAGACATAACCAGGTAGAAGTCAACATGTGATTGGGTACAAGACATGTTATTTTTAACTTGTTAAATGGAGATAACTGAGGAACGCCTTTTCTTCCAGTGAATAAACAAGGAGTGTGTGGCCTACTAGTGGCGTTTTGGCCTATATACTGCGTTTAATCCTCTCGGTGAAGCAACCTTATTTGGATTGTTTTAATTCATGAAAGAAAAGGGAAAAAAACAACGAAGCAGTAATTAAGGCCCATGGGACTTGTTTGGTGCAAGAAGGAATAATTCACTCAAAGTTATCAGAAGGTCTGCGGCCCTACTGGCGCTGCAGAGGTTACCTCATAAAGCAAAGAGGTGACACAGATTCACGTTCATCGTGACTTTCAGAATAAAAGCCGTAGGCGGCCCTGCAGATTGAAGTTATTTAACATCCAGCAGTTCAGCAGTTCGGTTTGAACTCACTAAAGGCCTCGTGAGCGAAACAAATCAGTCATTACAAACCGAGCAGGCTTCCGTCTGACTGCTGTTTGTAAAAAAAAAAAAAAAAAAAACTGCAGCTGCATTTGTTTTGGGAGTCTTCAGGGGACGTTTTGCTGCACGAGCAGAACCCCACAGGTCCTGCAGATGCATGATGGGACGGTCTGGCTGATGGAAGGACCTGGCTCAGCCTGCTTTGTGTTGTGAATTACAGCAGCACTGACCTGTTATGACGGAAACATTGCTGCTGTCAGATGTTTATATATTTCAGTGACTCCTTGATGACGTGGGGCAACCCCCTCCCCAAAAGACCCAGATTCTTCAGAAGATCACTACGCCATTTTCTGTTTGCCTACATGCAGGCAGATCCAGCGGCATGTCGTTATGATCTAGATATCAGTATTAAGATTACTATGAATTTAACACGTTGTTATTTTAGGCAAAAAATAACCAGGAAAAAGTGAATAATTATAAACCATTTAAAATGAGGTAATACTTAACTATATTTAATATATTATAAATACAATTACTCTGACAACATTCAAACCAGCAATAGTAATAACATTCATAATAATAATAAAGGTAATAATGTGAATAATAATAATAATAATAATTTAGTTCTATGTTTATTTGAGCCTCCTCATTTGTGCTCAGATCCAGCGGCTTCTGGCTGTCTGGCTGTCTGTCTGTCTGTCTGTCTGTCTGTCTGTCTGTCTGTCTGTCTGTCTGTCTGTCTGTCTGTCTGTCTGTCTGTCTGTCTGTCTCTCCATGTGTGTCCTAGCAAGGCAGAGCAGGCGGTGAACGCTTACACGTGACTGTCAATTTCAGGCCCTTTTTGGATGAAATTTGAATGAGTCAGTGAAACTAAAGATTCCAGCTCACAGACGCTCCCCAGGGCCACCATAAAACTAACGTAAACAATGCTGTACCTTCCTCAGGGGTTCAACTGCTAAATTACATTTACGACCACAACATATGCAACATATGAAAGCTGCCGGATAATAATAATAATAGTACAAAAGTCGATTATTGCTTTTAAACAAACGTCTTGGTGATTGATGAGGCACTCAGGGGTCAGGAAGGAAAATCATTTTTCATTGTAAGAACAAGACAGGAGGAGGTGATGGGGTCAATGGAGAGGATGTCAACAATACACTTTAGGAAAGGACGTCGAGAAGCCTGCATGAAGCCTGTCATGCCTTATCTAACGCACCCTCACTGGTCCGCGGGCCGCAGTCTGGAGCCCGAGGGCTCGTGCGTTGTTCGTGGCCGTTTGCAGGCCTTCAGCGTTACAGCCAAGAGTCCCAGAGGAGGAGAGGGCTGCAAGCGCTGCATACTCATTCAAAAGACCCACGGTGCGTTCGAGGTACTTTTTAAGTTCATTAATTCCCATCCATTTAAAATACACCGCCTCAGGGGTTCGCAGGTGTGTGTGTGTGTGTGTGTGTGTGTGTGTGTAGGTGCCTGCAGATGTTGGTGAATTCGCCGCGGTGCTTACACGATGACGAATCAGTGCAATGTTGCGTTTTAGTGAAATCCGATATTTCTCATCTCATGTATGAATGCTAGGAAGACACCTGATAATCTACACAGGATACATTTCAGTGGATTCACTGAGGGGGATTTGAAGCTTGTTTTTTTTGTTTGTTTTTTACGGAAGCACTGCTGATTTATTTTTTGTTTTTCATGTGATATAATAGCAACCCTATTAGTATGTTATATTGTACTATAAGTATTTTTTTTAGCTGGCGCCTAAACACGAATTAATTAAAAACCTGTACGCAGAGAGAACCATAATCATGGTTTACGTTCAAAATATACTGCACAGAAATGTTAAACGCCATAGTGTGAAATGAAATATGTTGTTTATACTGTTTGAATGTCCTTTTTTGTTTTTTATATCAATTTTCTTTTTTCCTAATTTATATAAGTGTCGTAGCACCTCAAAAAGCAGATTACAATAAATATTCGGGGATTTTCTTCCGATATATATATATATATATATATATATGAGGTGAAACAAATATTAAATGTCCTCTGATGAATTTCATGGAGATGATTTGTTGCGTCACTGCTGATATTTGTGATGGATATTTTTTTTTAAAAGAAAACGTTATTTTTATTTTCATATATTCCAACATTTTACAGCTTGAATCATTCTTCACGTTGTGACTCCTCAAGGTTTTATTCATTTTAGTGGGGCTTTGTGAGCTTTTATTTTTTTTGTAAACTCTGTGACCACACGTCTCTATGGAGTATTTGAAAAGCTTTAATATCAACAATGGAAGAGTCAGATTTCTGTTAATTAATTTGTCCCAATTGCACTGCTTTTCGAGCGAATATTTCGAGCTGGAAAATGAAAATAAATATGCTTTTATTTTTTAAGGAAGCATGATATTCAGCCTCTTATATGAAATCTTATTATTTTGCTATCCAGCAGGCCTAAACAACAATATTACGCTATTAATAATATATCATTACACCACGATTTGAATTTAGTTTCCTGAGAATGTTTTTATGACAATGAATCAAAAAATATCCTTTACATTAAACACGTTTGTCAAAAATGTTAATACATTAACTTGAAGCTTCTTTCTCCTGCAGACTTGATTTTAGATATTTCCCCCGAAAGTAGACCCGCTCATTATCCATTATATGTGACATGAAATACATACTATCTTACCAGGACTTATGGAATCAAGAGTTTAAATTGACCGTCAGAGTCGTTTCATCCCTTTAAATGTTTCTTTAGCTGCATGACGGATTCTTTCGATTTTTTTTTTTATTGCTTTACATTCGCGGTCCAAATCCAGAAGAGCTTTGCTTTCTTTGAGCGCCAACAGTGAACCTGATCACACGGCGGGCCTAATTGTTGTTGAGCAGTGCGCGGTGCACCTGCGAGAGGCCTCGGGCTCCCTCTCTCTCTCCCTCTCTCTCTCCCCTCTCAGCGCGCTCCCAGGCGCCCAAAACAAGCCCAGCGCCTCGCACATCTGTTTCCAATCCAGTCCGAGCGGACGCAGCGCCGTCAGGACGATCAAGGCGCGACTTCTAAACGTCCTGGAGGTGTTGTTGGACCCGGTGCCGGACCGAGGCGATCCCGCCCGACCCGGACCCCTCACGGAGACCCGCAGGCCTCCGGACCAGTTCAATGTCAAAACGCTTAAAAACAATGCCAGCGGTGGTGGGAGGTAAATACTTTGAAGAACTTTAGGACAACTTGAGCTACTTCTACTTGACTAAAGTATTTATATGTTCTGCTCCTTTATTGTGTGTTCGTACTGTCAGTTTAGCTCCACTGTTTGTATTAACAGATTAACGTTTGGGATAAAACATATTTAATTATTAAACTACCCAGCAAAGTATTGTTGAAATAGCTATACTGTGATACTATATAACAATACTATATAGAACACTGACAGGAGCCACTATGCTGCACAATACGATTTATTTTTCACATTTTGTTGAGAGCAGCCTTTTGGTTGGCATATTTATTATAACGTGCATATAAACATAATGTGCATAATATTGATTCGATACAACGTGGGTAAATTACTACATTTCTAATTACAGTCACGGACTTATTTTGGACTCAGGTGGTTATTCCCCCACAAAAGAAATACTCTCGATTTAAGTGTTTATCCACTGCCGACAAGTGGAGGCAAACATATGTTGTTTGTCTAAGAGAAAGAAAACACCTCAGGAGGGTTACGTGTCTTCTATCACATCAGCGTGTAGCAACACAACGACTATCATCAGGACCAGAGCAGGTCCGGATCCAGGCTCTAACGCGCTCACTGCGGCTCGGAATTTACAGAAAGTCCGGACAGAAAAAGAGGCGTTTGAGAGCGCGGCTCTGCGCGCCGGGCCCGCGGAGAGACGCACTTCATGCCGCATAAAAGAGCGCAGTGTGCTCGCTAAAAAAAAAAAAAAAAAAAACTGGAAAGCCTGAGCGAGCCGAGGGAAGAGAAACGACAGGAGCTGAGCCAGCCGACCTCTGCACAACCTGGGCAACACATACATCTACACGCACGCGCGCGCACACACCTGCATTTGGATGAAGACTTAAAAATAGAAGAAAAACACACAAAAGACACAAACAAGTATCTCCGGGAAACCCCCATCTTAATATGAATATGAACATCATTAATCACAGTTTTGTTAGCATCAGAAAAAACAATAGGACAACATGTAAAGACCAGTCTTTATTATACCAAACAGCTCATGTGTTCATTTACATGGCAGACCACAATCATACCGGTTGATTCCTATTTTCCAACATCAAATATTAATCCTTAAATTTATTTAAACATTGAGCCATTTCATCCTCTGACAGAGAGCACTTTGGCGTCTAGAAAGATAAAGTCATAATCAAAAGAAACAAAGACATAAATACACCCATAACCCTGGCCAGCAACACAGTGTGGAAATACAAAAAGGCATCTCAGCTATGTGAGAGCAGAACGTAATCAAAAGGACATGATGCAAGAAATGCGCACAAGAAACACAATAAATCCCCTAAAAAACAAAGAAAAAGGACACGGTAAAAATACAACATGTTCCTTCCTCTTTTGGAAGAACACCGGAGTGCTGAAAAGTTCCCGTCCTGGGTGGAATGATGACTGACTTGTACTCAGGCATTTGGGTTTTTTTTCATTAGCTGGATGTCTGCATCCACCATCTCCTTCACCAGCTCCTGCAGAGGGACACGTGGAGACACGATAACATTTAGTGTCATAAGGAAGGGGACTCACCTTCAATTAAATAAATCTCTTGACAAGAACACAGTAGAGCCGCTGATTGTATTTAAATCCTTCGTCTTTAGTTATCAACACTGTGGTTTATAGGCCTGATATTAATTAAGATGCCAACAATATTCAATCAGCAACAATTCAGCCAAAATGTATTTGAATAATTATATAATCTTTTATTTCGGCAATGTTCTCGTTTGCCTGCTTGTTTTTGGACTGCCATTTCTTTGTTTCATAGAAAACTCTCAACAAATTATACCAGTAACTCAACAAATATCCTGTTATTGTTTACTAAATGATGTTGTCCAATAATGCTTGTAAGTAAATACTAACAAGATGTAATAAAACAACTAAAATAGTAATTTGAGTCTCTGCTTTTACTGTGGCTTTGCATACCATTGTCTTATTATGAGATATATTGGAAATATATTCTATCATTTTTATTAAATTCTGTGCCGTCCACCATGGAGTTTTATTAAAAACCTTTCCAATAAAAGAAAGTGTTTTCATATTCCCTCTCATAAAACATACAGTATCAGGCTGACACGAGGACTCCCGTAGGCCGGGACTCATACTTGGTGCTAGTTTGTTAGACGGGCCTCATAGTCTGGCACAATAACTATACTCACTTTAGAAGTGATGTGACATCCTTCATCTCTTAGATGCATAGAACAATACAGACTCGTAGATGGTCCCCTCTTCTTCTTCTTCTTATTTATTTATTTATTTTTAGCTCCGTCAAAATCCTTTTAGGCCTTCAAACATAAAATCTAGATATTCGGACATTGTCTTTTCTGTATAATATAATTACAGTATATTTCATCAATCATTCCATGTCTGAACTCGTGTGGCAAAATATCGTCATTAATATCATCATATTGACTTCTCATCCTCATCAGATGTGTGACACGCACCTCAAAAGTGACCTTTGGCTTCCAACCCAACCTCTGATACGCTTTGGTGCCGTCGCCTTGCAGGTAGTCCTGTTGAGAGGAAAGAGAGAGGGAGGGAGAGGGGGAAAGAGAGAGAGAGAGGGGAGAAAGAAAAACAAATCATCTGTCATGTCTGATGCCAACGGGGAGGGGAATCCTGCAGCCAGCTGATGTGTCGTCCTCACATGAAGACATCCTGCATTCAACTCAATGTCCAAACGTGACGTCTGCAGGATGCAGCGCACACACACACACACACACACACACACACACACACACACACACACACACACACACACACACACACACACACACACACACACACACACACACACACACACACACACACACACACACACACACACACACACACACACACACACACACACACACACACACACACACACCTCTCTTGGGGAAAAGGAGGGCAGTCACAGGACTCGCTGGCCATCAATCGCCCCTCTCGGCCCCCCACCACCGCTCTGTCCAGACAGCCCCCGCCGGTGCCAGAGGATGATGAATTGTGGGACTCTGGTGGTGTAACCCCCAGCCCAGGACCCCCCACTCAACCCCCCTAACTCATTTCCCCCCCGTTGTGTTTTGCACCGGGTTCAGGATCCAGCGAGACCCTTCATGAGACCACCAAAGAGACTGAAAAAATACTTTTCCCCTGTACGTCCGTTATGTTTGCAAAGTTTCCTTTCTTTCTCTCTCTCTTTCTTGCATTTCCATCTCAATTTCGGGGGAGTCATTTTTTTTCATCTCTGAGGCATCATCCGTATTACGTGTTGTATCAGAAACACACATGTTGGCCTCGAGGGGTCTAATAAAATGTGATGAATCTCCCATTTCAATGAACTGATACTGTATGTTCCCTAATCCTGCAGCTAATTCCAAAAGGAATGACGACTGCGAGAAAACATTGTGTTGAAAAGGCAACAAAGACTTCTATTTTTCTTTCTTTTAAAGATTTCTTTCTTGTAATCTTTAACAGTCGTGGCTTTGGTGCTTTCTCAAGAAACGCGTGGTGGTCTTCCCGTTTCCGTCTTTATTGTTTTCCTTCTGCATGGAGCTTGTTTTTATATAAACTATATCGCCAAAAGTATGTGGACACCCAGGCACTTCACTCACATGTGATTGCCGAGCATCTCATTCCCAAACCATGGACATGAATTGCTGCTATAATAGCCTCCACACTTCTGGAAAATCTTGCTTTAAGATTTTGAAGCCCGGATGCAGCAATTTAGCCACGAGAGCGTTTAAGTGGATTTATTGGTTATGTGCATGTGTGTACCTTAGATGTACTTGGGAAAAGCCCAAGACACATTTCCATTGAAGTGGAAAATAAAGTCTATCTAATCTAATTGAATGCTCGTACATATTTTTGTGAGCGAAGACGATGTGTAGCAAAATGGAAAAATGCAGTTATCCTCTCTTTCTCAGGGACACACATCCAGCCAACTCCCCTACGAATGGTACCATCACTCTCCATCACGGACAATCAAAGTATTGCCAGCTGCTCTGAACAGTGTGACGCTCTAATGCATCAAGGCAGACCGTCCCGCCGCTCGCATCACAAAGTAACGGAAGAAACATAAAAGTGCCTGATCCCACGGCTGAGGTGAAGACTCTGGGAAGTTATTCCATAGAAAACTTGGACAAACTTCTATGATTAATCTTTCAGAGGGCCACACCCGCATTTATTGTAGTGCAAATCATTATATTCATACTATTGCAATTATTAATTTCACTGTTCATTTTAGAGCCTGGCTTGTCGGCTATGGATGCATTTGCGTTTGTTTTTGTGGTATTTTTCCTGTTTGTCTTAATTGCACTGATCAGGACTAGTGCTCCTAGTTCCATTGTGTACAATGACAAGACAGACTTTTTATTCTATTCTATTTATGGACCTGACCCAGTCCATTATCATGTTGAAACAGGAAGAGGGTTGCCACAAAGTGGAGCAGCATTTTTGGTGCCGTGTCATAACATTCCCATTATTTGGAACCAACATGCTGATCCCAGTCCGTGAAACAGTACACAGGCGTCAGACTATAGTGAAAAAAGACAGCAGTGTTCTTTTTTATCTGACGTTGAAACTCTTGAAAATGTCTTTTCTGGGTGATCTTATTACAGAGGAACGCTCCCAGGGACACTGGCATGGTTCAGCCTCTCACAGAGCAGGGACCCACATCTCAGAGAGGCTCCACGGCGCTGAACAAGTACAGGTTGATTCAGTCTGCGACACAGCTCGGGTTTGAAAACCTGGTTCAGTTCAGGGTGTTTTTACTTTCGGCATCACACGGTGCACATGCAGCCCCGCTGATGAAAGCCACGGGCCCTTTTCTCCCCTCCGTCCGTAACGGCAGCACAAGCAGCTCTTTCTCATGTGAGCAGCTCTGTACATTACTCACATCCACTTTTGGCTCTGAAGCCATAACTGGAAACATTTTCAGACTAATTACCTACAGCAACGAGACATAATTTATCATGGGGCTGAATGTAATTATTATAGGGTGACTTACTCCACAATTAAATGAAATAATCCACTTGCTTCATAATTATGTTGATGAGGGTTTGTAATGGAGAACGTTTCAAAGCTGGCATAAAAGAAACATGAAATGGCCTCGTCACGAACACTGAAGCCGGTTTGAAGTCAAGTGTTACACGTAATACATTTAGTGTAGAAAATAAACCCGATTTAATATTTGTGCAGGATGCAGGGCGGGTCTTATCTGGTGTGAGCCTGTCAGAGGCCAGTGCCAGAATTAGGAAAGGAAAACAAATGCAAGAAAGTTGCCGTGCTGCAGAGTAGTGAAAAAAAAAAAAAGACACTGAAGTAGTGTTTTGTTTAGTTTCTGTCTACGTGCATATGCAAATCCAATGAACTGAAACAAACACCAAGCTTTGACGTAAAGGCCCGGCCGCAACCTCCATGTCTGAAGAGCGAGGCCATGCGGAAGGGCCTTGAACTGGCGTTCTGTCTAATTGCAGTCAGGCAAAAAGAAGTCAGACTGTATAGAAGTCTATGAGAAAAGGTCTCTACCGCTCACTCGATACCTTACCTCAGTAAAATCACTAGTTTTAAGTCAATAGGATGATGTTCATTAAGTAAGTGATTGCTCCCATTTAGAGAATGAAATCAAATATGTATGCTTCAGGTTGTGGCTTTGACTTTGTGAATGACAAAACCAAGATGGCAACAGCCCAACTGCCGTACTCCAGGCTTTAAAACGGCACCCCACAAAACAACGGATGACGTCGCTGTGACTACCTCTACGGTTGAGGCCAAAAGACGCCGGGACGAGTGACAAGACCCCCAGCAGGAGAACGCTCCCTCTAGTTCATGCAGTGCCCGTTAGCGACCTGCTGTGTGTGTGTGTAGCCTCGGTCAAGGTGCCATCCATCCTTCGTTCACTTCAACTGAAGCCAGAGCAGCTGAAACATTTAAAAAACGGTTTCCTGTTTTCAGTCGAGCTCCAACTGGTTCCGGCAGACTCACAGAGAAAAGTTTCCCTTTGCAGAACTCTCACTGGTGAATTTGCATTGGCGACCAAAACAGCGAGTGTTGTCTTGAGACATCATGTGTTTGGAGATGTCGTTATTCCAGCTGTGTGCATCACATGGTTTTGTTCAGCGTTCCACGAGCAGAATACAAATCATTGTTTTTAACGGTAGATCAATGACTCCACCACTGGCCCAGATAAATCTCCAGCAGACTGCTTTCTTTGCACTCAGTGAGAGACCTGGAGACATGAGCTAGGCCTGGAAGTCACATGTTTAAACTTTTTAAGTTTGTCAAACATAATGTTATCTATTGGAAGTTCACATCAGATGCTTGGCGCATCCCGTGATCTTTCTTGATTATTTCCAGATTCTTGTATGGATTTTGTAGAAAAATAAGTTTGGATTCCTTCAACTAAGGTATCCCAAAAAGTTGAATGTTTGGTACCGAAATTGGTACCAATATCGAAGAACGTCAAATGAGGGGAAGAGTTGTCCCTTGTATTTCCACCCTCATGGCCATGCCTGGTCTCTGAAATCTCCATCTGAGCTTGGCAGGAGAACATCTGTTGAAATCAGACTCTTGTCTGCTAAGTCTGCGTCTTAGCAGACAACCACACAGTTCAGCATCCAGGAAGCTAATC
This sequence comes from Cottus gobio, assembly GCA_023566465.1. Taxonomy (NCBI): domain Eukaryota; kingdom Metazoa; phylum Chordata; class Actinopteri; order Perciformes; family Cottidae; genus Cottus; species Cottus gobio. Next base: position 21,354,396 of record CM042217.1, on the reverse strand, counting down.
CGGCGCCTGGTCTTTCTCAACCAGGATTTCTGCAGGTGACAGACAATCTCACCCTCACAGATCCGTCTGCAGAGCGCGGCTCGCTGGAATAAAAGCTGCCTGCAAACTGCTAACAAGAGCCTTCTGCGGCCAAGTGAACTCACCCAAAACGCAGCATGTCGCAAATAATTCAACACAAACTACTAGCAGATGTGGGGGCACAATATAATCGTCACATGGATGCGATTTTGAACCAAACCCAACGTTTTACTATATCCTGTTTAAAGCAGCGCTCTGCCCAAGTCTGAATCTATGCAGCGGCGATAATAACAACAAGTAGAAAGCCGAAGATTAGCCGTGACAAAATGTGTCCCTCAACCTGTGAGCGTTAAAAACATTTTAGAGATTATATTTCAATATGAGCTATACGCACACTCACCATCTGAGACCATGTTGCAGGCTGCTAAGTGAGCATCACAGGCTCTGAGCGCTGACGTGTGTCATGAGCAGGAATTAAGATCGGAGAGAAAGCGTATGCAAATGCTTTCCTACGCGAGCCAAAGTTGGAAAAATTGAGACCAGAGTTTTATTTGTTATGATGTGTTTGATGGGTTCAGAGCAGGCCGAGTGGTGGTACACATGAGTATTTGTTTTTGAAAAAGTAGGATTAAACTCAATATGACAGCATCCATTAGCTTCGGTGGTTGTTGCTGCAGAAGATCCCAAAAAACTAAAAAGGATTCAAGTCGCTAAATTAATTCAAGACAAAGCTTAGAAATAGCAAAATAACCTGAAGTCGTGACCAGCTGGTTTATAGCGATGCTCCCATGTAATTAAATGTTACTGTCATGTACGGAATTGCGTACATTTTGTTTTCAGTGAATTCATTTTTAATAACTTGCCAATTGGTAGAACTGACAAAATAACCGGGAGACTTTCATGGCTCTCCACGCGGTGGTAGTGCTCCAGGGGCCCACAGGGGCCCACAGGGGCCCATGGGAGCTGTAGTCCTGCTGCCGGCCGCTGCTCCACCCACATCTGTCACTCAATGGATGCTCTCGTGGTGGTTGGTGATATCGAGGTGTTGCAACATGTTTTACGCATTTTACATCCATATTTTACGTATTCTTCTTCTTTTTTTTTCCTTTAGTGGACAGTAAAATCGCTATTTTAGCCAAGATAAATCAATAATTGTATCCTCACATGAAATACAACAGCACTGATAATTTGTTCGAATACAATATATCTATATTCGTTTAAGCTAATCTGAAAAGGATCTCTTGTGGCCATGCAACATTTGACTTTTGGCTCTCAGAAGAGAAGGCAGAGGCAGCATAACCTTCTCACTACTGGAAAACGTCTGAGTGAGGAGGACAACTATAACTGTGACCTTTACTGGAAGTTAACCAGATTGTTTTTTATATGGTTACTGGTTTTGGAAGGCATTGATAAAGAACGTCATCCTGGCATTATGTGGCCCCCGGTAAGAAACATGCTGACAGCGGTTATGTTTCCATTTAGTATGAAGTACTTGCTGATATTTAGTTTAATCAGAAGCTGGAAGGGGGTGGAGGGTTGACCTATTATAAAGGGCTGTTATTGCCATAACCTTGATGATACAATCTCAAGCTCAGACATGAAAAGTGTTTTTTCCTCCAGCTCTGATGTTAAACGTCAGTGTTTGCTCGCCAAACACATGGCCTATCATTCCCCATCTCTCCCTTCTTGCCTTTTTTTCCTGACACGTTCCACTCTAATAAAGACGAGACGCCATAAAAAATAATCTTTAGAAATGTAAAAGTGAGAGACGAATAGAGTGTGATCATGGTTCATAAAGCACACAGGCAGTAAAAGGCACTCAGGGAAGGCATTTAACGCAAAGGAATTCTGGTATCACTGCAAGGCCTTTCAATAAATCACACAGCACACGGGGGCTGACCTCCGAACACATAAGGGCACGCACACAAACATGTAGCAGCGTGTGACACACACACACACACACACAGACAGCGCTTGTATGTCGGGAAAGGTAGCAAAAAAATGCTAAATGGCCATAATATAACTTTTTCCTTACTGGAATCCCAAATACTTAAGGCAGAAATCTCTCTCTCTCTCTGATATTTGTACAGTAGTGGACATGAGGCTGTGAATACAGAGACTTCAAAGAGAACGCTGTGAGTCTGGAGCCCACGGTCTCCATGTCCCGCAGCAGACCCAGAGGTTCTGACCTCGACCTCGCTGAGGTTTTGATGGAAGAACTCAACCCATATCCCGAGCTTTTTATACCCAGGATGACAACGATGCTATTACGGGAGCGATGGGGACATGAAAGATCTCAGACCTCTAACTGCTGCCCGTCTGGAGGGGCATGGAGGCGGCCAGGTGTGTGTGAGCTGGTATAAGTGTGTGCAGGTGTGGGAAAAAAGCAAAGAGAGAGAGCTTCATCGTTCCTAGTCGTTCAGACTGAGAGCCACAAATCTGTCACTGGTCAATTTCTAACGCACCTCCACCAGCATCGCCTCAACTTACTTGAAAGCACAAAAGGCCCCTAGTTTTAGCTGGAGGAGGAAATAAGAGACTTATGTGGTGGTGTGCATACCATTGGTCTGAAAAATATCTGAATTATTATAAATACAGGGCACAGCAAACCTTGTACAATATGCTTATTTATTTTATTAATGCATCTTACTGCTTTTGGATTTATATACATCATGGTAATACTTCATTGATGTTATGTTTTTCTCTTATATTTCCCCTTCGGTTGTTTTGAGACACTATATGATGTTTACGGTGAGTGAAATATGTAAAACCATGCACCGTTCCATCAGATGGAATCATTCTACAATTAGCCTGATTTATTTGGCGTTTTAAGAAATCCTGGCATCTCACTGGAATGTTAAACTACGTTCTGCGGATTTGATTTTGATTTGTGATGATCAGGGTTGGAAAGGTTAACCGTTTGTGTCTCCGTGTGTGGGTTAACATACTTTAGCAACACAAATCACAGATTTCATGTTTATTTTTTAAGTTAATGAAGTACCACAGGAATACATTTAGATGAATTGTGAGATGCTGCGTCTTTAGAAAACCAAGAAAGTTATTAGCCACTCCCAGCCAGATGTCAAAGGTCAGGTCCTGTGTGTGTGTGTGTGTGTGTGTGTGTGTGTGTGTGTGTGTGAGACTGAGTGAGAAAGAGAAAGAGCTGCGTGAGTTATAGCTCAGGTTTCCTTCCCCGACTCCCCATGCAGCTTGGCCTGCACACAATGTGTTGAGTGACCTCTAAAGGGTGGCCCTGTCACCCTGATGAGTATGTACACTATACCAGACACACACACACACACACACACGCACACACAGGAAACAATTAGCAGAAAAGCAGGAAAGTGAGAATCTCCACAGGAACAGTAAACCCAACTAGTGATATTTAAAAGACAGAACCTCACACTGCGCTTCGCCTCCTCTGGGCTCCGCTGTGTTGATTGCTCTCCATCAGTGCTCATTAAAATTCCTGGGGGAGCCGTGTGATAAATATTTACGCTGCTGAGGACACACTCCACACACACTCCAAACACACTCGAGCGGCTGGATCTAACTGCCGATAGTGTTAAGTGCGCAGAAGGCTCTGGCATTGAGAGCTCCGCAGCCCGTCGCGTGGTTGCATACGTGAGGCGTTTACTGTCAAGATAACGGGAGGAGGGCGTCGATTTATGGCCGTTAATCAAGGTTCAGATTTGAGTTTCTCTGTCTATGTGTGTGTGTTTATGTGTGTGTGTGTGTGTGTGTGTGTTCAAGGACAGTCTTTAATGTGTGAAGTTTATGGAAATGAAGAGAAAAATATCTTACATTTGCACATCTGGATATAAACACATTTGCAGACACACATACACACGCACACGCACACACACACACTCAGTGTAACCACAGTGGAGCTGGACTCCTCACTACTGTTCCACTAAGCTGTTGCCGACCCCCCCCCCTCCTCCTGTATTCTATTATTCCTGCGGACGGGAAACAGATCATAATTCCTGGAGTCAGCAGAAAGTTGCAGACTGAGAGAGTGAGAGACGGAGGGAGGGTGAGAGGGGAGGGAGGAAAGAAAAGTTGGGGGTGGGGGGATGGAGGGATTCAGGTGACTGATCACTTACACTGAGGTCGAAATGAAATGTGTTATGTCATTTCCAGTGAAAAGTGAAATGTGTGTTTAGTCTGTTTGCGCGTTTGTATAATATAGTTTGGGTGAAGCAGAGCCCTGTGTGTGTGTGTGTGTGTGTGTGTGTGTGTGTGTGTGTGTGTGTGTGATGAGTGTTTTTTTCTATCAGCCTCTGAGTGTTTCATATTTCCGGAGACATCAAAGGCAAACATAATTTCCCTTCTTTAAACGTTTCTTTACCATCATACTACTGAAAGAGAGAGAGCGAGAGCGAGAGAGAGAGAGAGAGAGAGCGAGAGCGAGAGAGAGAGAGAGGAAAATGTCATCCCGTTTTATCTTAATTGTTGTGTAATCTGTCTGGTCTGTGTGGGCTTTGACACCCAGCCTCCGTGTTCAGGTAGATGATGATTGTCGTCCACTCCAGTGAATGAAAATAACAACTTCCTCACCAGAATAAATGCTAACATGGCTAAAAAAAAGAAGAGGCAATTCATCTGGAAGTAAAAAATATTTGTAATGCCCTTTTATTTTTGTTCTATCTGCAGACTGACACCAAATGGCCTTTTATGGTAACTCTATGCATTGCAAAAGTGTGTGCATGGTATCCATTGTTGTCCATGATGGAACTATGAGTCTCTATGTGGGAGTAACTTCGCTTCAGATGCCGCTTTCCAAAGACACGGCAAATATATTTTACGAGGAGTCGTACTTTTGTGAGTCTTTGGAACAAACCCTACTGAGACCAGTGATTCTGTCGGGTCCACTGGTTTAGATCACTGGGGGGCACTGGACCTGTTTGACATCCTGTTGGATTGCTGAGGTTGCAGTGGACCCTTGTAAAGCTGTGACTGAACCACACAAAATGTGTTAGTTTTCTCCAAAATGAAGTAAATCTGGATTAGCACATTTTCCTCTACAGCTTCACGAACCTGTCTCTGTAATAACTTTTATCAATCCAGGATAATCAAATGAATAAAATTGTTATCGCAATACGGCCTACTGCAATTTCTTTTTTTGCAAAAATCATAGGAGGCGTAACATTTGTTGAAGGCCAAATGTGTGTCAAAATACCATTTTAAATTAAATATTGCGATTTCTTGGCCTACACGTCATATTCTACAGACTTATGAAATCATCTTGGTTTGGTACAGAGCCGTTCCCTCCAATAATGCAAATCATTCCGCAATTGCAAGACAAGTCAAAGTACTGGCAAATTATCCAATCCAGTAGAAAAATGTGAAAAAATATTCATGATACTGTATATATATATATCTTCATATCTTTCACTGTTTATACAGTCTATATTGTTTTACTACTTACACCACAATGCACTACTTTATCTAGCACATTGCACATTGCACTGCACTTTCACGGCACTTCTGATCAGATGCTGAACTACATTTCATTGTTATAATAATGAAGTTGAATCAGAATATAGATGTGCGGGAGAGATATATAGAGGGGAGTTATGGTTGAAGGACAAACAAGCAACGTATAGCAAACACAGACGTACACACAGACGCACACACACAGACGCACACACACAGACGGACAGACGTACAAACAAACACACACACACCACGGCGTGTCGGTTCCACACCAAATGTGCCGTCTGCGACTCTCAGCTCCCAACACACTATTTATTAGGCTCTCGCTCTTCTAACCTCGGCTGCTAGCGTAACGTGCAGCCTCCTCCCTCCTCTCCTCCTCCTCCTCCTCCTCCCTCCTCTCCTCCTCCTCCCTCCTCTCCTCCTCCTCCCTCCTCTCCTCCTCCTCCTCCTCCTCCTCCTCCTCCCTCCTCCTCCTCCCTCCTCCTCCTCCCTCCTCCTCCTCCCTCCTCTCCGACTCGCAGACATCCCTCATTCTCTGCATCAAGTCTGGATCGCTCAGCAAGAAGAGGACCGCTTTGTTCTCTACACTCCCACACAATCAAACAGTGATGTGAAAGATGTGATCAAAGCATAACAATATTTTATATTTTTCAGAAATTAAAAATATAGTAGGTTTGGGTTCTGATAACTGTCTCTATTTTGGATATTTTTTTTCCCTTAGCATTTTTTGTTTCTACTATTTCTGTTGATATTTATAAAAAATAAATAAAAAGGTCAGGGGTTGCATGACAGATCTAAGGGGCAGTGAGACAATAAACAGGAAAGAAAGGAAGATAAAACATTTTTTCTTCTAACTGTCTTCTTTTCTAATAACAAAAAACAATAAGAAAACTGAAAATGTCCACAATTGGCTTGACAGAACATTTCTTCAAAGGCTAAAGCATTGCCACGGGTTTGAAACATTCTGAGTCGGCACTTATACCTCAAATATTGGTGATAATGTAATTTACTTAATCCAAACAAACACAACTTCAAAAAATCCTTCTTAAAAAGGCCTTTTCGCAACAAATTGAGCCTTTAAGATTCCTAGAAAATGATCAAACACAAACGGATTCATATTGAAAACAATGTTAAACTCACTACCAGATTAAACGTGCTTTCCTCTAATCTCCACACTTCTTCCAAACTATTATCCCGGGGACCTTTTCTGCTCTGGAAAGTGGGTCTCTCGTTGTTTCTGCAGTGACATTGCTAACAGTCAGGGATTCGGCATCTCATTGTTGAATAGAAACAGGGAGAATCAGCAGGTATAAGGAGGGCAAACGGGAGGAAGAGGGAGGCTTGACTGGGCATGCCCATCGGTCCCGGGTCACTGGAGCTCAATCCCTGCTCACTTCCCTTCTTCCCTCTGCCGTCTCTATCCTGCCACACCAGCGTGGAGGGGGACAGGGGGGAGGAAAAGCCTGGTGTTGGTGTTTGGGGGGGATGACATATGGGGGAGGAGGAGGGAACAGTCCTCTATAAGCTACATCTCCTCCAGAACGGAGTTTCCTCTCCAAGCAGCATTCCTCGTTTTATCAGTCCCAATAATCTGCCGTTCTCATCGTGCCCAAACAGGGAGAGCCAGAGTGTGAGTGCCTCTCTCTCTCTCTCTCTCTCTCTCTCTCTCTCTCTCTCTCTCTCTCTCTCTCTCTCTCTCTCTCTCTCTCTCTCTCTCTCTCTCTCTCTCTCTCTCTCTCTCTCTCTCTCTCTCTCTCTCTCTCTCTCTCCCCCCCCCCCCCCCTCCCCCCCCCCCCCCTGACACTAACTCTCTCTTTCTATGTCTGTTGGCTGTTGATAGAGTGATAAAGCCGGGAGAAAAACAGTGATCTGTCTGTCGCGTAGAGGAAGTGGGCGCTCCGTCCCGAGGACAGAGCAACGCTCCAAAAATCGCAGAGAGCCTCGAAGAAGGAGGCGAGAGAGGGAATGCTACTGAACACACTCGTGCTCTACTTGAGCTTTTCATACCGCGTTATACTTCTTTTCACAGGTAAATGTTGAACTTTAAACTCCACAACAATTGTAATTACAAAATACTTTGCATTGAAATAGTTTTCATATAAATCATGTGAAGATCTAAAAATATACTAAGAACGGTACTTTATTAAACTAACAACAGAATATAATATGAAATATGTGAGGCAGAAAATAAAGGCAAACTGTTTGAGGGAAATCACAGACCGGTTGAACCACCATAATTGGCACTTTGCCACACTATTGTGCTCATGAGGGGCTATTAGTGACGATGTGAGCGCTCTCTTTCTGTTTCACCATCGACAGTGGTTTAGATAATCTAACTACACTTGTTTACGACCTGTCTAATTGTATGCTTGTGTTTATTGCACAAGTCAAAGATTTTATTCTCTTCACAATTTTATTGCAGGACTTTTATGAGCGCTTTTACATTCTGGTGCCACTAGTTTTGAGTAAGTAAAATTGATCAACATTTCCTGTGTGTGTGTGGTGGTGTGTGTGTGTGTGTGTGTGTGTGGGGGGGGGGGGCACAAAACGGATAAACGAAGGAGCTCCGAGAATGATTGAGTGAGAAATAGAAATAAATTGAGCAAGAGCCAGAGAGTGGGAGAGAGAGAGAGAGAGGACGGAGCAGCCTTAGGGTTACAGGAATGTGGGGGCTCCTGAGTTCAGGAGTGTGTGTGTGTGTGTGTGTCATACTAGTGTGTGAATACTGGGGCGACTGAAGGGAGCAGCCCCAGAATTAATTACCCAATCAAGATAAGAAGCCAGGGAAAGACATTAGAGAGGTCACACTACAATTAACCTCGGAGTCTAAACCAACCACACACACACACACACACACACACACACACACACGCAATTAAAAAGTCATAGAGCTGGAGGTTCTCTGCAGAAAACGCAGTGAATGAAAGTCACAGTTCGATAGCACCTTCACGCCCTTACTTTCACTGACCACTCAACCCGATGTGCTTTTATTTTGAAGCATTTCCTGTATTCTGTTATTTTTGGGGAGGTATAGTGAATCTACCTGTCCGGTTCCAGAAACCCTGGCAGAGCCGGCTTGTTTACAGTGGGATATTGAGTGAGTCGGGGGCTCGAGTGGAGTGGAGTCGGATGTGGTTCACACATTCCACCAGAGACTCAGATTACACTGCAGGAAACACCGGCCCTGCAAGACACACACTGCTTGACTCTGTGATTTATAAACACACCGCTCTAAGGGACACACACACACACACACACACACACACATTCAAATCTCAGCGACTCGCTCTGAGCCGGTGCTACACCTCCATCCCTCGCTCACTTTCCTCTCCTTCCTTCCTGCCTTTCCTGTCATTCTCAAACTCTCGGCTCTCAGCTCCGCTTACGTTTTCTCCCTCGGCCGCTGATCACAATGAAGACACCAAGGAAGACATCGTTTCATAATTTTGCGAGTCTGTTTCACAAACATTACAGCATCCTAAAAATATGATTAAAAAGGTAAATAAAGCCCCTGTCCTCCATGAACTCATCCTCGACAACACTCTGGACTTCCTCCTGCTCACTGAAACCTGGCAACAACCCAATGACTTCTTCTCCCTCAACCAAGCAACCCCCCCTGGCTACAACTACATCTGCAAACCCCGCCCCTCCCGCCGTGGAGGTGGCCTCGCCGTTATTTTCAACCAGAACTTCCAGATCACAGAACTTACCCTTCCCTCAGTATCATCGTTTGAATTTCTCGCCTTTAAAGCTCTTTCCTCCTTGACAGTCATCCTCATCTACCGGCCACCTAAACCAAATCCCTCCTTCCTCTCTGATTTTACTGAACTCCTCGCACTGGCCTCATCTCTCTCTCCACGTCTGCTGCTACTCGGTGACTTAAACATCCACATGGATTCCCCCACCTGCAAGTTCTCAACAGAGTTCACCATCTTACTGGACAACTTCACTCTCATCCAACATGTCACATTCCCCACCCATGAAAAAGGACACATCCTCGACCTGGTCTGCTCCATAAACCAACCAGTGCTCGACCTCCATCCATGCCTCTTCCCCCTGTCTGATCATAAACTGGTACGGTTCACCATCCCTTCTCCAACCCCACGCCCTCGCCTCAGAGAAATCTCCTTCCGCAACCTCAAATCAATTGATCCTCACCATCTCTCTGACCTGCTCTACACCACCCTCCAGCTGGACTCAACCACCACCTCCCCTGACGATCTCACAAACCATCTCAACTCCACCTTGTGTACCTCCCTCGACACTCTGGCCCCCCTCAAAACAAAAAACGTCACCTTTAACATCTCTTCACCCTGGTACACACCCGCCCTCCGGAAACTGAAACAAACTGGCCGCCAACTTGAACGTCTGACAAAAAAATCATCACTCACAGTCCATCATGAAGCCTACAAACTCCACCTCAATACCTACAAAGATGCCCTCACTGCTGCCAAATCTGCCTACCTCTCCACCACCCTCCACCATCTGGCCCCCTCATACCTCACTGACCTCCTGTCCCCCTACCAACCCTCACAGTCCCTCAGATCCATCTCAGCCGGTCTCCTCTGCTTCCACAAGTCCAAACTCCGCAGTTTTGGGGACAGAGCCTTCTCCAGGGCAGCTCCCAGGCTCTGGAACTCCCTCCCCCAAGAGATCCGCACCTCTGAGTCCCTCAACATCTTCCGGTCCCGCCTCAAAACCCATCTCTTTACCTCTGCCTATCTGTAGCCCCCTTTTTCTTCTGTGATTATATCTTGTTTTGCTTTGTCTTGTTTTCTTTTGCTTTGTTTTTGTTTTTGTCTTGTATTGTCCAGTTTTTCTTTACCTTCTAATCTTGCTCCCTGTAAAGCGACTTTGAGTCTATGAAAAGCGCTATATAAATTCCATTTATTATTATTATTATTATTATTATTATATATATATATATATATATATATATATATATATATATATATATATATATATATATATATATATATATATATATATATATATATATATAAGCAACAGCTGCAGTGTTCTTATTCAGATGCATTTACATGGAGCCTTTTGTTCACTAGTAACTAACCATCTGTGTGAAGCAGCCCGTTCTGGGGGTTATGGTTTAAGACACACTTCTGCCTATACTGCCTTCATTTTATAATTTTCTAGGGAGATTGTCTTCAATAGAAAAGGTATTGTATTGGTCATTTGCACCATTTCATATATAAAACTACATATGTTTATCAATCAATATCTGCAGGAGTAATATCCTGACAGAACTGACGCTTCAGTAAAAAGACAGTAAATTCATAAATTCGATGCAAAAATCTATTTCCTGATAGAAGATATTATCCATGTTGCCCGGACGAGGGCATCATGTTATACCATTCTTATTGGGGTAGGAAGCAGCAGGCTTTATGGGAAATGTAGTCCAAACACTGATGTTCAAAAAAAGCAGGATACATAACTAGATATAACCTTCAGGAACAAAACTACATCTGGAAGAATGATTCATTTGTATTCTCTGTCCCATAATCCTCACATTAGAGCCCAACATTCAAAACAGAAAACATAATTTATAAAAAATGTCAGCGCGGTGAAGGCGAGCACTGGTCCCAGTTCAGCCAGGGGGTTGAGGTCTGAATGGCTGCCCAGTCCCGCCCCTTCTCTCCCATCTGACAGTCCAACGACCGTGTTCCCGAAGTCCCTCAGTGGGGAACTCTGGGTAATCAAGCCCAGCTGGGACTAGGGGGCAAAGACGCAGGCTGAGATGGCTCACCCTTTTCTCCCTCACCCTGTCAACAAGGCTCTCTCCCTCTCTCTTTCACCTCGTCTGGCAGGTTTCTCTCGTCAGGCCCAGCGCCGGGTCGGGCTGCTGATAGCGCAGGAATCCTGGCCCGCCGTCCTCGGTGCTCCCTCACTATCTCTGGGGGGCCTGCGTATTACTATAAAGGTGCCGGAGAAACACCGATCCGTCACACCGCTGACATCGCGGTACCAACAACCGGGTCACATGCAAATGAAGGCATCGCAGGAACAACCAGACCCTCGGACCCCGTCGGACAGCCGCCGACAGCCTGAAGCCGAACTGGAGACGGCGAGCCCAACAACCTACTCCACTGTGTGTCCCCGTCTTCATCAATGCCCCTTTATATTCGTACACCTTCATATCTAATGTGGCTCCACACTGCTGCCGTGTCTCCCTGTTTCTGTCTGGCAGCAGGACCGGGTCAGTCTGTGTGTAGGACTGCTGAGGGCCCCAGGGTGGTTCCGCTCCGACGGTAGGAGGAAACTCCTTCAGGAAATACCAAACTGCCAGACACACACACACACACACACACACACAATCCACAATCTCTCTTTCTTCTACAAGCAGACTAAAGCTCCTGCACAAACGGCCCGGGTTAAGAAGCCCAGCGCTCTTCTTTCAGTTTCAGCACCGACCGGGTCTACTACTCTCTACGTAGTTTGCGTTCTCAACCTGTGGTGTCACACGACCCGGGGTTGAGTTGAGGCCAGGCTTTTTATTGCAATAATTATAGCTCAATTAAACAATAAATCAAAAAGGTTTCTGCCCCTGAGAGGCCAACCGCTCCACTCAGAGTAGTAAAAGTTGATAGAGTTATGTGCTTCCTGAGTAAAAAAAAAGTGCTTAATTAGCATGCAGGAACATCTTCGTACAAGATTATACAAAAATGAACAAACGCTGCGGGCTGCAGTGTGGTAGTATTTGTCAAGCAGTTTTGTCTATTATTGAGCCTGAACATCTTTTTTTGATATAAAAAAAAAAGAGTTTTGTTGAATCGAGAGAAAACAACATGACGCTCGTGGAGATATTCCAGCTTCTTTTGCCAAGCTTTTAGTCTCAATGTTAAGACTGTTTTGACTGTGTGTGAAACTGCAGCAGCGAAGTGAAGTTCCCTCTCCTCAAAGTCGGAGCTGCGGAGTGGAAGACGTGCATGTGCATCCAAAAAATAAATCATGTCATCCTCCCCCTGGCATATTCAAATCCTGATAGGTTAGCAATTACGCAACATCCCTGTTGTTTTGCATGCTGATATCAGTGGCGTGCGGCTCTCTCTCTTTAGGATCAGTGTTCTCTGTAGATAAGCTGCTTCACATCTTCATATTTTTTTGAATTCTTGATGGAATTGAAATGTCAAGAGAGAAAATAAACTATGCACATGTAAATTAAATGATGTACAGGTTGGAGAGAGTTGCAGTAATTCACATGATGGCATCTTTCAAGATGTCTCTCACTCATCTGACTGACTGCAGGTGAGGTTGTTGCACTAGAATTCGCAAAAAGACCTAATTATAGAAGTTTTGTCAGAATGTCTTCAGGTTTTACTGCGGTTTACTGTGCAGTAAAACCTGCAAACTTTAAAGCATGCAGCTCAGCTGCCACAGCAGAGACCCAGGTTCAATTCCCAGCTCTTTTTGAAAAGCAGCAAAAAAGGATGTATTTTTAACATTTTTCAAAAGTCTTGTGCTAAGGTCAGATAGTTTGTGGTGGAGATGATAGCTTGGCTTTGCAAATGTTCCCAGATTACACAATATTTGGCGTGTTTGTAGAAAGTTTTCTTTTGCAGTCCAGCACCGTCAAACATGACATATGTTGTAATTCGGATTGCAGTTTTAAATGGTTTTCAAAAAGTTGTTTTTTTTCTACACTCATTTCAAGTTACTGTTTGTCTAATGTGCACCTCTGCGTGTGTGTGTGTGTGTGTGTGTGTGTGTGTGTGTGTGTGTTTCCAAGCTGTGGCTCTGTGGCTGACCACAGGAAGTTCTAATCAGCAGCACGGTGTAGCTGCTACCTTCCCTTTCCCCCGGTGACCTCATCCACACCCCTCTCCCTCCACAATAGAGATACCAGGATCACATTACAGACTCTGGGGGTCAAGGGTCAATCCCATTTTTCAGCCCTCTCTGTCCCTTTTTCCCCTTACAAATCCTTTCCCAGGGGTTAAAGCCTCCCGTCACCTAAATTCACATCAGTTCACGCGTGGCGAGGGAGTGGTATCCGTCGGAAACCCTCCGTCTTCTCCCCCCCCCCACCTCCCACCCTCTTTTTAGTGTCCCTTTGACAGACAGCTCTCTGATCTCAGGGACCACTCACATAAAGACATGGACATGGTTAAAACATGTTTAAAACACTGCTGGCCTCTTTGTGTCATTGTGCTGGTGTGTCTCTGTTACACGCCGGTTAAAGTCTGTATTTTACTGCTGCAGAGGATCGGGTTACTGGGAGGCAACGCTGAGCCCGTGATGACCTCCTGCATTGGAATCCAACCATTTTACAATAATAATGCAATGTAGCAGGATATATTTTGGGTACCAAGGGTTCCCACAAGTAAAGGTCCTGCTCATATTCTGCACAATTAGCCCTTTTCCACTGCAGGAACTTAATCTGTTCCCGGAGGCTTTTAAAAAGCTGAACTTTTAAAGATCCTCGAGAGCCCTTGGTGCAAAGTTGATACTTGCATTTCTGTATAAAAAAAAAGAACGGAAATTAGAAAATATTCTAATAAAAATACAACACTACTTACCACTTTGTCATTATTCGGTTTGCATGCATGCATATATATATATATACATACATACATACATACATATAAACATACACATATATATATATATATACACATACATACATATACATATATATATATACACACATACATACATACATATACACATATATGTGTATGTATATATATATACACACACATGTATATATGTATACATATATACACACATGTATATATGTATACATATATACACACATATATATATATATGTATACATATATACATGTGTATATATATATATGTATGTATGAATGTATGTATGTATGTATGTATGTATGTATGTATGTACACACATATATATATATATGTATATATATATATATATATATATATATATATATATATATATATATATATGTACAACAAGTCAAAGTTAAATAAGCACATTCAGCTCATTTGGGGATTCCGGGGGACATTTGGTGTTCTGAATTTACAGCTCTGACACAAACCTCTGATTGGCTTCGTCTCCATAGAAATTGTGTCTGAGTTTGAGGTTTTTAGACTAACTCTGTAAAAAAATAAAATAATCCAGAGACCAAGCTGAAATAATGAAAAATAAACCTAAAGCGACGAGGAGATTCCCGTGTCTCCAAGTTAAGGACATCAACGTTGAAGTGGGAATTCACAGCGGTGAGAAACGCTCCTGTCACCAGCGGCTCCTTCCACTTTGCAAACGTATACATGTGGCCGATTCGGGGGAAAATAATAAGAGTCAGACCGGCCACTTAGTATGACATACACATGGCTGACAGCAGAGCAGTGCTCGAAATCATAGCTTCTATACGACAGAAAACCGCTCCCAAACCTCACACAAGCGTGCTGTCCCTCAACACAAGCTTTTCATCATGGTGTGGTTTCCTAATCCCTTTTAATTACACTTTAACAATCAGACAAGAGAACAAGAGCATAACGTCACAGACTCTGACAGGTGATCATACACATGTCATGTTAATAAAGCCTCATTTAATTGCACTGAATAGAGAGAGAGGGAAAGAGAGCGAGTGACAGCTGGACGAAAGAGGAAGTGGCGCTCATCAGATATGCGGGCCTATGGAAATGAGTTCAGACAGAGGGACGCTGCCGTTACCGTGACATTGCATCAAACTACTTCAAACAGCTTCATGGCTCAGCGGCTACATAGATTAAACAGTCCGGGAATTGTGCCCGGGACCTATAATGTTATTGATCGGTATCAGCTGCAAAAAGCCCATTTGATTTTTAACCATCGCACTCTGTAAAAACATAACCAGGATTTAATGAAGGAGTCAAACTTACAGCAATAGCCCTTTACACTTTTTAATCATTTTGTTTTTTTGACATAATACTAGGAGTCAATGTAATCAGGGTAATTCCTATTTAGATATTCTAATGCATGGTGTAAGCAGGATCAATACGTCTCTGCTGATTGATGCACACACATGCTGCGTGTTTATGGGATACCATACAAGTACAATGCAAACGTCTGAAAACCACACCAGTGCGTGTTCACTGATGGTTCTACTTCAGTCATGTGAGCTCCTGAACCATCAGGCAGGACCCGTAAATCTGGAGCAATAAAGAGTTGAACTGAATGATGAAAGAAAAGACAGTGAATGTCATGTGCCTTGCAAGGCATATATATATAAGGCAAATACTAACATATATATTCAATATTAAAGGACGAAGGGCAACACATTTGCAATCTGGACTTGGTAGATCTAGTCAACTATTTATTTTAGTGGACTTCAATTTGAAAAGCTTTCGGGTTGGGAGTCATTAAACCTATTCAAATATTTATAGGAACTAGTTAAAAAAACGCTGGAATGGATTTAAACTACGGGTGAAAACGTGCAACCATTTTCTACAACCTTGCCTTTTATCGTTTTCCATCCAGAGCAGCAGAGCGCCCGGCGGTCAGCGATCGTTCCAGACTGCAGAATTCCAGGTGAGGAAACAGTGAATGGCTTTACTGGGAACCGTCTTGGAAGAGGACACCCAATTCCTCTCTAATATACGGAAACCTTTTAAAATAATGCTAATATTTCACGCTCCCTTTGTGTGAAAGTACCGTGGAGCTCTGCCAAACATCCAAACGCTGCCCTGATAGCCGTTTCGTGTCTAGTGTCATAAATTCAGCCGGTGGAGCTCCACAAAGCTTGTTCAATGGATAAATCTTACTGCTCATGAAAGCCATTTGCTCCTTTATGTCTGTCTGGTGTTCAAACATTCACCTCAATCCATCAACGCTGCAAACTGTCAGAACACTAAGGCCTCTCCTTACCTCACATTTCCCCTTATCGCTGGCTTCCACTGAGAGGAATCTGAGGAATCCTGGAGCTCAGTCTGTTCGCCAACACCCAATACGACACGGTGAACCGCGCACAGACACGCACACAAAGTGCTCCTTTTAAAACGCAGACTAATTCCTGACACATAAATCGCGCAAATTGATCACAGATGCTGGCGCTAACTACTGCGGCTGAGAAGCAAGAGTGGGATGAAACGACTTAATGGACAATGACGTGTGAATCTGAGCTTTGGGACGATGTTTTGAGCGGTAATAAAGTCACAGAGGCCGACTGCCACCTCTTCTTGTTTTAAGACCTATGGTACGGTATAGGAACTCCACCCAGTGAAAAGGGCTGACTTTGCTGCCTCAGCGCTTCCATCCAAAGGGCTGCGGTTCAGTTAGAGGTCCCGCTGCCTCGGCCCCGAGATGAAGCACCTTCAGAGAGCCAGCAGTCCTAACTGGCCCCTGGCTTCCACCGCCGGCCTCTGACTGACACCGCCGCACTGCCAGAGACATAAAGCAGGATAATAATAGCTGCTCATTCCTCCCTAACCCATACCGACAGACCAGACAGGCCCACGCCGTCCACATCCATGTGTGACTGCACGATAAAAGGTGAATACCTCCGTCTACTGACATCAGCAAGCCACGAGCTCTTGGTAGGTCGTTGCCTCCGTCTGGTGCTTTTTGTGACAACATTGTAATAAAGGCAAAATAGTCCCTTAAGAGGAAAATTCAATACGGTGTCATTTTTGTCCATATTTTCTTCCGGTTATGATAATAATGTGGTAAAATAGAGCTTTAAGAGCGGGTGCATAGTGTATCACTAAACTTCTCCTTTGGAAGTAAAGAATGAAACAAGACCCAAAACGTCAATTCTATAAGAACTGTGCGATCTACAAGTAGCAAAAACAAGTCAACAACTTAAAATACATTACCCAGAAATCATTAGCAAGAATTAACTTGAATAAACTGATATATCAATACAGGATGTTTCAGGCTAATGCTTCTCTTCAGCTTGCAAACTAGTGACACAGGGAGGGCATTGCCCTAAAATGACCCCATATTATCCATCACTTCTCCCTGTCCTTATGACAGTGAGGTTGACAGCTATGTGCTTTTGAGAGCAGATGTATGTTGACGTTTATTGCCTGTAGACATTCATTTTAAGAGGGCAGTTTGAGTGTCTATTCATTGTATGGTGCTGTATCACTATAATCAACCTGGTGGCTCTAATGCTATATTAACCCAAAGGAATGAGGGCCACAAGAATGAACATAAGACCCACATTGTGAAAGTGTGCCTTGAAGAAGTAGAATATGAAACAGCTGATAGGATGAAGAGCATCTTTTGCTTTCAAAAACCTCTCAACCAGCAATTTGAAGAGCAGTCCAACCTAATACTGGGGAACCAGCCATGATATTTCAGGCTTCTTTAAACAGCAGATATTACGCAACAAAGCAGGCCAACTGTTAAATCTTCTCTGGGGCACCGGCACAGAAGTGTATGAGTTACTGCCTGCCAGGAGCCATTATGTCAGCAGCACACACACACGTGTGTGTGTGTGTGTGTGGGGGGCCATACCTGTTTTTCTCATTGTTAGGATAAATTATTTTCTCCACAGCGGGATGTGACACCGTTGCTCCAATCGTACATGAGCTGTCTACCAGCGGTGCTACAACGTCCGAGAAAGTTGAGAAAGTAAATGGTGTGGATTTAACTCGGGTTATACAAAATCTGCTAAGAAACTAACTCACCGGACAGCAACTACAGCAGAGCTCGTCCTCCAATCAAAGAAAGTGTAAAGCTCATTCTGTGTGTGTGGAGACAGCACTACAAGGATTCTGGGAGTAGATTTATGAGGTCTGGACCGCCAGCATGGAGTCAAATGAAACCCAACACCAGCTCCGTTTCTTCAGCGAGGCCTACGGACCGAGCACCTCATGCCTGCCGCTACAAAAGACACCATTCGGGCTATAAAAGGTGTCTCTCTGCTTTAACTAAGGGCTTGTCGCATGGTCCGACAGCGGCTGCAGCCCCCTCCTCCAAACCCCCGTTTGGCATGGGACTGCGAGAAGATGCCCAAAAGTGTGAGGCGTTGTCACCATTTAAATGACTATAGGACTCCATGGTTTCCCCTCACCTTTGACTGCCGCCATATGGAACGGCGGAAAAATGTTTTGCTTTCCAAAGTAGACGGGCGACACCGTGTACAAAATACTGCAGTTCATCTTGACCATACCTCGCTTTTGGTGAAATATTTGGTTTCCTTATATATTTTTTTATTTACCTTGCTTCTTTCAGTTGGTATAGTTTATTCAAGATGTGCTTTTGTCATGCTGTTGGTTTTTGAAATGCTTTACAAATGAGCACTTTGCAACTGTGTTTTTGAATAGTGCTCTAAATATTGAGATCAATATTACTATGTTATTGTATTCCTTCCATCCCATCACTACTGTGTCAATGGATTGCATACTCCCACAGCTACAATGTAACATGTTTTATTATTTTAGGTATTTAAAAGAAGAAAGACACAATTAAACTCTGCCAGGTTGACATCTGTTCTTTTTCTTAAACTGAGTAATGAAACTAAGGTTTGTTTTTCTTTAGTTTATATTCAGGGATAACGGGGGATGAGGGTTAAACAACACTGCCCATTTGTTCAGCCTGGTACCACCTAGACCTGCTAAATATATCATGTGGCTTTAAACTTTTGAACTCAGATTTCCCCCCTTGAATTTATTTCTTAAGCAGCCTTGACGTGAGAAAATACGTCTCCTTTCCAACATCCCATGTATTCAACATCATGTATATTATGTCTCTGCTGGTTGTAACTATGATGCTTACCCTCGATGAATTCTTTAAACCTCCATGTTTTCATGGCTGCACCATAACATCATTTGGAAATGTCCAAGTCGTTATGGGGGGCGTTTCAATCAGAGGGTCGGTGGTTCAAACCCCGGCTCAGCCAGTCCATGTCGTTGTGTCCTTGAGCAAGGCACTTAACCCTAATTGCTCACCGTTGCTGTGTCTATGGTCTACTGTATAGCATGTAAGTCGCTTTGGATAAAACTGTCAGATAAATGAAATGTAATGTAATGTTATATAATTTTTTACACAATGTTGTAAACATTTCCCATAGTTTTGTCTTTAACGGTTTATATCTCTCGAGTTCTTGATTAAATGTTAAAACAAAGTTGTTGTGGGTTTGAGCAACGCCTGGCTGTAAAACATGTGTTTGTAACGATGCTCCAGGTTGAAAAGAGTTTTGCTCAGACACACTTTCACATACAAGTAGTATATATTGTGTTTTTCTTGGTCATCCCTATATTCCTCTCTATATTTATAAAATATAAGTATTGAATCTCAAATACGGATAAAAATAGCTTTTCTTCTGTAGATTCTCATCATTTTAGACACATATTTAACAACAATACAGCCAGAAATCCACTGTAAAACAGAGGGATCTTGTGATTTTCGAGGCAGGGCTTATATAATATCAATATTGAAAGACTTACATTTCTTTGTTATGAATAGCACCAAGGGATGAACTGAGACAATGAGTGTGCACTGACGCTGCTTACGGTATTCATACTGCTATTTAAAGTGTGCACATTTGCGTTTTGGGTGTGTTATTATATGGGCTTACACATTACACACAGATAGTACATCATTGAGGCATGCAGCTCTCGTTTGTTTGTTTTATTTAAAATATTTTAGCACAATACATCCAATTTTAGAGCTGCACTTGTATGACAATGAGCCATGCAACTTCAACATGAGCCCAGACGAGCTAATTGCATAGACACATTGTTCGTGCTCATGCACCTCAGGCTCTAATTAATTAGTTTAGGTTTTCAATAACCCGCGGCTTGCTAACAAGGTCTTGGTTCTGGTGTCCAGCTTTGCTCAGCCCATGCATGGTCTGCGGGCGCAATCGAAGACTCATGAGATCACTGGCTGAAGTAGTGGAGGCAGGTCGCAACACTTCATCACAAAGCCACAAGGAATGCATTCAACATCCCACACCCATGATATCTTCCATGGGGGAATTGTCCTTTAAGCCTGAATAAAGCCAGATCAGTCAGGTATGTCTTTGTCAGGTTGATGACCTCAGCAGATATGTTATAAAGGTTTTCCACAACACCCGTCGCCTTTATTCTGCTGGATCACTGGGACTATTGTGTACGCTCCTCATCCGATGACCACGGGACTGATGAGGTACAAGAATATGCAGCGGAGGGAATTGGTGACGCACGCCTCGCTGCTGGAATGACAGCCATCAGAAGAGAGGAGGAAGTTTAGAACCGAGACTTTGAGACGTGCACGCGCACTTACGGACAGACGGTTGACAGGTGCGAAGGTGCGGTGCGTCAACAGGGCTATTGTTAGGGGCCGATGTGGGAGCTTTGATTCATACCTGCAGTCGAAATAGAAAGAAAAAAAACAGGCCTGGCAACTTCTTACAACCCACAAGTAGCATTTCATGCTACAGTTTCTGCCATGCTGTAAGAGCTCTTTCCTTCATGCATTGGCTCTAGGCTGTTTGCTTTTTGAAAAAAATGAAAAGATTTAGCAACACAAATAAAACTCATCCTGAAACGACAAAGTGTGCATCGTGGTGCGTCCGCTCATGTGTATGCCGCACACGCTCCACACTCACGAGTCACGCGGGCCGATGGTATGCAGCACAGCCGCTTTTCATGCTTGTTTGTGCCGCACAAGAATAAACTTGCATGTTTAAAACAAAAGGATGATCGATGACTGCACTGCCGATGAATGTTGGTACGTGACTCCAACAACGCCTCATCTACATCTTTCCCTTTTCAATACATGGGAACTTCTGACGGTGATTCCTCGGTATAAATCAACTGCCTCCAACTCATGCCACTGTAAACCGCAGTGATGTCAGCGTAATGATCCTGCATGATCTTGTGTGATCTTGAGTTATTAATTAACTGACTAGTGGAACATTTGAGAATAACAATTTTGACAATCGATTAATCTTTGGAGTCATTTCTCAAACTTCTCATTTGAAGATGTCACATTGGGCCCTGGGAATTAATGATGTGCATTTCCTAATATTTTCATACATTTTTTAAACTCTTATAAAAATGTAAATGTAACTTAAAAACAAGAACAATAAGTTGATTTCGTGGCTGTCTGATGGAACAATAACGTTTTCGATGCTGGTCTCTAGAGTGTGTAGCTGGTAGGTGACAAAGGGGGCAACTGTCTCTCAGCTTTTTCTGACGGGAGGATAATCTCGCCCGGAAGGGCATTCCAGTGTCACCAATGCTGGTTGCGTCCCCGTGACTGAGACGCAGACATTAAGTGCGAAAGGGCGAGGAGTTCTGTGAAACACTGATGGGACCGAGAGCGATAGAGACAGATTGGGAGACAACTTCCCATTCATCACCCCCTCCCCTCCTCCTCTGCACGAGAGGTCGGACGCAAACCACATAGCTGTCACTCAACTCGCAGCAGTTAATCCCCTGCAGCGACACATGAACTTGGAAGTATGGCAGCAGGCCCGCGTTGACGCGGACACGCGCAAGTGTGTGCATGCACGTAGACACACACCAATGCAAACGCATGCACGTACTAACTTGTGCGCCGACATAATCGCCGCACAACTAAGTGCTTCCAAAGCTAACTGCGACAAATTCTGATCTGCAATACATATTTCAGGGTTGAAGTTTAAACAAAAGAAAAGAGAGAAAGCTCTGCAGTGATCATCAATCATGTCACACACGTTGTTGGGGAACTTCTGTATTGGATACGTAATATCATTGGGAGTATTGAAGGGAAATGGGAATGACATTTAAAAGAAACGCCATTTCAAAACTTAATTGTAATTCCAGATTTTGTGTCAGATTCTCTGTCAAGTGCCTTCTCAGAGGGGGGGGGGGGGGTATGAGTTGTGTATGAGTTGTAAAAGAAGTGTATGAGTTGTAAAGAAGTGCGAGCTAATGAAAGCACGCGTGATGACTGAGGGTGAACCTCAAGGCACCAGAGGTCTCATAATGGGATGCACCCCACATCACTAAAGACTCAGAGTGGAGATATTCACACAGATAAACACAAGGTTCATGATATAGTTTAGATGGGAGTTGTAGTTTTGACTTTTGTCTGATGAGGGGCTCACACTGTCAGACTCTAAAAGGAAACCTACATTAAGAAGTGTAGGATTCAGATGTTTTGATGTTTGACATAGGGATGAAAAATGAGGAAATGCTGACCTCTAATGCAACAGTTTTGATCCTTCTTTTTTTAAATCCAACTTTAAAAAATCCTCCAACTTCATGTACGATGCAATACAAAATGACTGCAGTGCCCCTATAACTGCCTTTTCTATATTTTGTATAGCCTGGCATATGCCATTCCTGACTTCCAATGTAGAAAATATGCCGCCAATTTCTGTTATTTGCCTGACATTTATTTTATTTTCTATCAAACACTCACACTGGCATCCCTCTGTTCTCCCATACACTGACTGCATGACGTTAGCTGGCCTGCATTGTTATTATCGTCCTCTTGACGTTATGTTTATGTAACGTCTCTTGTCTAGCAATAGAAAAATAAAACCCACCCCACGTACACAACCTCAAGCACAAGAATACGCTGTTCTAATTCCCATGCCTCCTGTCAATCTTAGCATTGCTGGAGGTCCAGCCTTTTAAATCTCTCAACAAGGTCTAAACACAACCGTGAGAACCAGACGAGGGAAACCATCGGATCATACTCGAAATATCCACGGCCATGGCACAACATGTCACCTGGCAACCAAGACTAATCACAACTATTAGAGCACAACACACCGCGGCACGCCTTCGCTAAGCTCAGGCAGAGGCCGCTCACCTGAGCCAAACCTCAGTGCTGGCAGAGACCCACAGGCTGACAGGTCTGATTGACAGCTTTGTAAAGCCAATTCGATGGGAACAGCCATGACAGTTGGAGCAGTTTGCTGCATCTGCAGCAACCCTGACAGCTTCAAACCAACGTCCTTTGCTTTCCCTTGTGGCGTCCTGCAGAAAATGGCTGTGGTTTATTTATTTTCTCAATGAGCATGTTTCGCATCCAGTAAACAACTTCCACGACCACAGAGGCAAACGCGCCGCCACCTCTGCAGCCTCGAGGCTTTGTTTCCCAAATAAACACAAGACAAGTGCACGGTTACACGCGGGGAAACACACACTCGCACCACATGTGAAGCACACCTGCATATTTAACCCCTCCTTGCCCCGCCCGGGTTGATCAACACTGTCCCAGGGGGTTGGGGAGATAAATGAGCTCATGTTAAACACACACACACTGACAGGGATAATGATGAATTACATATATATTAGCACACAGCCTGAGGACACACTCTACTTACGTACAGACACACACAGATGCACATTTTCTTGCACCAAAACAACAAACACCAGGCCAACAGTGTGCAATTAGAATCCAGCTTACTCGCGCACACACACGTGCGCACACACACACACACGCACGCACGCACAGACACGCACACACACACAAACGCACACACACACACCCACATGCGATGACAGGTATTTCCACTTCAGGAGAGCCACAATGCTGAGCTGTGAGTCCGGTGTCAGTCACTTCCTGTCTGAAGGGATCAGAGGTTAAACACTCTTCAGTCTCTTTAACCCCGACCACAGAAATAAAGAGACAGTGAGACAGAGCAGAGAAATCGCCTGCTGTAATTGAACCGTTTCGCTCGTTATCCCTGCAATCTTTACCCCGTTCCCTCCGAGCGACACGTGTTCCAGGTATAGCAGCAGAAACGGCTGGTGGTCCTATACCTAATTCACTGAAACCTGGAAAAGTGAAGTGCAAATCAACACACGAAGAATAGATGAAGCGGCTGACAGATGGAAGTAGAGCTTAAAAAAATAGATTTAATGTTTAATAAAAAATAAAAATAAAACTGTGCTGGTTCTGGGTTCTCAAATGTGAAATCTGCTTTCGACAGGTTTTTCCCCCACTGTAAACTCTGTCTTTTGGTTTGTTGGAACTTGTGACGCCTGATGACAGCAATATTACAGCTCGAACAAAGTAAGTGCTGCAGTGAATGTGCAGGAATTATTGATTCTCTTTTAAACAATGTCATCTTCTTTTCATGCATCTGTCGACCAGGTGTGCTGCAGACCACACTTAGTCTGACCATATGGAGGAGCAGCATCATAGAAACTCAACACAAAACGCCAGCAGTGAGGCTATTTTAATGGCTTTGTTCTGGTCTTTTAATCAATAAAATATTGTTAAAATAGGACATTTGGCATCTCTCAAAATTCACCAAAAATCCCACAGAAAACATTTTGTGTCCTTCATTCTGTGAAACCTTTGAAAGCTGCCTTCACAAATGTCATCAGCTGTCTGGCAGTGGATGTTGCAACTAGTTTCAGCTTCATTGATGGACTGGGTTGCTTGATTCGGTCAGGTTTGCATCAGCAGGTAACTTGTATTGGCCATTAGTCCTTGTATCAGACAAGCTCTTGTGAAAGACACCAAACGGATGACTTTGCAGATAAGCCACCATTGGACTGTCTGGAGTAGTTTTCAGTGTGGATTCTTGGTTAAGACCTTCAATGTATGATCCGACAAGCACAAAGAACACAGGCCCAGGTGTGTGACCGGCGCTTCCATCGCCTCAGCAGTCAGTCAGCGGGGCCTCCTTGCTAATCCTCCGCCGTCACTCAACTGGATCTCAGCTCTAATCTCGCCGGGCCAAAGCTCAGCAGAGGGGAGCTCCTGACAGCTAATCTCGGCCACAACACCCCTGGGTAACCCTACACCGGCCCCAGGGCAGCAGCCACAATACCCCTGGGGCACGCCGATGAGAGAAAGACCTCCCAAATATCAGAGACACTTCACGCCTCGGGAGTGATGGAGGGATACAATGCTGGCTCATTGCTTTGGGTTTGGATGCTCACCGCCGCTGTAAACTCAGGTACAAGCTGATCAGAGAGAGCCAGACGGAACTTTTTCTTCGTAACTTCTGTTTCCGCTAAACTTCCCTCGCCAGCTGAGTGATTCAATCCAACACACGCCCTCGCTATTAAAGTAGAAATTGTCAACGTTGCTTGTCTGAATATGAGCACCCATTCAGCACCAACTGGCAGGATGCAGCCTACATTACTCTTAAAGAGGCGGAGTGGCTTGTTTCAAAGCATACAATAAAGCAGTCCGAGGCTGTCAACCGGACCCCTTACAGCTGATAAGTGCATGGTCGCAGACACAATGACCGGCAATCAGATACATGCAGAGAAAGTATGTAACATTCATGTTAAGGTCAGGTACATAGAACAGGAAATATGTGCTATGCTGTTTCACAAAGTTTATTTAACTGTGTGATTTACACATTGGTGTAGTTTGTTGGTGCCTGTTAAGAGGCACAGCAAGCAAGATATCACAAATTAAAAATACGTAATAATAAAGTATGACGAATGGATAAAACATGCAAAACCACCAGTATGGTCCATGAGGAATAATAGTTTAATTTCCTAGAAATTAACAAAGGAAAGTTTCAAGTGTGAAGATCATGGTGGTCTGTAAGTGAGTGGGCTCACGAGAGTCAACAACAACAACAACAACAACAACAAACAAGACAACTGCTGTCACCCATGAAACACACAAGTCTGAAAAATGTGACTTACCACTTCAGTAGGGCGGAAGAATTTAGGGTCCACCTTTACATGGAGCACTCCCGTCTCCTGGCAACGGCCGATCTCATTCTCATCCTTTCCCTCCCACCTGGAAAGACACCCACGTTATCAGGGAGGGAGCGTTTCCCCACAGCGGCTGGGAGGTTCGGCCGGGCCTTCCTCGGTCTCCCTTATTATCTATTGTGTTCTTTAACGTCTCGTGCAGACGAAACATGCCACCAGTCACACACACAGAGACACCTTCACCGGCATGTCGGTGCCTTCCAGGACGAGGAGGCGAATGAGAGGTGAGACCGAGGTGGGGACTGAAGAGGAGGAACTTTCCAAAATACAGACGTGGAACTCGTTACATTGCTGGATTCACTGAGGACCATCCTACTGTCTCTCAGTCAAAGAACATATATACACCCCGCAATTTATTCTCTCAATAATTGTATTATTCATTTAATAAATATTGATTTCTGGTGGTGATTTTAAACAGGACAGAACCGAAGCATATCTTAGAAAGTAAGACATTCATTTCCTTTCTATGTTAGAAGCATTTAGCAGTAAAGGTTTTCTAGGCTCGTCTTATGTTATGTCCTTTTTGACGGGGATTTGTCAGTAACATTTGAATAATAGACGATCATTATTAATCATTCTTTCATCACAGCGGTCTGGACTGAGTACCTCTATGAGTTCATGCTGTGACTTTAGGGTTAACATTTACGTGTACGTGTATCTGTGGGCACTCACACAATGGTCTTCCCCACGTGCACGAAGGCCTTCTCCACAAACTCCCTCACACTGTGCACCTCCCCCGTCGCTATGACGAAGTCCTCCGGCACCTCCTCTTGCAGCATCAGCCACATAGCCTGAAAGAGACGGAGAGACAGGACAGGGACAGAGAGGTTAAACACTGAGCGCTCATAAAGCTCTGGACCCTGCCCAGCTCGGTCCTGACAGACAGGAAGTGAACCTGCGACCTCTGAGCGAGGCGTTCGCCCGTACCTCTGTCCTGACGTCACCGCAAGGGGCTCATGGGACGAATACCGTGGGAAAGGAGGACAGAGGGCTCCCACAGGCCCACTGTGTTGCTGGCACACACATAAAGCACACACAGTTGTGTTTGCACCTATGCGCACAAACATAACTGACACGATCCGACGGCTTTGGACGACACCAACAGTTAATAGAAATGTTCAAACTTCCAGGAAGAAAAGTACAGCAGCATCAAGTTGTGGCTTGTACTTCCATCTGCGCGGTGCAGGCAGTATTATCATTAGCCTATACACTCCAGTGAAAGCTGATAGTCCGAATCCCTTAATGGACCCAGCGCTATATTAAAACAGACAGCGAGGGTGTCTGTTCCTGGTTCCATAATATTTATGGTGAACCAGAGCCAGCAGGTCAGAGCTGCTCACCTCTGGCACGTCTAGCCTGATTAGAGGAGCCTCGGAGGGGATGCAAAGACAGTCAGACAGACAGACAGTCAGTCAGTCAGTCAGTCAGTCAGTCAGACAGACAGACAGACAGACAGACAGACAGACAGTCAGTCAGTCAGTCAGTCAGACAGACAGACAGACAGACAGACAGACAGACAGACAGACAGACAGACAGACAGTCAGTCAGTCAGTCAGTCAGTCAGTCAGTCAGTCAGTCAGTCAGTCAGTCAGTCAGACAGACAGACAGACAGACAGACAGACAGACAGACAGACAGACAGACAGACAGACAGTCAGTCAGTCAGTCAGTCAGTCAGACAGACAGACAGACAGACAGACAGACAGACAGACAGACAGACAGACAGACAGACAGACAGACAGACAGACAGACAGACAGACAGACAGAGGGTCAAATGCTCATGTTTTCTGGTTCGGATTCTTGGTAAAGTATTTGAGCTCCATGAACAGCGACAAGAAACCAACGTGTTTTGAAATGAAAAGCTGGTTGATTTTCACTGGGTTTGTGTTTAAAATGTCAACATATTCAACCTCCTCAGTGCTACCGCTTTCATATCTCAAGCAAAATGAGTCCGTAACTCCTAATCATGAAACAGAAAACATCCCGTCTTAATGCTTTTGTTGTGCCACAGTCAAAATAACATTTTTTTTTATACAATAAACTTGAAATGAGACAGGCACTTGATGACACTTGTCGTCTCAGTAACTGCCATCGGCAACTCCTTTGTGCACAGCATGTCGACATAAAGAACCAACATTTTTGAGCACGGTTTTTGGTTTGAAATATTATAAAGAGGAATGCTCAAATAAGAAATGGATTTAGTGAGCTGACTAGATGCAGAGATAAATTCAACAGGTGCTTACGGACATTTGGGAAAACTCCAACACTCAATGGAGGTAGGTGACACCGTTTACGGAAAACTACTGTTAACCTCCAGCTCTGCTCCGGCCTATTGTATGTATGCGCGTCCAGCCACACGGTCGCAGTCTGGTCTCTACTGCAGGAAGGTGGATAGGTGTGGAGTTGGTTTCCTCTCTCCGTCTGGACGGACGTTACTTAAACACTTTGCCTGTCGCTCTCAGAGGACCACATCAGCGCAGTTTATGTGCTCTGCTTGCTGCTGCATTGTGCGATGCCTGTGTGTTTTCCATGTGTGTGTATGTGTTCCATGGAGCCACATCAGGATGTTTTATGTGATACAGTTGGACAGAGCAGAGACTGGTTGTCTCCCTCTGCACATTTAGCAGATTATGGGTTCGCTCTGCAGTAGTACTCATAGGTGTGTCTTTTGCAGAAACACACAGAAAGAAAATACTGAAAAACCAAACCTCCCAGTCGCAGCCCATACGAGCTGCAATGTCGCTCACACGCCACAAAAACAACACTGGACGGATTCTACAAAGGGTTTATCCACTTGAGAGCATGCATGTGTTCACTAAATTACCCAGCAAACTGCCCATTAGGTGCAAGAGGAGATGTCAGGTGTCGCCAAAATATTATCATTAATTGCTGTGAGCGCCATGAATATACATGAGGTACCTTTTCATGAGCCATGGAGTTTGGGCAATGGGGACGTTTTGACCGCACAGCAGGACCAGATGGAGGGTTACAAGATCAAACTATATTCTTGGGACCATGATATATATTTTTTTTATGGCACCATTAGACACGTGACGTGGAAGGTTTACATTTAACGTGTCGGCGTGACAAAGGGAACTGTACAACATGTAAAATGCTCATCCTCTGGGGAGCAGGAATACGTTTGTATTTAATAGCAATCTTATTATATTATCAAATGTACTGTCTAGTAAAACAGGAAAAGATATGCATACTGGGGCCAAAATGTCAATCAGAAGTTATGACAGATCGAGGCATGTTGTGATATTCAGTACTGTGTGTACACGTACACACACACACACACACACACACACACACACACGGGAAGGAATGCTCCTCCTCGGGTGGGGGGGGCATCCTATCTCAGGATCGTTCAGGGTCAGCTGACCGCTCAACGCTGATGGCTCCCCTGAGCCTGACCCCTCACCCTCCGGCCTCTGATGAACACACCAGATTCTCACACTGCTGCATGAGCCAATAATAGCAGCGCGGTGTGGAACTGACAGCCGAACAAATGAAACGAAGCATGTTCAATTTTCCACGACCAGAGCGCTATCGGAATCTGTGCTCCCAATTGTTCCCACATTTTGGGCTCCGAGGTTGATTTTTACAATATCCTGTACATCCTAGCATGAGCACAAGGTCAACAGAACCGGGCCGGCTCGGCTCCATAGCGCTACATGAGTTCTGAAACGACACAGGGAACCTTTAAGGAGACGGAACAAAAGAACCTTCATGGAAAGTCATTGTAACTGGAATATCTTTTGGTTTCGGATTTTTGGCCGGACAAAATAAGAGTTTATTTTTTTTTTTTTTACAATTTATCCCAAAAATAATTAATCAATATTACAAATAATCCTTACTCGCAGCCTGACACATTACAACATAATATTTAAGAAATCATAAACAGTACAGATCATAAATCTAGCCTGAGAATTTATTCAGAGGTTGAGTCACTTCAAGCAGTTTTAAAATGACCGGGCCTTTTGCTTCTCAATATGAGCAGGATTAATTATCAGTGGAAACGGAGAAATATCAAACACGGACATCTACACTGTTCAAACTGTTTTGATCATCTTGACTGGCTGATTATTTGAACTTGTAATGAAGCAGGCTTTTCCCCCTTTTCCTGCGGGCCCTGATGAATGCGTGGCCTGCAGTAAGCTGGATGGCTGCGATGATGGGAGTTGGGAACGCAGCTCGGCTTCCCTCGGAGCCAGAGAAAATGTTTACGGCTGGAGCTGTGTGATATGGCCTCTGCTGATTTTAAACAAGGAAATGTGATAAATAATATGATGTGTACTTTTCTGCTCGTTGGTAGTGGGAATAAAGCTCAGTGAAATCATGGGAGACTGCGGCGCATTCCTCCTCTAATAACAGCTAAGTGGGAGAGTGCTGGCTCCGCCACGGGTATTCCCACATTTAACTCGTCCTTTTTCTCACTCTCTTTTACATCAGCCCCTTCTTTCTCTTCCTCCTTTTACCTTTAGGCCTCCTTCTCTTCCCTTTCCCCCCTCCTCCCTCCATGCGTCCCTCTCAGGACTGCTCTGCTTCATTAGCTATCTGATAAACAGCTCAGAGGTTCAGCCCTTCACACCGAACCTTCCTGTTCACATGGCCACAGGATGACCCCCATCACGCACGCCACACTCAGAGACAGACACTGACCCCTGCAGCCACCCGCAACCCCTTTACCTGAGTTATATTCTGACACACACCAGGGGAAACCTGGTGGCCAAAGTTCAAATGCTCTGTTTTGTTCGGAGACTGCAGACAAACATGGACGTATATAATGTCTGTGACATTGTCAGTTTCTGATGAGAATGTTTTGAGATACTTAGCTTAACATCTCTGTGTCATCTTTGTCAGTTTGACGAGCAGAACATTAAAATATAAGAAACTTGCATTTTTAGGTCTGGTTATATTCGGATTTGCAGGATTTTTTTTATCTTCTGTCAGATCCTTAATTGGTCAAAAATAAATTTCCGCCTCCAGTTGTTATCGAAAGACTTTGAGATCACTTATTATTTACATTGTAAATATTATACAAAACTATAAATACCATGCTAGAAGATTATCCACACTGGCCATACAAAACCAGAGTTAATTTCAGGACAACATTGTTTGCTAGTATCTCCATCGACCCTTTTATTTTTGTTGATTTGATTATTGATCTTCAGAAATCTGTCAATCAAAAGAATAAGATGGTAAAGTGACAACACTCGTTTCCAACATGTTACCAAAATGTACAAAGCAATAAAACATGTAACCTGGATTAGGAAATACAATCTAAACACAACATTTGTCACAAAACACCTACAAAATTAAAATACATAATGAAATGCTATCAAACCCAATCCCTAGCCGCCATCTTCTGAAACCACTGCCATCCAAGGAAACCTGCTAGAACATACCTGTCTATAGCTGTTATATCTCCTTCATGGCACTATTATTTAAAACAAAAAAAATCATGTTAAACGGCAGTCACAGAAAAATCCTAATTAATAGAAAAAAAGCAACTCAGAACAGAAACCAGTTTTCATGGCTTCAGTATTCAGTTGTGGTGGCTGCCACTTCTTTCTTTTCTGAACGTGTATTATATTTAATCTAACCCTTTCCATATGCCCCTGTCAGATAGAGCACAACCAAAGCTACGAGGCTGCGGGAAAATCCCTGGTACAAACCAAAGGCTGCTGACTCAGAATACTTCTGTGTAGTCACACAGCGCTCTCTCACCACTGCGATACCGATGGCTGCACAACTACCGTTTCAGGCCCTGAACTCTGTGCTTGATATGTCTAACATCTGCTAATGTTAATGTAACAGAATGTCATACTTTATCAATCCCTGAAGATGAATGTGTCCCACATGCTAAATCTCTCCAAATACACACACAAATAAGTGTCTTGAAGACGCTTCAGCAAGGTGGATCTTTTCTGGCATAGAAAACACATCAAACCACAGTCCAAACCACAATGACTTATCTGGACCGCCCTCCTCCGCAGCCAACTGACCCCCCCGTCTACCTCCCTGCGTCCCAGGCGGTTGCAGCCCCCCGGTCCTCCGTCTCTGGCTGCTTGACTACAGCTGACATGTGGAATGGCTCAAGGTAAACACTTAATAGAGCTGCTATTATAGCCCCAGAAAGCCATCAGCCCCAATCACAGCCTGCTAATGCCATTAACCCCAGGGTTTCACACACACACAAATAAAAATGTAAAAGAAAACATAAACTATATATAGCATAAATGGATTGGCCACCTTTAATATATTATCACTTAAAGCCACTTGAGTCCATCTGAATCATTTCCTCAGACATTGGATTCTCACAGACCTCAACATGGTCTAGCGCTGAGGTTTGGAGAAGCTGCAGGTTCATGTCTTCCCCACTACGGACCTCGACCAGAGCCGGCTTTTCCACATCATTAGTAGCTCAAGAGGTACTCAGCACTGTTCCACAACATGCTAGCACAGCTGCCAGACAAGAATAATAAAGCCTGCAAAATAAGAAGAAAAGTGCTCTTATTTTGGCGAGGGAAGCCTCGAGTTGGAGCAGACGTGGCTCCGGCCCGCCAGCCCCGCCTCCTACCCCTGATAATGAGATTAATGGCCTGCACTCACCGCCATGATACGAGACATTCATGCATCACGACGCAACGTCACACTCGGGCTCAAACACGGTCTCGCTCATGTACGTCACAAGTAGGCGTTATCAGCTGGTCTTTTAGGACCCACATCCATCAAGGCCACTACTTCCCGGATACACGGGCAATCATCCGCAGCCATCTTGTCCTGAGATTAGGCAAATAGTATTGAAATTACGACTCCAGAATGACATAGGCCCACTGAGGCCAGATAACCTCCTCCCATTGTAGATGTTTACGTATTTAACATCACATTTATTTCCAACTATATACATGAGTATAAGTAAGACTTTGTCCAGGCGAAGGACTTGAACACATATTTTTCTCTCAGCTTCCATCGACACTTCTTCATACCTGAAAATAATAATGTAATCAAAATGTTGGTTTACCCGTGAATAGTGGCTCGTTTCCTTCCGTCAACCATCCGTAGTTATCTCTCGTGGTTCATTTCACTTTGTTTGGTTATAGTAAAACACAGAATAAACAATTATGGAGGGTAGCTTCTCCTGCACAATCTGATCTTGGCAAAGACACATTCAAGCATTATTGTTTGCAAAACTGTGTCACCTAAAATTCCTGATGCGTCACAATTGTGAGCTGCAGTGAACAGAGCGACGCCGTCTTTCGACATCATCCGCAGTTTTTGGCAATGCGCTGATCACCATTAGCTCTGGTTTTATTCGCGGTTTCGTCCCCTAAAGGGAGTTAAGTGTCACGGGCACCTCCACAGGGATATAAAAACATATCTCTCTATTTTTTGCTTTCTAAGTTGCAACATTTGGGGGGATTTCTTTCCTTTATTCAATTGTGCAGCTGAAGACAGGAAATGGGGAAAAGGAGGGGATGACATGCAGCGAAGGGCCGGGCCGCTGCTCCGCTCAAATATATATACATTTTGAATTGTAACCAATATTTAGAATGTTAAAATCATATGATGTCCATGTTTTGGCAGGGCATTGTCATTTGTGTTTGCATACTTTTGTAGAATAAGTTCAGCCGCTGTCAGACAGAAGAGGCGGGACCAACACCGCCCGCATCACATGACCAGTTTACATTCACAGCCCTCTGCCACCTGAGCGGAGGGAGAGCGTATGAAGTTACATGTGAGTGACTGATATCACGTTGTGAGTGCGTCTGTCCGGGTGTTGAACAGCATTCCACAACAGTGCAGCGTAATCCCAAACACCGGATTAGAGAAGAATGGACATGTTTGACAGCTTCCTCAGAGATTCTGCTCTCAAAGGATCCTTTTGTTCTTCGAGTGTCCTTGAGTGTCACATAACACACCTTTTCATACACAGTCCCTACACACAGACACACACACACCCCCTCAGGGCTCTGACAAGTTGTTTGAAATATTAACATGTAAATGGTACCTCATAAACTAGATGATATAGGTTCTCCCTGCCTCTCTAAACTGTGCATCACATGGATTGTGTGTCAGCGCTGTGGAGTTGTTGTACATTTTGACACAGCCGAGTGGGCGGGGCAGGCAGGAGAGGCGGTTTGATAAAGGTCTTCTGTGAATATAACTGTTAAATGTGTATTGTTAAATGTTAAATGTATGCACCTTCCCGCCAGGACAAATTCCTTGTATGTGTAAGCATACATGGCAATAAATGGTTCTGATTCTGATTGGGCACTGCACCTCGATACTATTTGAGAACCGACCAGAATGTGTCCGTATCGAGTATCAACGTTTTTTTTTTTTTTTTTTAAACTAGGCACACGCCATTGATTTGGTATTTACGGAATGCACCAAATCAAAGGTACCATGCGGACCGGCTATGAAAATATTACAAACATTACTCCGCCCTACTTTTAAAAAGAGACTCAAAAGAGTCAAAGACCTTTGCAGCAAAACTAAACCATAAATACTTATTCAAAATTAAATTACAAGGGGAAATTATTGAAGGCTACTCAAAGGATAATAAAAAAACAGAATTAGATTTTTTGTTACATGAATAAACAAATACATATTGCCAACACTATAGCAAAACTGCCAATACAATATTTTGATGTGACAAAGACAAGATTTTTATTGTTTTCAGAAACAATGAAAATACTGTACTGTACACAGCCTACCGTAGGATGTATGACAGTATGTAAGTAATTACACAGGATCTCCACCGCCTGCTAGAGACTGCTCTTCTCAAATGCGCTCGCTCTTTTTGGGATTTCAGTTTGCAAAACTTGTGGATAGTACCTACCTGGTACTTTCATTTTTGCACCCAGATTAAAAAATGGGGAAGTCTGCCCAATGGATACAGTACAAAGAACAAATATTCCTCTGTTTGTTGCCAATGAAAGGATTGAGAAAGTGTCTCTATGACGCCACAGCAGTGTTTTAAAATAACAATACGATATGTGCAGCAGGTCTTTGGATAACTAAATAAAACATCATGACTACTTTATGAAATGATGTTGCATTAAACAGTATTTCCTGCGACACTCACAATCGCCCTTAACAACCTAACAACACAAAAGGTCACATGCTTCTCAGATTGGGTCTGCAGAGACATTCAGTCTGAGGCTCAGTGACTAAGTCCTGCCATCCATTATAAAGCAGTGCAGATAAACCCAGTCTGTAAAAAAAAATTTAAAAAAAAATAAAATGGATCTCAGTTTCGCACAATGAAGGCCAGCACCCTTTCAACAGGCAGTCAGAGGGGGCCACATGTCAAGTGAATTAAAAGCACTGAAATGGAGAGTGGTGGGCTCGCATTCCAGGAGATCCCGAGGACAGTTTTCCAACATGTTTTATGTGCTTTACTCAGTTGTGTTCGACTACAGCTTCTTTTCTCATATAAGGACACGGCTTGTTTTCCTTTCTGTGCCTGCGTCCCACAGTCCCTCATGGTCTTGTAGTGAGTCAGTAAAGGGCAGGGGTGGATTTGGCAGAACCGCGTGCCAGACCAGACCGGGACCAATTGGGCCAGAGCCGACCCGGCCAAACCAGACCAACTCAGGGAAGACCGGGTCCCATCTGCCCCAACCAGACCGCTTTCCAACTCGACTCTGCGTAAATATAAGTAAGACCCTCAATCATTCAATTTGGGTCTACATCGACACGCAGACGTGTATTCTCACACACACATACACACACACACACACACACACACACACACACACACACACACACACACACACACACACACACACACACACACACACACACACACACACACACACACACACACACACACACACACACACACACACACACACACACACACACAGAGTGACATGCTAGTATGCACAGCTAACTTTCCCAGGCTCCACCTCAGGGAGCACACATCATCCAAATGGCTGCTATGGAGCTGTGATTTTTAGCAGAACAGCTTTTCTTTTCATTTTTTGGGGGGTTACTGAGCCCCCTATTTTTAGAGCTGAAATTATTAAACCCCCTCCCCTCCCCACACACACCACCCTCCCCCTCCTCCTCCTCCTCCTCCTCCTCTTTCCTCTCTCCTCTCCTGTTGTGTTTTGACCAAAAAAGTCATAGACTGCCGTGTGTTTCCCCGTCAGACAGCCTGTCTGGACGTCGGGTCGAAGACAGACGAGGCTATATTTACAGTCTGACTTCATCCCAAAGCGAACAGACGCACACTCAGAGACACATGCTGCTGTAGCATGGCCGGGGTTGACGCAGAGATGACCGCAACTCGTCTCTTTCCCGCCGACCGAGCTCTGCTGGCCGAGCCTCGCGGCGGTGGTTGACCTCGGAGGGTGCTCCTTCGCAGACAACGGCCCGTTACCCCGGAGAGGTCGCAAAGTCGGACGGATGGGGGATTCGTAGTCCAAAAGCATTCGGTTCACACAGTGCTGCTTCTGGAGGGTCCACGCGGTATCAAAGGAAACAGACATTTTGAGGACTTGTACTCACAAGACGCCAAAATATCTCCCATCAGATTAATTTAAGGTAGCGCTCAGTTAGGCTCACTATTAATACAATGTATCTCGTTTGTTTAATCTCTGAACAAACACACGCATTATGACACTTTCTGGTTTTAGTTACATTCTGGAACCGTTTCTTGGCAGCTGTAGCTTTCTGGTACCGTCGTATCTGTACAGTGAGCTACACCGAAGGCCCATGTTCGCCACCCGGACCCTCCCACCTGGGCGGACATATTAATTATTATTTGATATTCTCTTGCTGAACTAAAACAAATATGTTATAACTTCTGATTTCCATCCATTCATACGAAACAAGCTCCAGATATATCATAGCGCTTATACACTTGGGAGCTGTAACACCTCCATCCTTGTTATCAGCACATCATGGTCAGCCCAACTCCAGCCTGAGCAGAGGTCTGATGGGCCCCCTGTGTGGCTTCCCGGGGCCAAGTAATCACACACACACACACACCAAGCAATGTACTCAAAACTCAAAGATTTTTTTCTTTTCTCATTTCAATTGCACAAGTGTACATGATCTGCCTGTTTAGAGGCTTAGTAAAACAAACGGAAATGACACACTCTTTGGAACTTCTGTCAACAGCAGAAAATCTCTCTGGCCGTTTGCATTCAGCCGTAAAAACTGAGCTTTGTTAGCGCAGCAAGAACAACGTTAATGAGGCTGCTGGAGTCTTTAGACTGTTGTTTATGAGTACACCTCAAACCGAAACTGAGGTTTCAGTTTGTAGTAAATAACTAAACCGACACTGATTTCATTCAAATACTGAATTATTAAGCTTCAGAAGAATGTGCAGTACAAAAAAAAAAACACATCGTTGATGTCGGGGCAAAACTTTTTCCTCACAATATATCTCAAGTCTTCAGTTTCTGTATGTTTTCATCATTTGGCTTTCGACTACATCCATCTCCCAACAAACTACTAATACTGCTGATGAAAACATCGGAGGATGTTTTTTTGGCCCATGACAGCTGTGGAATTAGAGTTTACAACAACACGCCGCACCGATATCTCACACATCGCATAAACATGGAGACAGATATATTCTGATCACGGCGAAACAAAAACACCAAATTCCCTCGCCCGAGTCAAACCAATGTTCATGCCATCAATCAACCCTGCACCCATTCCTTTGATAGCATCAGCGTGTTTGTACATCCAAACATAGCCGCATGCACGGGGAAGTGCACACACTCACACACGCTTGAACTTGACTGTGACCTCTGGCTGCATGAACAGTCCTCAGTAAACAATCTTTCCATGTTTTCACCAGAGGAAGGGAGAGGGACTCATAAAGCCTGTCATTCAGTGTTTAACGTTTTGCATTTACACACACACACGCACGCACACACACACACACACGCACGCCGGGCTCAGCTCCATGTAACGTGGACAGAGCTGCTGATTCTCGGAGCTCGGCGATAGCGTCATTTTTACACCGTGAGAACGCGAGAAGCACATTTCTCAAAGGAGCCCTCTCATTTGCCGTGGGTGTGTTGCCATTTCTTTTGGGGAGGGGGGGGACAGGAACACACACACGCACATCAGTTAAGTTAGAAGTTAAGTTAAATATAGTAGCTATGCAATGTGTCATAGCTGGGTTATGAATAGGCGGCACACAGGGGCCGTTTTAAATAGTCGTCTCTGGACTTTATTTAACTGTACCGTAACCCAGCTTAATCCCACATGCGTGTACACACACATCCTCGGCTGTCGGAGACGGGGTATCAATAGCACGGGGATGAGTGATGCTGGGCGAGAGAAGCACTTTATTTATATATGCCTCTTTGAAAAGGCAGGAAGGAAAACAAATCTGAGGATGAGGAGGATACTTCTATAGTATCTCTCACCTTGCACAACACTCTGCCTGCAGAACGGAGCATCACGGGACGTTCCTCCCAGAGGGAACCATCCGCAGGGTGGATATGAAACACATTTTCAAAGGGGAACGGGACATCGACCTAAAATATATTAGCGATTAAACGGTTGGTTGCTTAATCGCAGTTTTGTCAATACTAATTGCTAATATTGTTTATTAAGGAAACAGTCCAGCCTTTCAAGGATCTCTGTGAAGATGTTCAGTATCATATTGTTCCAAATTGAACATTTTGGGGTCACCTAGTTTTAATTTATTAAGTAGAGGAAAAAGACCCACTGACTGGTGAAGTGATGCCAGTTGGAGCCATAACTTCTACCCATCTTGTTATCATGAGACTTATTTTACACTTTGACCACATCTTTAACTTATTTTTCTTTTTATGGTTTTCTTTTTATGAAATTAAATGTCAGTTCAGTTTTAGTATCTCAGTATGTTTCACATGGAACAACGACAATTTTCCTCTGGGAATCTTTGTGTTGGTTAAATCTTTCAAAAGAAGTGAGGGGGACATAACATTGCGTTTAGGTAGTATGATCCATCAATCAATCAATTGTAAATCAATTCTGCATTTGTCTTTTTTTTCCTCCTCCGATCATTCGAGCCGAAGTATGAGTAAAGTGGCGATAACAGCACACACCACACAGGAAGTCAATGTTACGCATGTTCTGTTATCTGTGTGATGCGATACAACACTAAGACTGATAGCAGGAGACAAATGATGGGAGTTGTAATATTTTTAGGCTTTCCACGAAAACCGAAACAGATAACACCATGGGAAACTGGAATGAGAGACCATACGAAGAGATGAGTGATGTTTGTTTGTGGAACAAAAGGAAAGAAAGGAAAGAGAGGAGACAGAGATTCAATGAATAAAAATAAAAAAAGTGAGGAGTTTAAGTGAGAAACCAGAAGCAGAGAAGACAGTAAGGGGACAGCGGCTAAACTCTACGCGTGTCAGTCCAAGCTTTCTTTGTGAAGTGAATTTCCAGACTTCCTTCATGGGTTCAGTTTGAACTTTGACCCAGTGACACATGACCCCTGACCTCGAGGCTGAAACCAGGAGCAGCACTGCTAGAGGAAGACTCCGTTTACACTGTAAAGGCTCATAAACATTCCAGTGCTGTTCGCCTGTCACTCAGACCCAGGCCCGCTTTCCTCTTCACAGTGTGTGTGTGTGTGTGTGTGTGTGTGTGTGTGTGTGTGTGTGTGCGTGTCTACGCTGGACTAAGTCACTCTGCAATTCGCTTCCAGACGCAGTGATCTCATACGAGATGCTATCAGCCTGTTTACTGTTGCTCTTCTCCCCTGTGGCCGCTACATCGCCGACAAATTGGACAATCAAGAGCAGGTGTGTGTATGAGATACCGGTGTGTGTGTGTGTGTGTGTGTGTGTGTGTGCGTCTGTGCACTTTTCGGTGGAACCACATCCTTTCCCCTTCCTCGTCAAACCTGCAGTGCAGGTGGAAGAGTGACTCCTCCCCTGAAAGCAGGGTGCACACAGGCACCCGGCCTGTAAACTTTAACGGTGTTTTGTCACATATTTAAGAAAGCTGTTAGTGTATTTATGGCGGTGCAGGGGCCACGGGCTGCCATGTGGGATTGATTAGGCAGGGAGGGGCTGCAAGCCAAATAACAGTTATTACACTGCCACCGACTGACCGGATGACAAAGAGATAACAGCCATTTTCTTTCCATGCCATTATATTTTTCTTCTTTGGTTTTCTGACTTTTCTGAAACCCTTTTGATATCCTCAACCACCACAATTCAACTTAATTTCATATTGCAGCCAATAATCCTAGTTTTCTGCAGTGTAGGACATGACAGACATGGCAGACTCCAAAGCCTGCTCCATATGTAGGCCTCGTGGATGCTTTATGGAACGCTAATCTCCCATGGAAATAAGTTCCTATTGTACAATGTCCAATACCAATGTTCAGTGGAAGTAGTGCCCCCTCTTTGCGACGAGACAGAAGCTGTTGGTAGGGGAGACGGAGCGGTGAACCAGAGTTTGTTTTGAGTCTTAAACCAACAATGACAATTGTGTTCTTTTCCCACCGTGACCACAAGGTTTCAGGTGCCTAAACCTAATCGCAGCGCAGTTGCCGTACGCCGATATTGAAGGGTTGAAAACACAGAATGGCAAAGGAGGTTCAAAAACATCAGATTTGAACATAATGTGGGTTTCGCAGAAACGTCCAAAATCAACGTCGGTCTGACGAGCGGTCGGCCTTATCGCCAAATGCTGAGACAACATTGATAAAGTACCGGGTGGCGTGGAGAGAGAAAGAGAGGGGGAAAGAAAGGTGACAGCTGGGAGATGGCCGGGGTCTTTGGGGACAGCTGGGAAACGGCACATTCATCATTTTCACAAAACATGAAGTGGGGACAACATAATATTTTAGAAACAGATAAAATCCCTTTCCATCCTCCGTCCTCGTTATCTCTCTTTCGGGTGACTATTGATTCATTAACGTTATCTGACCACCGCAGCAGGAGCACAGGGAGCCATGAAACGTACAAACACACTCACCATTTCCTGAAACACACAGGTACACACACACAAGACCGTTTCCTGTGGGAATTTATTAATCTGCCGTACGCTGCTGCTGCTGCTTCTTTCACGTCATTAAAACATCACTTCCTTATACAGAAGTCGGAATGACAACGTAAAAGGAGGGCAAACGCCAAGATGAGTGAGGCGCACCTTTGGAAATCAGCGATGTAGTCGACGCTGAATGATTGATATCAGTTGAAACGTCACGTTTCACACAGATGACTGAAAATGTGTCCAATGTGTAAGATAAGACTGAGTGGTGTAAACAGTAGAGTGGGTGTGTGTGTGTATTGACTGCAGGGCCTGCAAACATGTTGAGCATAGGAAACAGATGCCTCACCCCTGGCTATGAGAGAGAGAGAGAGAGGGAGAGAGACAGAGACACAGATAGTGAGAGAGAGAGAGAGAGAGGGAGAGGGAGAGCGAGAGACAGAGAGAGCGAGAGCGAGAGACAGAGACAGAGACAGAGAGAGAGAGAGAGAGACAGAGACACAGATAGTGAGAGAGAGAGAGAGAGAGAGAGAGAGAGAGGGAGAGCGAGAGACAGAGAGAGCGAGAGACAGAGAGAGCGAGAGACAGAGACAGAGACAGAGAGAGAGACAGAGAGAGACAGAGAGAGAGAGAGAGAGAGAGAGAGAGACAGAGACAGAGACAGAGACAGAGAGAGACAGAGAGAGCACCCAGAGGGGTCCAAGGATAATAAAGCAGTGGTGAAGTTCGGCCATTTTCAGTGGTTTATGCTGACCTCTGCAAATTCTTTGCATATGGCAATATGTGTGTCAAAGGTTCTCGAGAGAGGTTCTCAAATACACACGGAAAAGTAAAATGGCCCAGTAGCTCATGTCAGCTACAGCTCAGAGACGACCTGTGTGACACACATGCCAGTGAGCACAACTCGATTCATGTCAACAACATTGGAGAAAACATTTTAAACTTCGATGCAATTCAACACTTTTTTTTCCCAACGACAAAAACTAAAAATGTTAGTTCTAAAATGCATCCAAACCCTTGCCTTCTCTGACGACGTACAAACATACATTTTAGGAATCAGTGAATAGTAAGAGTGGCAATTCTTACGTGGAATTAAGACCCGAGCAATAAGATATCTGGCCGACAGAAATACAGAACAACATAACATAAAGAGTGGGATGCATCCGATGCCTTTGGGACACACTTGAGTGCAGGAGAATGAACTCATCCACGATCAGCTGCATTCATATTTGCATAGTCAGCACGGTGCAAACTAGGTACCTCTGACAAAATGAACATGTACATCAAAAATATGTAAATCTAATAATCTAAAAATATCCCTCCCCCTTTCACTTCCTTCCTCTCTTCCCTCATCCATCTATCACAGGTTGTTGTCCCTCTCAGTTATCTTCACTCCTTATCTCATTCTGCAAATCCCATCCCACCATCTTTGCCTGTTATCCCCCCCTTAACCTAAATGGATCATCCCAGTGACGGTGGGTGTGCACTAACACTGCCCTTACACGTCTGCTCCAGCTCTTCCTGTGGAGCTGCAGTGGGAGCCACTAAAGGAAGTCTTCATCTCAGAGGACAGCCCACTTCCTCCTGAGAAAGCCGGATGGAGTCGAGTGAGAGGACTGCAGAACAAGCAACCTGCTTGTTCGCAACAACGTGAACAAGACACACACAAAAAAAAAA
Source organism: Cottus gobio (assembly GCA_023566465.1). Classification (NCBI taxonomy): domain Eukaryota; kingdom Metazoa; phylum Chordata; class Actinopteri; order Perciformes; family Cottidae; genus Cottus; species Cottus gobio. The sequence continues at coordinate 21,311,694 of CM042217.1, read as the reverse complement.
AAAAGACAGACAGACAAACCCTCCATGTTTGAAGGCAGTGGCTCCAAAATGTCAGATGCCGGTCTTTGTGGACGGTGAGCGGGTTGTGTAGCAAATATACAGAGTAACCAGTTTATCTCTGTGTCCTGGCTATGACTCAACCTATTCACGAGTTATGCTGTTAAAGTGTCTTGAAGGCCTCAATAAGCTGTTAAAATCATTTTAAACTCACTGGCTACTGAGAGCAATAGTGTGAGACTTACGTTTTTGAGCGTTCAATGGGAATACCTTTTAAATGACCAAGTCATTATTGTTACACTATCCGTTCATGGCAAATATAGGACAGGTAAGGTGTGGTTAAGGCTGGGCAACTAAAACACCTTGTACATTTTATGAAAGATTGGGGTTGGGTTTACAAAACAAGTTTATTTTTGGTCTGTTACGAGATGTGAGCGTCGATGACATGCATGAAATCCTGATGTACAACATGCCCTTGCGCTGCTACGCCCATCGCTCCTTTATTCCTTGCCCCGCCACATTAAAAGGCCCGCCTCGGCAGTTGAGAGTTATGAATGGCAATGAAGGTTCTTATCTACCGGGCCGGTGTATTAATACATTATAAATTGATACACCGTATTAATTAATACATTATAAATATACATAAGCCAGACAACAGGTCAGCTGGTAGTCTCTGAAGGAGGCTCCTGTTGAGGCCTGATTACATTGAGGGGCTTGATTTTAAATGCAGTGCAACGCATCCGCATGAAAGGCCAGCGGCTGGGCAGGGAACAGGTGGGTGGCCATGTGTCCGGTGCATGTGGGTATGTGTGTACTAGCAGATTTTGCCCAGGAACCTCATTCCATCTTCATCACGGTCGAGTAAAACCTCTGTCAAACTCTCAGTAATGCTGCATAAATCAGTGGAACCACTTAATATTTCATCTGCTGCTGCTGCTGGCCAAAGGCCTTGGCAACCAGCGGCACCAAGTTCCAGCGTCTCAGTATGAGCATGCATAAACATTCCCAGTTATGAAAACATGCACCTGCGCGCGCACGCACACACTTTGCACAACATGCACACACATAAAAAAAAAAGAGTGTACACCAAGACTGTGAAGTCAATCCAGCAGTGTGGTAAGACAGGGTTCAACAATTCACCTCTGCACCCGGCCTCTGAACAATAGAGCCAGTGTGATCTGATGCACGCGCTATAAACACATGGAATATCCTCTTTAACTTTCTCTTTCCGAAACATAAACCACTCACTATTTCTGTCTCTGCAGCAAGAATCCTACAAGAACGACATCCGCTAACAAAGTGGAGCACAAACATCTCACCGGAAACAAAAGCACGTTCTGTGCGCTCCGGCGGGTGTTTTGAATTTTCCTCGAGCGCACTCGCCGAGAACTAGTGGGAAATATTTTCCGTCCTATCACACACACAATTGCCTCAGGGTGTTTCCCTGCATTTACATATTCAAAGAATCCTTTGTTCTGATAAGATAACAGTTTAGCCTCAGAGGGAGGCGGCAGCTTGAGTGAGGCTCTCATGCGGCAGCAACAGTTTGTCTTTTTGATAAAAGGCTCTCTCGCCGTCTGCGTGTGCACTGCACTGAGTTCATTGCACACAAAGGGAGGCAAAAACACCAGGGCGGAGCTTTCCTCAGATTTGTTTTGTTCTCTTACTGTAAATCAACCCCGACCACGGACTTCCATCACGACCCGTAACCGGCACTTGCAGCCTCCATTGCCTTCACAGGCAGGACCATGTCGAGTCCACTCTCCCAGACCGATCTGGGGAAGCTGCTGGCACACTTCCACATTGACGACAGTACGCATGTCTGCTGAAACCTGTATGGTTAAAAAGGGATGTTGAGCTTGTTCTTTGAATAATACAAAAAAAAATCAATCTGCTATTTCAAAACCAAATGCAGGGGAGTTTGATAAACACATCAAAGTATTTACCACCTCTCACTGAAGGAGGCACGCAGGGTTTTACCTTATAAGTATGAGCAGCGATTGAGTCTTTCTTTGGTAGCGACTCACACACTGATGATATATGGTGGGTGAGCTAGAGGGATATTCCCAGGAGTGAGGAGTAAGAACATACTTTACAGATGTAGAGTTGATTTAAATGCCTTTAACAGCGCCGCCATGAGAAAGATTTCATTGTATTTCAAAGATATTCTTTAATTTATAGTATATTATGTAAAAAAAAAAATATATATATACAAATAAGTAAAAGTAACAATTGTACCTCTGGAATGTAGTGCAGTATGCATATAAAGTAGAATGTATGATAATACATAAGTCCTTCAAGAGATGCAGATCTGGACGGGGTTAACCTTGAGAGGACCTTGTGGGTGGGTGGTAAAGAACCAGACCGGCTTCTTTTCATACTTCAGTTGAAACCTCGTTAAAAGCCAATTAGGCAAAATAATAATCTACGCCAAATTAAACACACACTCACAATCTGCAGCTCTGCCTTCTACCAAAATAAAAATGAAAGGAGATAATTTTGAACAAAAGAAATAAGATCTCCAGTATTCTTTTTTTAATTTTATTATATTACCCCAGTGTGTATGTGTGTGTCTGAGCACAGGGGCTGGTTCCCAGGCTCGCGGACCACCGGAGTGAGCAGGTCGAGCTCCGAGGCAGTAAAAGCCCCAGGACACAAGCCCAGAGTCCAGAACTGGACCGGGTCTTCTTTCAGCGGGACAGTTTATGTGCCGAACACGGAGGGCCATGTGGGAATTTTCAGGGAGGCTGGATGCCGGGATTCCAGCGGCCTCGAACGGCGAAAGCGCGCGGCCGTAAAAGCACATGGAAGCGATTAGGCCGCGCCGATAAGCATCGACAGTGTGTTCCTCCGCCTGTCACGTGCTCGAGTGCACAAACCCACTGAGCTATTCCCAAAAGATTATGCAACACTGCCATCACACACACACACACACACCTGAGAAACAACTGCAGCAATGACATCATGCAGGTGGGGCGGCGGCTCAGCTAAATGTACGGTTGTCTTCATGCTAACAAACGTTGCATCAAGTGCCCCTACGGCTGAAACAATTATGTCGGCTACAAATTATTGAATGTCTCGGTTGTTGATTCTGAATTTAATTTGTATGCCTGCACTTGGCAGAGGATCACTCAGACATAGTGCAAACATACACTGTATTAGCATTAATAATAATAATTAATAATAATAATAATATGCAACAAATTTCATAAAGGAATGTGACGACGCTCCCTTGATCTGGAGCCTGCAGTTGATGTTCTGGTGGCGTTTGACCGTAGAAGCAAAAATCATTATTTCGGTTTCCATCTTGAAAAAGTGACAACGAGTTTGGATTCTTTTTTTCTGCTCATCTGCAAATACTTGATGAGTCATTATCATATGTAGGTACATAAAACAAAACACACAAAGGGGGAAAAACAGAAAGCAAAGAACGTATCGGTGCTTTGTATTAGGCAAGTTATTCTGCTGTTAGATCACCTAAACAAGACAAACAAGTCCAGCGTTTCCACGGCCATTGTTTAAGCCAGGGTACACCGAGTGCCAGGTACACCGTGTGCCAGGTACACCGAGTGCCAGGCTGTGCTCACCAAACTAACCTCAAAATGCCTTCAGATGTAGATCACCGTGTGTAAACGTAAACGCCCCTATGCAGTTTCAAAATGAATGTGCATCAGGCGGTGTGTTGTCAGAGCTCCTCCTGGCTCAAACTCTGCAGTATGAATTAAACATAGATGCATTGTGGAGGTTCTGCTGCACCGCTAATCTCCGACGTGCGACGCACTCTGTTGCTGCCGCTGCTGTATTTGGGGGTGTACAAACACACGCATTCCTGCCCACAATTACTGTCCTCAGATCCAGATGTGGACCCTAAAGCAACCTCGAGCAACATAACCTCGCCCCTGCATGTGACACGAAAAAGTAAAACAACCTGCTTGTTCATTAAAAGACGCGATCGCCACTAACGGGCTAAATCAGTACCATGTGGCTGGCCTCTGCGTTTCAATATAGTGGGATGAACATCGCACAGGATGGGCTGACGAGATACACATGTCTGACACTACATTTCTACATGTGGGTCGTGTACAGCAGGTCAGGGGTTTCACATTGTTCAGCTTGAAATCCATATTATGTCTAAACAGTAACACCCTGGGAGGAGGACTTTCTCAAACATACAATTCTTCCATCAGACATTTTGAGTGCAAAAAAAAATTGTTGTTAAGTTCCCCCATCAAACTACGTAAATGTGATTTATTCGGTAAAGATATCCTGCGTCTTAGCTGGCACATTTGCGACTACAAAACCTCAAACCCAGCGAGATCCATAGGTGCTCTAGTTTAGTCGACGTGGCGAGAAACCTAAGCAGACATTATTGCTGTGTAGGCACTCGAGCTGCTCCTCCTCAGAATGTCTTTGTCTGATTTCCAGAGGGAAACCGTAGCTCCGGTATTCCTGCCTCCGTTAGGCCATCGAGGAACGCCAGTGAGAGAAAGCGAGCCCGGCCCGCCCAACACATACCTCCGGCCTCCGGAGGAAATGCCTGGCATATTCCCAGAACAAAAGGAGCGATCTAGGCACCGAAGGCAAGGAGGAAAATATATTAACTTAAAATGAAATACTTTTTTTTTGGGTCATTTTCAATACGCAAAGTCAAAAATCAGAATCAGATGAGGTTAACCAGGCGGCAGAAACAAGAGGAGCTGGGTGATACTCTCAGCCTGGTTTGGATACAGCTCTAAGCAGTTCAGACACATATGCAAGTGTGTGTGTGTGTGTGTGTGTGTGTGTGTGTGTGTGTGTGTGTGTGTGTGTGTGTGTGTGTGTACGTCTGAAGTGTGTTGTGACTTGTGAGTGGTGTAGACATTAAGTGGCTGACATTAGATCTAGTCTTTGCGGGCTGGTCTATTCGCGTGCCTCCCGGTGTGTGTGTGTGTGTGTGTGTGTGTGCGTGTGTGTACGAGTGCTTTCCAGAGCGTGCACCTGTGTCATATAAATCCGCCATGAGCTTGCTCCCGTAGCAGCGCTACATTTCCAATAACAGTCACAGAGAGGGCTCGAGGCGAGGGGTGGAGAGATGGCTACTGTACATTGCTGTAATAGAGCACAGCTGTGTATGCATGAGTGTGTGTGTGTGTGTGTGTGTGTGTGTGTGTGTGTGTGTGTGTGTGTGTGTGTGTGTGTGTGTTGCATGCACATGTGTTAAGACAGTCGGAGAGGTTCCACAGACAAGCGTGTTTCTGAGGCGAGCAGCTTGTAAATCTAAGAAATTGGCTTCTGATTGCATTTGGCTGCAGCTGAAACAAAGCAAATCACTTTTTGATGGGAAACCAGAAAAAGGAATCTTGTCGACTATCTGTCAGAAGCGTGACATGCTTATAATGTTCAGAAGAAACGAAGAAATGTCAGGGCGGATAGGGTGCTGTTTTGACCCAGGATTCCCTTGATTTAGCTAAGGTTTCAATACCAGCAATGTTCAATTCCCATATTTAGTGCAGCCTATAATAAAATAGTCTACGATTGTTAAAATTGTGATTTAATTCAAAAGCTTTCGGATCAAAGATTACAATAATAATAAGAATACAAATGTATGCCGGCTCACAGTTCTCAACACAATGGACAAAAACTATTGAGGTTCTTTACTCAAACCCATTTACAACAAAGCGTGGGTGAAAATGTTGGAGGGAAAAAACTGAATATGATGACAGGGAATGTTTTACACATAAGTACAGTTTGCAGATATGGTCAATATAAACATCTTAGCATAATGATACAATTATGTCTGTTGGTTTGACTAATGGATATGGCAAAAGTACAGACGCGTGGAAACATAAAGAAAGAAGACAGAGCAAAGAAAAGAGAGACTGAAAGAGTTTGAAAGAGAGGGAGAGAGAGATAGAGAGAGGTAGAGAGAGCCCTCCTCAGCCTAGCAGCAGGCTGTGTGAGGGCCCAGGATGCCTCTGTGTTTTAACTCTGTGGTTTAACTCCAGAGTTCTTCTTTTCTCCTGGGAAATAAAAACATTCTTGTTTTCCCTCCAAATGAGCCTTCTGGGGGCAGCCAGATGTGCAGGAGGAGGAGGAGGAGGAGGAGGAGGAGGAGGGTCCTCTCCTCTCAGTCTATACTGAGGAGCTAGGCGAGGGGACCTCCTACACCCGCTCCTCTCCTCTTGGAGAGACGGCCCACAACCTCGCCTTTCACCTCTGACTCCTCACCCCTGACCTGAGGGATGGGGTGAGGAGTAGGGGGGGAGACGACTGTGAGCAGCTCAGAAAATGTAAATCACCACATACAGAGCGACCCCCGAGTGATTTTATTTTGTCCTCGCTGGAACAAAGCCCAGCAGATGATGCAGATAGTGTTCTGCACATATGCATACGTGTGTGTGTGTGTGTGTGTGTGAGGGGCTGGCCCTCGGTCCTCCTCACTCTGGTCCCTCCCTGTGAGAGGATTGCGTCAGCCATCTATTCCGGCCTGTTGGACGACCAGGAGGAGAATACCATCAATCCTTCCGGGACCTCGCGAGAGAGACCACCGGCTAACACAGAGGAGCTGCAGGGGAGGAAGAGGAGAAGGACACTGGTTCGAGCCCTGAACCATGGGCGGAGGAGGGAAAGAGAGATGGAGGGAGGAAAAGATGTAGGCAGATAAGGTGAGGGAGAGTGGGGATGGAACGGGGAGGGCAGGAGGTGTTAAGAAATAGAGGATGATACAAGAGCGAGGGAGTTGAGAGAGGAGTATGAGGTAAAGAGAGCAGGGGGGAGGAAAAGGAGGAAAGGAAGGATGAAGCGGGTCTCGAGGGAGCAGACTTGGTACAGGACGTCCTCATGCAGCGGAATGCTACTTCGCTTCACTCTGGAGCCGATATAACCGAACGTGAGAAATAGCCCCGCAACTGATTTACTGGAGTCTGGTCTGTACTCGACCGGCAAACAGCCGATCTCACAGAATGCAGTCGTATCGAACATATCGGGATACAGTTCAGTTCAGCCTCTCCTTTAAAGCGTTCACGGCGTCCCTTCAGTAGCACGGTGCACACAGAATCAACAACCAGAAACCGTTCAGGAAATCCTGAGAATAACTTTGTGTTTGTTGTGTGCAGGGCAACAGCTGAAATCTGACAGTTCAAAGTCTCGCCGCACATTGATTTTAGCCCACCGAGGCAAAGCCCCCTGCCGACTTCATGATAAACATCTCGAGTGTGACGTAAACGGAGACCGCGAGAAGCAGCAGTTACTGGACTCCAAGTGAGCCCGAACAAAGTTGTAGTTCCAGCAGATATAAATGTGGTAGTTTTTGTTTGTTTGTGCGATATTTGCGTTGTGTCTTACTTTGAAATTCCTGTATTGGAAGTGCAGCCTCCTTGAGAGAGTGGGCATCCAGACTTCGTAGAGACTGTGAAGCCCCCTGATGGAGGCTGTGGGCCGTGTTGGTGGAATACATGCGGAAAGTTCCCGTTTGGTATTCTTCTTCCTCTGAACTCTGACAGCACAACATACCCTACCATACTCGTTTTGCACCGCTGGCTGCAGGTCGCTGAGAAGGCCGCCAACAGGGCACCGCTCACAGTTGCGAGATTGTTGAGAGTCAGATAGCCGGCGTGGCATTCTTCTCAACAGGAAGCGGCTCTTTTCCCTGCACTCCCGGGCCTGGCATGCTCGGAAATCAATGCACTGCCCTCATAAAAGCCCTCACTTCCTGTCTATACAGGAAACAGTCACTCGCTCGCCCGCTCCTGATATCCTGCAGGTCTCAGTCTGTCTGTGAGATTGTTCTGCCAATCAAAACATGTTTATCAATGAAAACAAGCGCGAGAATGTGCCCTTATCAGCGCGTCATTTGTTGACATAAACTGACTAATTGGAGACGTGAGAGTCCGGGGGAGCTGGTTTTTTTTTTAAATTTTTTTTAAGTCAACCTCATCAGTACGTCTTTTCCAAGCAAGACCGAGTCTCGTGTAAAGCGGAACGGAGCGCCATCAATGAACGGCGCCCCTGCTTTCTGCAAACAATCGGCACCTGGCGCTCCGGTTTGTGCGCCGGCGTGGAAGTGAGAAATGACTCGCTTAAGAGAGAAAGACAGAATCCTCCGGAGCATCTCTTGTGGGATCGTTTTATTCTTCCTAACTTCACTCATCTTGTAAATTCTCCCACATTACTGCGTCTCAACCACTCCCACACCAGAGGTGCTAATCCAACAATGGTTCTAAACCGGCGGGGTGGCTGTCAACTCTGCTTCCTCTTCAGGTGAAATATGCCCCCTCCCTTCAAATCAATTACCCCTCCCAGCTGCTGAGCTCTTATTTACGGGCTGAACCCGGAGCCTGGGATTATGGCAACATTTGACCTCCCACCTTCGACCCTCCAGGACGACCCCGTACGCCATTAAACTGCCTCCCTCTCGTTATTAACCGATCTGATGACTCACTTAAGGGGGATTCGAGGTAACACGAGAACAAGATGGCAGATCTACCTGCTATAATGGCAGCTGAGGAAAATGGCTGCCAATTATGGGAGAGAAGGGCTTCGGCGGACTGAAACTTCTGAGATCACCAACGACTCCTGGACGCAGACGGGGCTATCGTTTTACATCTCTGTGGTTTGCCACCCAGCGGCACCTCAGGCAGCATCTGCATCATGGAAACGATCCGCTAGAAGCACAATACCATCTGTGCCTTCTTTTTTCAGATATTTAGTCTAAAAAGAGAAACATAATGTTGGTTTATTTGATCTCTTTTGCATTTTCTAAAACATGTTCACTCTTTTTAACTGGAAGCATTTTTTTCAGTTTTTAACATCATCCTCATTTACTATAAAATGCATTCAGTGTATTCTTGCAGCAGGAGGTACAACAACATGTGAGAGCTTGAGGAAATAAAACCCTGTTGAAAAATGTCTTAAACTAATTGCTTTTTAGTTTTGACAAGGTCTCAACTAGCGTGAGCGACCTAAGACCGTATTGGATTTTGGTTTCCTCCTCACTTTGCAGTGAATCTTTCAGGGAAACTGTTTAAAAAAAACAAAAGTACAGTTTAGTCTTTCAGGAACCCTTCACTGAAGAACAACTAGGGATGAAATGAGTCGAAAAATGAGGAACCAGGAGAACCTGAGAAAGCAAAGCGAGAGCCAAAGCCAGCGCCATCTGGCCTCGCCATGTTTATTATTACCATTATCCAGTGGTAATGGAAAGTTGAAACAAACACTGGTGCACCTGTTAATTCCACCCCCAGGGAAACGGGCCCACAAACTCTCCAGCTATTTCCTGTGGCCTTGGGGAGGGCGCGGGATGGGCAAGCAGAACCAGATGATGGGGTGTTGGGAGGCTACAGGCTCAGTAGTGCAGTGGCCATCAGGGAGGTAGAGTCGAGGGGGTAAAGGCCAGGGTGAAGTGGGGGGAGGGGGGGGGGAGGCCACACCCAGTAGGACAGGAGGAGGCTGGGATGGGAGGGGGTAGAAGAGGACCTGAGCCCTTCATGTGAATCTGTTCCAGACCCAGAGCTAAATGACAGCATATTAGATCCAGACACAAGCAGGAGGGTGTGTGTGTATTTATTATATTAAGTGATTCAGATTACGATTGATTATATATGACTAAGTAAAAGGGCTTGGCAGTCACAGCTGTCTGTTCCAGTGTGGACCCTGGGAGATCACAACGTGATTCAGCCGCTGCCAGTTATTCCTGTTACTACCATTTTAAACACGTTTTACATCCGACAGGAGAAATAATTACACAAAAACGGTCCACAACGGCACACAAAACCCTAAAATTGTGCGGTGCGAAGTGAGTGGGAGGGCATTATTTTATTATCCACATCATCAGGTTTCAGTGCGGATCCAGCTGAAGTTCATCCGTCTCTTAGGAAGTTAAATCCCTTCCAGCTCTATCTGCAGAACTCTTCTGTCACTCCATTAACCATCTGATTGAAAATGTCCTCTGTTTATTTACTGTTTCGGCAGGAATCGGAGCAAAAGATTTACAAGACGAGCATCGTGGATGTTCTTGGATGGATGCTCGTCCCTTTGTAACAAAGGAGAGTTGGTGTTCCCGCCGTTCTAATTCTAATATACATTATATATATTATCATCCTCTTTAACTTACAGACAATCATTTCATTGTCTCTCTTGACAGCAACACCGCCGTGTTCTGAGATCTCAGCAACTAACTTGGTGGGTCCATTGTTCCTACCAGCGATAGGAATGACCAGGGTGACGGCCCGGGTTGCAATAAACTGCGAGCGCATCTCTTAAAAAGTCTGCTCCTGGCAAATCTCCGCTTAAAGCCCCGCCGCCTCTGGCCCTTCAGGCTTCAGAGCAGACATAAAACCATCGACGTACACAGAGACGCTCCCTCAGCCCACCCGCCTGCTTTCCATCGGTGTGAAAACATGATTCCTTCACCCTCATCATCCTCCCCCCCCCCCCCCCCCCCACCCCCATGATCCCTCTCTTCTCTATTCCCCCCCGCTGTTCTGCGCTGACGGGAATTAGAAAGCATAACAGCCGAGAGGTCCACTCTCGCGGAACACCCAGGTCGCTCTCTTCTCCCCTCCCCTCGTCCCTGCCTCCACCTCCTCTGAGCTTCCTGCTCACACAGCAGGCCCTTTCTTCTCTCAGGCCCCCGTGTTTCGGGAGGAGCCAGTTCACCAGCGCACCACACGGGCGAAGCAGGGCCATAAAGAAGGCCTCTGAGCTGTGGGGATGGACCCGTCGTGAAATTGAGCATGGCGACACTAAATCCATCACAGAGTGGGGAAGGGGGACCCACATAAATATAGTCTACAGAAGACGGGGAGATGGTGGAAAGAAGGGAAGGGTGGTGGGGGAGCACAAGAGACAGAGAGAAAAGAGGAGGAGGACTGAGCTTCGGACTTTACAGAGTACAACAACAAAGTCCCGATAGGTTTCTGTGTCGGGGTTTTGACCTCTAGACTTTAAGAGACACAGGCGTGTCAGCCTGGGCAGCTTGTGCTCCACGTTCCTGATGCCGGCCGATAGGGAAGACGGCACGGAGCAAATGCAACGGTTTCTTTTTCAGTGATACTATTATTCATTTGACTTTGGGGTCGACGAGCAAAAAAGAATCGTGCCCCCTTTTTTTTCGCTGGAGTAGAATGTGAGGTCATCAGGCATGTTTTTGTTGCTTGTAATGGCGATCATGAGAAAAATAAAGAGTACTATCGGTAAATAATGTCTTCACATCTATCTTCCTTTTCAGTATTAGACAAAATACGTAGACAAATCGATATTTTGTGATCTGACGAGCAAAACACTTTCCCGTACAAGCCTCCATCATTCATGTATGAAACTAAGCGGCTGGAAGACTCAGAACTCAAGACTCGAGGGAGGTGATGGTCCTCGCCCCTGCGACGGCAGGATGCCGCACTGACAGACGAGACGGGGAAAACAACAACAACACGCCAAAACGGAGCGAGACGTGGAGAATGGAGAGACAACAAAAAGATAAGCGCGGGGGGGAGGGACAAAAGCGAGAGTGGTATGCCGTTCCATTTTAAGGAGGAGGGCTGGAGATGATTTACAAGAGCCGTGAGAATCCCTCCGAACGCGATCTGAGCAGACACGAGCACAAATCACTGCTCAGTGGACGCCTGCCATCACCGCCATGAAATAACCCTCCTTTTTCATATCCGTGGCATGCGCCGAGGAGGATACTTCCAAAATTACCAATCCATTATGCCTCATCTCTGCTGGACCTTTCCCCCTAAACCTTAATCCTTAAAGAGTGAATTCAAGAAGGCCACTATCTCCCACCTGTCTGAGGAATTCCCTCTCCGACCCCCTCTCATGTAACATGTTGCATTAGATTCCTGGTTCCTGCATGGTGTGCGTGTGTGTGTGTGTGTGTGTGCAGGTTAGTCAGTGGCCGGTGTAGAGGAACATTACTCTTCGAGGTTGATACCAGCCTCACGACCCTTTAGCCAACTTCACCGCTATGGAGATTACCGAGTCTGATTTATGACCCCGACCCCTGGCCAGTGATCCTGTTGGTAACATCACTCACGCACACTGACAGACACACACACCTGTCCCTGACCAGCTGTGAAAAATCACTTTACAAACGGTGCCATTCGCTCTGGGTTTGGCCAGACCCTTCTTTGGGTTTGGCCCTTTAACGAGGAGTAGCCAAGCAGTATTACATCTGCAACGTTAACGCCACCAGCCAAACCATTTGATACGGGAGGCTGACCATGGGAATTTATGCTGGCAGTTGATTTCCAGTCAGTGGGAGGATATGGTATGAAAGCTGAAAGATGAATGACTCCTGTTAATGCTGAACAGAGTGCGTGGAGCCTTTTTGGTTGAATCGCATCTTATGCAGTCACTGTGAATGCCACAAATGAGAGATAGAATATAATGTGTTTCTCATTTTATTTTATTGGAAATGAGCTACTCTTATAGTCTCATGTATCTCAAATTCTGGAGCCAAATATCTGTCATTGCAAATAGCCAAAAAGTACATTTAAAGAAAGAAGCCAAATGTATGAAGAGACGCGATACAGAACATGACGGATTCTCTTTGCTTGTTTAGTCCAAGAGTATGGGATTAATATATGGGTGTAACATGTCACCGTAGAATAATATACAATGATATAAACAAGGACTGCAATAGGAAATTAATCTGATATGGCTCCCAAAAGGTTTTCTTTATGCATACTTCAAATGCCAGAGCAGAAAATGAAATACCATCCATTAACAATGTAAGCTATCTGCGCTCACAATCGCTTTATTAAAGATGTCTTGGTCCAACCAGGTTTTGCTTATTATGATAAAGATACTGCTCTTATCTTGTCACTTCTCTACCTTTGTTTGTTTTATGAATATATAAATCATCTTGATTATTTTTCCATAAACATTCTATTAAAAAAAAGTGCACTAAAACCTACATGAAAAATTACTTTTAACTTTTATTAAAAAAATATATGCAAGCAAATGAAACTGTAAACCGTATATCATAGTGACTGATCCTGCCATACCTGTTTGTCACCACTGTAGTTTACGTGACACACCTAGCAGATGTTAAACCTGTTCCTGCATAGATGTATTATTAATTCATGAATTAAAGGACTGAATTCCTTTTTGACATTAGTAAAAGTTGAACCATCTCCCAGTGAAACTCAAGACGCTGCCTTTGTCCCCTTGGTCCCTTTAGACCTCTGCCCCTGGGAGTCGACCCGGGGCGGTGTCACAATAACCCCAACGCTCCTGCAGGAGACGGAATTTCACGGCGAGGATAAGACCAGCACATGCCACAACAACTGGCAGACGTCGGCCATGTTGGTCTCCGACACTAACGCTGGTGTCTTCACCTCAGACTCCGGAGAGGTGGAGAGACAGACAGAGGACGGTCTGGAATGGGGGGGGGGGGGGGCGAAGAGACAACAGATGGTGGTTTATGTCACACGCAGACACACATGATGTTAACGCACATTCCCAGGGATGATTCATGATCTGGAGCCACGGGGGAGCAACACACACCGGACACACTTCTTACGTGTGATGCGTGAGGCCGCTAACCACAAAGGTCCCGTTCTGCATGTTTTCTTCCCTGTAAGACGTGCTGCCCATACAGTCGCTGCTTATAGTCCTTCAGGGGGGATACATAAAGAAAGCCAATAGTACACTACAGGTTTACTACAGTACAACAACAAATACTAGATCTCCTCAGGGGTTTATTGTCGCCACTGCTTTCTAAGATGAAAAATAAATAAACAAAATAAAAATGCATCCACAATCCCCCTCGTGGACAGGACATAGATATGGAGTGATAGACAGATGACATAATATATAGCGTCCAGAGGATCTGTTGTGGGGCAGAATATTAAAGCAGTTGACAAAGGTCAGACAACATGGGGGCCTCCATTGTGAGATGACAAATTATGATGAAATTTGAGTCATTTAAATGAAACAATCCGAGAGTCAAATATGATGGAGCCTGCGATGAGGGGCTGTCACAGAGTTATCGCTTCATATCAAGGTGTGCGTGATGAAAAAGCAACCTAATCTTTGCTCACATGCATCAACCAAAGCTAGTTCCTTGAAAAAAAGAAAGAAAGAAAAACATGAGGGACAGGTAAGATGTTTCGCTAACTGAGAAGTCTTCATATGTTCATTTCCATTTTTCTTGGTTTCGGAGAAGTCCGACCTGACAGGCAGCCATGACTCACATGGTGATGCGATGAGCAAAGCTTGAACACCCAGTCCAAATTTGCCAATCCAGATTGTGGGAGGAATACTTAATATCAAGTTCATATAAGTTCATAGCTGTTTTTCTTCTTCTTGGTTTTTTTTCACTCTCAAAGCAACTGCAAAACAACAAGCTCATAAAAACCCACCACGGACAATAAACAATAGAGACTGAAGAGCGCGCAGCGTCCGGCGCGCTGCGAAACAAAAGACAGCCGGAGACGTCCGCCTGCTCTCCGGCGGTGGCTGAACGGCTGTCGACATGTTTTGCCGCGGGCGCCTTGTCATCGGTTCAGTGTGTGGCAAAGTGGAGAGCAGCGCAATAGACGGAGAGGTGCTAATACTCCGACAGACAGACAGGAGACTCTCAGTCGGAGATGAGCTGCAGAGCCGTCACAACCCACTGGCCTCCTTTCAGCACGCCGCATTCTGCTGCAGGCTTCTACAACGCCACTCAACACTGCACTAGGACGCAACACACACAAGCATTTCTATTGTGCACAAGGTCTCTCCATTCACACACACATGCACCTGTCTTCACTTAGCCAGCATGTACCTCGATAAAGCGCTCCTTGTATCGGGAGTGACAGCGCACGGTGTTTTGTTCAAGAAAGCCGGAGCGTGTTTGAAATCAGAGATGAGCAACGAAGCGGCAACTGCGCCTAAAATCTCTCTCCGGCGAGACTTTTCCTTTGTTTGCTGGGGTTGTGAAGCAGAAATGCTCCAAGGGGTCAACGAGGGCCAGTTCAGGCAATTGCTGGAAATACATATTTCCCCACAAGTGCCGTCAAGCAGTGTAGATGATTTCTATTTCAAAAAAACTTCACTGAAAACATCTGTGAGAAACACGACCCTAATATAATGTCAATGAAAAGAATTTCCCTTACATGGTCACATTAAAAAGTAGCATGTCCTTTTCATAAACACCACAGTAACACTTTATAATAACTACACACTATTTAGCATTAGTAAAGCATGAGTAAACACTAAATTCATAATTTATAAAGCATTGTTCCAACAAGCTTTAGTAACTCATTCGTATGCAATTCATGAAGTTATAAATGTTTTATTCTTGATTGTTCATGTTGGAACAATGCTTAATAAATGATGAATTAAGTGTCTACTCATGCTTTACTAAGGCTAAATATTGTGTAGTTATTATAAAGTGTTACCTACATGACTTATGCATGTATACATGAAGTTCAGTGTATGTACCGCTCAAGTCCTGTTGCATAATGTATCCTGTGGCTCAGTAAGGAGCTTTCCAAAATATGAAAAAACAACAGGTGTGTATATTTAAAACAAATCTGGGTATTTAGGAGGTAGGGAAGGGTCCATTGTAGGATAATACTGAGTTGCATTATGGGAGTTGGTTGATCCAACGATTTTGGAGCTTGACTCATTCTCCACTGTATTGTCCGTGGTCTCCACTGTTCTCGAACTTCACTGAAGTTCAAAACTTAAATCGTTGACACAATGCAGCCCTGCATTTACTGTACACTGTAATATTTCATATGCGAAGGACCATGACGTCCCAAGTGTAATGCAATTCAACAGCATGAAAGACTACGACTCCCAAAATGACCATTAACCTCCCAAAAACAGTTTCAACAAAATATATCTAATATCTAATCTTAAGAGAAAGAAATGCTCCCAGTTCACGACATTACTTAAACGTCTTACACGACCCTTGAGTGACACGACATTGTTTGCTTAGCTCCTCCTCTCTCTCCTGAAAAAGCAGCTGAGCATGATGATAGACAGCGGGATCAGGAAGATGCAACAGAGAGGCAGGTCACATGGTACGATGAGATGTTCAGTGTCAAACAAGAATCGTCCCTACGCTGTTGGGTATTTTGTATTGTACCTCTGAGTGTTGTAGTTAAGATCAACGTGATGTCAGAGGTCGAGCAGCTTGCACGCACAGAGAATCGCACATACTTTCACCTCGAATGTCCACTCTGCTGCTCGCACACAACACATCAATAACCTCCGTCAGCGCAGTCTCAAGCCGGCCGGTTCCCCCTCATTGGCCGTGATTAATTGTCGATCGTGTTTTCCCATGATCCTCCGCGTCGTCGGGAGAGACCGACTCCAGCTCGGCATTCTGGGAGTGGACTCTGGCAGAGCTTCTCACTAGAGCCGTGACCTCTCCTCCTCCTCCCTCATCTCCCCTCACCGCCTCCTTTAACCTTTCCACTCTGCCCTCGGTGGGTTCAGCGTGGACTGGCGGCGGTCGGGTGAGGAGGCCGCGCCGGTGAATTATGGCCCGGGCCGAGACGTGGTCAGCATGCCAGGATTTCTCACGCAGACTGAGAGGCACGGCAATCACAACGCCGGCCAATAATTGAAGCATAATGAAGACGGATGGGGTCGGCAGCGGAGGCGGCGAGGTCGCATCGTGGGCTAATTTGCAACATGTACTCCGGAGCGTAGCGGGCTAATTGCTGGGATACAACAGGTGAAGGACGGCCATCACTGCACCAAGAGCGGTAAACATGCAAACAATCAGCGGCGGCCGTCGGTGCTTTCAAGAAGGAAAAACCATGGAAAAGTGACCGCACTTATTGACGGCATTAACGGCCTGCTGATGGATGTGTTGCACTCTCTTGAGTTGTTACTGTGGTGAAGGGTTGGATGCCAAATTCAGCGGTCTAAAATGGTTATGATTTTAGGTTTACGGCAAACATAAGATTGAAGTACCAGTCTTGACTGACCTCCACAGAGTACAGAGGCTGTAAAGAAGCCCTTGCTGGCATTCATTTTATGAACTTGTGAATCTTGTGATCATAGAGCAACAAACTTGCCAAACAGGATTCATTGAAATGGGATCGGAAGAAGATACATAAAATAAAGAATATATGAAATTGTACAAGTAAACATTCACGAGATGAATACGGGCATCACGGAGCAGAGGCCGACATTTTGGAGCAGCTGATAACACAGCTGAGTGAACTGAATTTAGTTATTTACAAGTTTAACATGTTCACGCATCTATCAGAAATGGTAGTTAATAGTTAAATTGTGCACTTTTATCGATAATCTGGATTAGTCGGGTTAAATCAGGGAAAACAAAACGTCTGGCCATATTTCAGCATCTGCAGACAGCCGACTGTCCAGGTCTTTCCAACCAATAACAGCCATCGTGGGTTTGTTTAGCTACTCGGTGGTCAGAAGGGCATCGTACTCCCTAAAAAAGTGCCATCAACGCTGTTCCTCGAATTAAAGCCAACGCTACGAAAACCGCCCCAAAATCCCCCTCATGCTCGGAAAAAGGATCTCGTGAGCAGCGGTTGTGAAAATAGACAAGAACGAGACACGGATAACATGTTAATAAGCTCTAGTCCGTTCACAGCGAGCCGTATGAAACACAATAGGTCGGGATTTCGTCCTAAATCTTTGCTCAACCGGCCATAATCTCTTCATAACTCGGAGTAATGCCCAGTAATATGAACAAGGGACGAGTCTTGGGGTCTCTCCTCGTGAGTAAATATACAACAACCTGGGAGCTGCGGTTCTCATATCTGACCCATCTGAGCACACTAACAGTCAAACACAGGACCATCTGTGGATCCCTGGAAGGACATCGATGCCTTATTGGCTTCTTGAGAGTGAGTTTGTGTTAGCTCCAGTAAGCCCCGGCCATACCCTGCCCAGAGGAAACATGGGAGTGGGCGGGCCGGGGGATTCAAGAAGGATCTGGTTCTGCCCGAAACCGCTGGCGGTCTCCACAACAAGCCCCTTGGATGAGGCATACACTTGCTGCTTATTATAATGATATAATTATAATGATTTTGCTTTAATCAATTTTGGTGGGACGCAAGATAAAAAAAAAGTCAGTAAAACATGCTGTGCACGCACACACACAGAAGCACGCAGAAACACACACACACACACACACACACACACACACACACAGTCGTGAGAGCCAGTCAAATCCCTCCATCAACAATGCCCTTTGTTTCTGTGCCCAGGAGGAATTTCAAAGAAATAATAAAAAAATGACGCCCAGGCTCGTTTGTCAAAACTGATTTTGTTGTCGCTCTAAAAATGCCCAACTTTCCCCCTTTGCTTTCTGGGAGTCTGGGCGTACCTCGGAGTGGCTTTGCCAAAGCGTGTACAATTGCTTGGTGAAATAGTGCAAAACGCAGTCTGAATAACTCGCCAGTGTGTTTTCGGCCAAAGCCGCCAGCGGGCTCCTCTGACAGTGACCCACTGTGTTTAACACGCCGCCGCCTGCCAAGGGTCGCTTTCCATTTGGCGTGAGCGCGCTGAGGCTCAAGCCGGCAGCGGCGTGGGGAGAGAGCGAGAGGAGACGCAGCAGCCGACCAGGCATCTGCTGCCGTTTAGGCGGGAAACACCCTTCCTCGTGACAAATAGATGAACAAGCTTGCACTTTTCCCCTAATCAATAATTCAACAGTGACCTCATGAGAATATAAGCACGCTTGGAAAATGTAAGAAGCACAGCTTTGTCCAGCGCAGCCAAACCGATGTCGCGTTTCTACAGTTTGCGCTATAAAATACTAAAATCCGATTATAAACGTCAATTCAAACTCTGCGTCTCTGAAGACGTGGGAATGTAACACCCCTGGGTGTCAGTAGCGTGACACTGACGGCTCTCTGTGTTTACAGGACCTAATTCACGTGTCAAAGCTGAGCTCTTTCTCACAGCTCCCGTCTGCTGCTCTGGAGGAGCTAATGCTTCTCTGTCGCTTTCCGTCTCCGTCTACATCTGTCTTCTGGCAGCGATGGCTGTTTGGAGCACAGCAGGAGGCCAATAACAACCCGTCCTCCGAGGTCTGATTTCAATCTGCCCGAGCATCAGACTGACGTCTGAGAACAACGGAGGAGGAGGAGGAGGAGGAGGAGGAGGAGGAGGAGGAGGAGGAGGAGGAGGAGGAGGAGGAGGAGGAGGAGGGAGAATCTGGTCTGTGGTCTGGGAATTTCAGGACACACGTCGAGGACGTCAGAAGAAAACGGTGGACTGGAAACTGCTCATTTTGGGCTTAGTGGAGAGTGGGACAATACCAGCTGAGAGAGAGAGAGAGAGAGAGAGAGACATACACACAGACAAGGAGAGAGGGAGAGACTCTGACAGAGGTGGATGATGATGGAGAGCTTTCCATATAGGGGCCCATCCATTTTCCAGAGGCTAAAAACAGACATGGCAACCGAATTGAATTGTTTTCAACTATTTGGATATGAAATGTGCTTTGTTTAAGCCCTAAAACAGAACACAGCATTAAAGGATAATTCTGGTTTATTACATGTTAGATCACAGTCTCGTGGTTTGGGGCATTTTTTCTTTTGGTTATGATAACAATAGACTCAGCAAAGTAATCGCTGAGATTTGGAAACACAGCGGCATCCCAAAGTCACCAGCAGTCAGACCTTAACAACAAGTCCTTAACAAGCCAATAGTCTGGCCAGATTATCGAAAACAGTTCATGAAATGAAAGTGACTGCACCCAAAATGAAGACTATGATCCCTCCTCAGCATGCACAACTACTGTAAGTACAGTGGGGCGAAGTTCATATGGGAAGCTGCTGTTTGACATTAAAGAATCTCAACGTTCAGGGTTTTCTGGAGCTTTCAACTTCAAGTATGGGGTGCGTTTTGACTCCAACCCTCCACGTACAGCTAGCTGTTAGCGCATGCTATATATTCCATCCTTAAACCATGTGATGAGAAGCAGGCCATCTCCAAGGTGAGGTGATGCTGCTGGTATTGGGAGAAAAAGACAGTTAAGTGCTTCGTTAAGAAGAAGAAAAGTTGTAAGAAACTGTTGAAAAGGTTAAGCTATTAAGGGCTTACTACCAATCTCTTGCACCTTTGAAAGTCTTTCACACAGGTGCATTAACTGAAATAACCTGACATCTACGATTTATACCTGAGGAAGTCTGTCTGAGGACCGAAATATTGAACAAAGTGAGTCGGATAATATGGCTCACTTGAACAATGCTGAATCTTTTCAGCCTCCAGGACTCAAAAGTCTGGGCCTGCGATGTATCAACAGAAAAGCCGCCACAACCACTTCTGCTAACTTCTAACCGACTGATGCTGAATGGAGGCAGACCCCCCATCAGTGGAGGCACCCGCCCGATTTAACTTCGGTTGCCAACGGGAGATATACTGTACGGAGCAAAAGGAGGGATATGAATAATGTATGAGTGGCAGGTCTGATTGATGTGGGGTATAGGGTTTCCAGCCAGCCAGCGCAGGGGCTGTGAGTCCGTGCCCAAACCCCAACACACAGCACTGCTGACATCAAAGGGTGTGGTCTGGACTCACTCATATACAAACAAACTCTCTCTCTCTTACACACACACACACAGTTGCACAAACTCACTCACTCATTCAGCCAAAACTCAGACACACAATTTCAACCACTCGCATAGATGAAGACACACATCTGCACACTCTCTTTCCACAGACACACACACACACACACGCACACACACGCTGGACTTCCTGTGCTCCCAAACAGGAACACACAGGGTGCTGTGTGCCGGACGGCGGGTCTGGGATTTTGGGTGGAGGGAGGCCTGGTTTTCCCCACCTGTGTTTGCGGCAGTAATTAAGGGCGCTCGCACACACACACACATTTCGCAGCACAGAGAGCGCTCTCAGTCGGCGACTGAAGCGCGGCGTGCGCGGCGGCTGGCGTTTGCTGCAGCCGCCTGTGTTTTCTGCGGTCGGAGAGTGTGAATGCCAGTGGAAAGCTCTAAATGGCCGGTAACCACAAACAGTCATATTTCCAGTTGCAGGCCAGTTAAGAGCTCATCACGGTCTGCCCACGCAGGCCCTCGTGACATGACGGACGGCAGGCGTGGAGCCTGGGCTCAGATCCACAAAGGCGTGTGATCAATCCGTCTCGCATGAGTTCACCTTCTATTATTATCCCCAAATACCTGAAGGAGATCCAAAGCGGTGGTACATTTAACCCACTGGCACGTATTGTCTGTGCAGCAACAACCAGATGCAGCTAATACGTCTGTGGGACTGAACTCCACCGCTTCAGGAGCCGGGAACTCATATTTGTAGAGCAACGACGACTCAAACTATGGCCGTGACAAATCATGTCATCATGCCTGGACGTCTTCTGGGTGTGAACAGGCCACCGTGACCCTCATCCAGGGTCGCCCCGTGACACGGGAACCACGTCTTTGTATTGGGTGACTTGTTTTGCTTTTATTTCCTCCTTTGGGGTAAAATGAGCAGCTCGGGAGACGCTAATCTCCGTCGGCCTTCAGATCGCACGTCCCCTCGTACGGCAGCGTCTATTCTCTTCTGGGTTTCTAAATTCGTATCTGGTGTATTTCGGAAGCCTCCCGCGTGGCCGGCGCATGAGTTGCCCCGCCACCCGGCGTGCAGCTCAACATCTCGAGGAATAAAACAAGCATGACGGGCCGTGACAGTCGCCAATCCGCGAGCTCTATACTTTGAGGTTGCGCTGGTTTGGAGGGCAGCGAGGCAAGCTATTGCGCTGCGAGCGGACGATTTGAGAAGACGGGGAGTAAACACACGCAGGGCGAAACGTGCTTATTCATTCTCTCTCTCCCTCTCTCTCTCTCTCTCTCTCTCCTCCTCGCTCCCTCGCAATCTCGTAAACACACACGTACTGCAATTACGTCTCATTAGAGCGCCCAGGGCCTTTCATGTAGCTGCTGAACATGGCCACCGTATCTCCCCTCTGGCCCACAGACATAAACAAACACTTCAGCTGTGGCCTGCCCCCCCCCCCCCCATCCCCCCATCCCCCGCTCCACAACGGAAAGCGAAGGATTCCCCTTCGCCGTGGCGCATGTCCCCACCTCTCTCGCTCCACAGCGACACCCACATCTTTTTCTTTCCCCTCACGTGCTTTCCTTCGGCTCCTTCCTGTTCCCTAAAACGGACGAGACAAATGGAGACAGCGCGAGGGACAAAGAGTTGAGAAGCGAAGAAAGAAAGAGGGAGACAGAGGGCGGCGAGCCGCCTGCCTGCAGCGGGTCGGTAATGGTTTAATGAGAGGACTGCAGTGCTTAGCGGGCTGCTCTTTTTATAGCGAATGTCAAGACAAATGTGCAATCATTCACTTTGATTGAGTGAGTGTGTCGTCTACGTGCGTGTTCATGTGCAGGGCCGCAGACTCGGGCGTTGTGAGGTGGGTGAGGGAAAGTCAAGACAGAGGGATGGGGAAAATGGAAGGAGAGGGGGGGTAATAATAAGGGAAAAGGCAAATAGAGGGGTGTCACTGAAAAAGAAAAGAAAAGAAAGAAGGGTGTCTCTGGCGTTGAGCAGCGGGGTCAGAGAGCGGTGAGGGAAAGGTCAAGCCGAGGTCAAATAAGGTGCAAAACCAGTAACTCTGGCGCAAGTTTAGAATGAAAACAAACTGCCACTATCACTGCAGGTCACAGACAGGGCCTCCTCTCAGGTTACACACACACACACACACACACACACACACACACACACACACACACACACACACACACACACACACACACACACACACACACACACACACACACGGGGCCACTTAATTAAAAATGGGATCCCTGGCACTCCCTCAGAAAGTCCCACCTTCTGAAAGCAAATACACGGCTTTCCAGCGCAGCTGTTTTAACAAGGACTGGGTTGGATGCGAGCGGCGTGGAGTGAAAGCCTCATTGTGGCGCAGAAGGGGGCTCAGAGCGCCATGTCAGTTCTCTCCTCATCCATCAGACCGACACCTCGGCGCAGCATTTCCTCACCAATTATGAACAGAACTCCATCCTCGCTGTGCATGTGTCTAAGTGCACACACGCCTGTTGCTTTATATGAAGTATTTTATATGCACGCATGTGTGTTGAACTACAAGTAGCACATCCTTTGTTACAGTGACCTGTATGCCCTCAAATTACCCACAAAGCTTATTGCAAAGTGTGTGTGTTTGCGTACGCCTGGTTTAATGCGATAAGCCTGTGCGAACGTGGATCTGCTATAAGTCTAATAAAAAACAGACAACATAAGGAAGCCATTTGGCATTGTGCGATGAGGGAAGACAGGCTTTCATTGCTCCGACCCGACCAATGTTTCCATCCCATTAAAGCCATCAGGCCAGTTTGAAGTGGACCGGTTGGATGATGGCTCTGCCGCGCTCAAGAGGCTACAGGCAACTCCCAGCGGGATTGGTGGGGAAATGCTGCCAGGGTCTGAATCACTACTTCTTTCTACCTGGAGTTATTTTTAACTCTTGTTTTTTTTTTTTTTTTTTTAAACACACACACACACACACACACACACACACACACACACACACACACACACACACACACACACACACACACACACACACACACACACACACACACACACACACACACACACACACACACACACACACACACACACACACACACACACACACACACACACACACACACACACACACACACACAATCAGGTTGTTAAATGAGGCAGTTGTGCATAAGTAGGGATCTCTCAGCGGGGAGCATGCAAAGGCTGTTTGCCTTGGATGTTTATCCAAATTGACAGAATTTTGTCCTTTGTAACCCACTGCTACAAACTGGATTCTTTTATGAAGAGTCTATTTTCTCACACACAAGTGCATGATTTCATCCACAGGGTGCTTGTCAGGAAAACGTATTGCTGTATTAGTTTATGGATTATAATAATATCATAGAAATGATATGCCTGACAAAAAGCCCCGTAAAACGGTGAGAAAAAAGGTGAAAGAGAGCGCATTTAATCTGTAAAAAAAAAAAAAAAGATATTCCATTGAATAATAATGAGTCACTTGGCCCAACTTCATTAACTAAATAAATGTTGTCAAATGGTATTCTTATTATTTATGCTTCTGTGGTGAAACTGACACCACAGATGACCCTTTGTGGTTCTACACAAACAAAGAAAACGATCATGGAGGAAATAAGCAGCAGTATAAAAGTATTTCATAAATCTAGAGTTAATACAATGCATCACACAAACGCAAGCAAACAAATACTTTCCAGATGTGCACAATGGGGGCTATTTATTCTTGTAGACCAAGTAATACTGATGCCCCTGTATGAGCTCATGCATGCAGTGAGAGCACATGTGCACACAAACACAGTCACAGAAAGTGTGTCCACAGACAGGGTCGGACAAACGAGAGAGAGAAAGAGAGAGAGAGAGAAAAAGAGAGAGAGAGAGAAAGAGAGAAAGAGAAAGAGAGAGAGAGAGAGAGAGAGAGAAAGAGAAAGAGAGAGAGAGAGAGCAAAAAGAGCGGAGACTGTGACTGAGCTCCTGTGATATTTGGCTCCACTCGGACACTCTGCAGTCTGGACGCAGAGAATCTTCCCACGAGCCGCTCGGCCGTCTGACAGAGCCAGAGACACACGGGGAGCGAGCGAGGGAGTGTGAAGGAGCGAGTGAGAGAGAGAGAGAGAGAGAGGTCACACACATTCCAGTCCGAAAGAGTCAGGCCAGACTCCTCAAGCAATTAAAATAAGATGAACCCCCCACCCCAGCCCCTCGAAACCCCCCTCTACTCCATCAGTCTCGTCTGCTAGACCACTGAAGGCTTCACTGCATGTACTCCCTAAATACTCCCTGAAATGTCACGACATGAGACTCAGCCTTTTTTTTCCTGTATGACACACACACACACACACACACACACACACACACACACACACACACACACACACAAGTACACACACACACACACACACACAGGATTATTGCATTAGGGTGTCTGTCACACCTGTGCTTCCCGGTCAGGAGCGTCTCAGCTTCACAGACCGGCTGTGGACTCTGGTCTGCGGTCCATTAAATCAGCTTTGCTGGGTATCGACACAATACTTGGTACCAAGTGAAATGTGTCTGCAGCTTTGATGAAAACTGCCAAGAAAGTCTCACTTATTCTCGTTGTTTTCTTCGATCAATGAGTTCCTGATTGAAAACCTCTTGCCAACGTTGTATTTCGGAAAGTCAAGTTGATTAGTAAAGCGGCTTTCAATAACAAGATGATCCGAAGTTCTTTATACAAGAGATGAAATTAGAAACGCTTGTGTTTAAAATAGATGACATGACAGCCGAGAACTTTGGCTTCTTTTGGGAAATGAAAAAAGGGTTTGCAGAAAGACATGCTTCCATTTTTTAAAGTAAATTGGGAAAAATGGCCAAAGATAAACCCCAAAGAATATCAACAAAATAACCCAAAATGGTGATATACAGCAAATAAATACAAGTTACTTGTTGAAAGTGAAAAATAACAAAAAAAGGGAAGATTTCCGGTCTTTATGAATATGTTGTTAAGTAAACATGCAAGCTGCGCGGGAAAAAATCTAGTTATTACTTTACAAATATTGTTGAAAGTCCATGGACTCTTCTACCTCAAGCTCTCCTCCCTAACCCGTACTCATCACCCCCAGCTGACACCCTCCCTCCTGCCCCGACCTGTTAAACCCTCAGCAGGGTACCGAGCCCTCCCACCACCTACCCCCCCGGAGTCATCCACCACCCCCCACCCCCCTCCACCCTCTGTCCAGGTGGGAGGTATGACTCTCTGCTGTTCTCTCTGTGTGTTGTGTGTGTGTGTGTGTGTGTGTGTGTGTGTGTGTGTGTGTGTGTGTGCGCGCGTGTGTGTGTGACCAACCAATCCTGTCAAACTCAGCACTAAACTGCAGCGCAACACAAAAGCGTTGCAGTGGAAAACAGACTATGGCTTTTGTTTTAAACCAAGAAAACTGAAATAAGTCACATACATAGCAGACTGTTAAATCAGACAAAGCATTCATTATTTGAAAAATATTGCAAAATTGCTGGCAGCATCAGTCTTTATTTCGTGAATATTGCTTTGTATATCTTGTGCTGTAACGCAAATATCAAAAGCGGTCAGAGATTCAGTCTGTGTGCTGTATTTCCTCTTTTGATCAGATATTCTGTAATTCTGAATCTTTAATTTAAGATTGTATGTCTTTAGGCTGAGTTCCTATTGGGTTCTGTGTTAATACAGCACACTGATAGGTTTTAATTATTTTGGAAACTGAAGAAATATTTGTGTATACCCTTCAAAGTAAAGAACTTGGTTTGATGTCAGGAACAAAATGATGTTACTGGCAAAATCAAGGAAACATTAAAAAACCACTGATTCAGATTTGTTCCGACACAAAGAACATTCACATGTCTTAAAAGCACAAATCTCAGATACATTTCCACAAAGAGAAACATAAAACTGTATTTAAAGACATCAACTTGTGTCAAAGTGCTTATTCATCGTTATTATTGTGTTGTATTATTATTGGCTCATATTCAACTTCTTGGTTTCACACGAAGCAACAGTTGGCTGTTATGTCACTCCTTTATGTTGTCTTTGTATTGTTGTAACCTGTTAGGGAGGTGGGGGTTGCATTTGAAAGGATGGAAATATGTTGAATATCAATCTATATTTGGGGTGTCCTTCCTTTTATGAATAATGTGAACTTTTCCATGGAGCATCTGCATTGTCTTACATGTCTGTTCAACTTAACCGTCGATGCTCGGATTGCTTTCTGCAGGACTCCGGGGTGCAAACTGTCCTGCGGGCTTCATATGAAAGCTGCAGACTCTGGTTACACGAGGCGTCGAGGAAAACAGATCCGGAGGAGAAGAAGAAGGAGGAGAGCATCTGCTTTCATCCTCAACCCAGCAGGGGAGAGCTTGGGCCTGTCACTCAGAGACGGACAGCCAGCTGCTGCTGCCACACACACACACACACACACACACACACACACACACACACACACACACACACACACACACACACACACACACACACACACACACACACACACACACACACACACACACACACACACACACACACACACACACACACACACACACCTTGAGAAAATATACTGACTATTCTGGGAGTAGCATTAAATCTCCAGTAGCGCGATAATTTCTCTTGTTTTCACTATTTTAAAGACATATTTCTAATATTAATGAACGGTGAAGGTTTTAATGTGAAGGACTGTCAACTTTTCTTCTCTGACAGAAGACTGACAGAAAGACACTCCTCAGCTGACCCTCTCTGGTTTGCTCTAAAAGACGAGCACCACTTGGGCATTTCCCATCCAGACAGAAACAGTCATTGCCATGGTGATTACTAATTTATGATCAATCGTTGGTTCCAATCATTCAAAAATGAGTTGAACGCGCCATCAATACCGCAATAAAACCTTATAAATATGACCTACATTTGCATTACGACTTCCAAAAGTTTTGGGTTCGGTACTTCTGCAGGTTTTCGACGTCCAAATGTTTTATGGAGTGAAACAGGAAAATAAAGCAATTACGCGTGTCAGGTTGAATCAGCCTCACTGCCTACTCCTGCAAAAGGAAAAGGGATAACGAGTGCTCGGCGCTTGATTCCTAAAGGAGCGGACCACAAACACTCAACAGTAAGATGGGTAAAGCGAGGATAGTTAAGACACGATTCAAGAGGTCAGACCTAAACAAAGAGCAGCGACCGGATAACATATATTAACATATTAATAACATATTCAGAACTGGTTCAAATTATTGATCTGTCCACAAAATTAACTTTGTCCGTGGCTCCAGGATTACTCGATCTTTTATGAACTAATCTTGTGCCAACACAAAGGGAGGAGGAGTTTAGAAGAGGAAGAGCACACAAAAGGAAACGCTGTGGCGACGCTTCAGCAGCCAAAACATTATTTGGAGCTTTCTGGGATAATTTTCGCATGAATAGATATGAAGATGGTGATTCAAACTGCACTTTGGTGCTCCGAGTCATCTTCGTTTTGCTTCTTCACGTCAAACTGCAGTGGTTTTTTAGGGCACGTTGCAGCAATCAAAGCCCAATGCAGCGTGCTTTGGGGTTTCAAACTGGCAATCCAACATTTCGCCAGTAGAAACTGAGCAATATTGACTTTATTTGTAAAAACAAAAGGAAAATCCTTCCAGCCTCCAGTAACCCTTCTGTCATTCCCTTTACAGCAAGGTAACAGCGGACTAAGAACAGACCGGGAACAGAGAGGAAAAGATGTTCCCTGAATCTCACCTCCGGGTCAGGTTTCAGTCTGCTGTCCTCTTATCTGTTCCTCTATTAAAGGAGGAGGGAGTCACTTTTACACAACCTTTCTCCATTTATCTTCCCGCAGCTCTATCTGGACTGAGTATCCTCAGTATTGCCCCCCCGAGCCTCCTCCTCTGTCCCTCTGGTACGATGCCACGGTAAATACTCACTCCATGTCGGATGATTTAGGATTTGGACTCAGATGGGGCAAGAGTGCCTCCCTGGGGATCTATTTTAAGACTCTCACCTAATACATTATTCTCTGTGTCATATCTCCCCTCCTACGCCTCTTTCCTGTGTGTTTGTCCAAGTGCAACTCTCTTCTGTCCGTGCGCTGAGCGTTATTTGACAACCCAACACAGCTGTAGTGCCAAACCTCGGCCTACGTGTGTGTTGATTGTCAACAGTCAAATAGGTGAATACCTCCTTCTACCCAGATATTTAAAGAAAGGGTTTCTGGATTTCTACAGCTGACTTTTAAAAATATATTTTTTTTCTTTTTTAAATACTCTAATCTATAGAAACTTGTACTTGTACCAAACAAGAAAAATATTTAATGAAACTACCATTAAAGTCAAGCCACTGCAAAAAAAATCAGTGCTTTAAATTAGGTAAAAAAAAAAAAAAAAACTTCATAAATGCAGGCGCCCGAATGTCGTATCTTTAATAAGACGATGTAATATTTTGTAATCATAATGTAATTTATCTATAATAAAAGTTGTTTTTGCACATTTTTACTTCCTTCGTCATCCAGGAATTTTGTCAGTAAAAGTCTCTGCACCTTAAGGAGTTCCCTACTTTTATCATAAAATATCTGAGCAATAATGAGCATTAACACTTTTGTTAACATGTTTTTGTTACACTGAGCCAACAGTCTCTGTAAATTAATAATTTATACATCTGTGTGTGTGTGGGCACGCTCGTGCGCATGCGTGTGTGTGTGTGTGTGTGTGTGTGTGCACGTGTTCATGCATAAGGTTGCTGAAGGTTCAGTGTGGTTTTATTGCTCTGAGCCACAGGAGGGCAAACCCCAGTTTATTAAGCTGCTGCTAAGGCCATGGGTCGGATTTCACCTGCAATTAACGTCACAAAACACACACACACACACACACACACACACACACACACACACACACACACACACACACACACACACACACACACACACACACACACACACACACACACACACACACACACACACACACACACACACACACACACACACACACACACACACACACACACACACACACACACACACACACACACACACACAGCTGCTGTCGTTTACTCACCCTGCTTGTGTGGGATGCCAAGTCAACATGACGGGAGCTTCTGACACAGTCTCTCTCTCACTAAATGATCTACACTCAGACTAACCCCTGCAGAGCGAGCGAGCGCGCACACACACACACACACACACACACACACACACACACACACACACACACACACACACAGCTCAAGAGATGACATGAACATGATTATGCAAGGCTGGGTGTGTTGTGGGGCAGCATTGGTTGAGGGGGTGGGGGAGTTGTAGTGAGGAGGTTTTGGTGATGAAACCTAACGCGCCCTCTCCTCTGCCCCATTAGCTCTCATTTAGCTCTTTACCACTCCAGCTGTGTTTATTAAAACCTTACAGAGCACGCTCAGGTGTTTATCAGCTCCCTGAAACACTGCTGTGAAGATCCAGGCATGCATTTAACACACATGCTCACACACGTGAAGTTACCTGAATTGAATATTGCTCCTTTAAATTGGACGAACCTCATATCTCCCTTTGTATTTCTAACCAGCTAAACACATCCAGCCTGTCCGGCTTCAACACACTCCAAAACCAACACATCTGATCTCCACGGCAAAAAGACCCGTTGTCCATCAAGTCTCAAAATGACTGTTAGAAAGTTAATGAGGCCCTTTTTGCACGTCGAGTCGCGCTGGATGAGCGCCTCGGCAACGAGCTGAGAATGTAGACGTACATGTCTAGTTTACTGTAGCGAGTCCTGGAGCCTGCCCCCGCTGTCACCTCCAAGGCCAGAAACATGTGATGAATGGCCCGGCGCTCTCATCAATCATCTCTGATTGGCCCTGATCTGCTCTGTGATTGGCTAATTAGCCTCATCTGTAACCATTACGGCACAGAGAGGCAGCTGCGGGAGTAAAAAGAAAAAAGAAAAAGAAAGAAAGACGAAAAAAAAGGATAAGAAAAATAAAGGAGGTGAAAAAATTACACCATCAGGGCTGTCCTGTCACCTCGCTGCCTCCACACAATGCCAGGAATCAGACAGCTCCCGCCACACAGAGGCAACCACACACACACACACACACACACACACACACACACACACACACACACACACACACACACACACACACACACACACACACACACACACACACACACACACACACACACACACACACACACACACACACACACCTTAAGACCGCTAGGAAACACCTTCCGAAGCCCAGAATTTCACAGGTAATTCTATTTTCAAAGTAAATACGCGAACAAGACAAGAGCAGCGAGGAGGGGTTGTGTGTCAGCGGGTCAGCCACATCTCATCTGGCAACAGTTTCTGGTCCGCTCAGCGAAGAGAACAGCAACGCCAGCTCCCGTCGGGGGAAAAATAAGACGCGCTTATTAGATGTCAGAGGGAAATATCTGGTAACTGCTCGCCAAGCGAGAGCGACACTCTGGTGGAGCGCTGGTCTGGTGACGCAGCCTTTTCAGGGGGAACAAAACATCGAAAAGTAAAAAAGGTTACGAGGTGGGAGGAACATGATTTTTTTTTTTTTAAACGCACGGCGGGAGAGGAAACAGACAAAAGGACAGAGAAAGTAAGCCAGCAGAACGGAGGAGGAAAAGAGAGAGAGGGCCAACACCACCCGGCCGACGTCTGCTCCCTCCCAGCCAGCCCTCTGCACAGGAAATGGCTCTCTGCAGCCAGAAGGGGAGGAGGTGTAGGTGAGGGGGCTTCAAACAGCTGTACCCAGCATGGGCAAATGGGGGCATAGGGTCAGAGGAGAGGAAGGAGCAGGGAGGAGGGCAGTCCTTGGTAGAGATGGACAACTCCCACAGTCTTTAGTGAGCGAGTGCTGCGGGGTTTCCTTTTCTCCTCGGCATGCTCAGAAGCAGGAATCTGCTCGGTATCGCCGAATCCCCCGAAAACCGCACTCAAAAAAATGAAAAAGGGGGGCAGCCGTATGTCTCGAATGCCATCACCAAACTGGAAAAAGCCAAACGCTTAACCCCTTTGAGGAAAATGAGATCAGGAGGATTTAAATCATTCTATCTGCTGATTTTATACTAGAGCGTTCGGCTCCTGGCATCTACTCCAGCACACCATAATCATAATAAAAGGGACTCCATTGAGAGTAGCTGGGCAGCTCCAGGTCTGTCTGCCTGCCTAGGACGGACACCCGATACACGGCGGAGACGATGCCCAGCCAGCCGCACGCCTTCAGACGTCGTTAGAGCAGACACACAGCACGCCCCTCCTGCCACCCGCAATCCATCCACAGCCAATTACAAGCAATTTCCCTGTCCTGGGTGGGGTGAGGAGAGGGAGCGAGAAAGGGCGAGAGAGAGAGAAGCGAGAGAGGAAAAGCAGTTGTCAGCCTAAAGCAGACACACATGGTTCTGTTTACAAATTGCCAGTTGTTTGGCTTCGCCATGGTAACATAGTGCTGACGCTGGACGGATATTTCAAAGTGAGATGGAGGGGGGGGCGGGGGGGGGTCGTGGTGACAGTCGCGGCCTTTGATGGGTCTGCAGGGCGCGGCGGACTTTCGGCGGGAGAGATGGCTCATTTATGCATAATGTACAAACACGCGTCTGTTTCCCTCCCGCCTCCCACCCCCCAAAACCCCCCCACCCCCCTTTCCCCTCAGCACCTCGGGCTTCTGTTTGGCTTCCCCGAAGTCGGCCTTTTCCGAAACTGGAGACGCACAGCGAGGAGGTGCCTGATTCACCAGAGCTGGAATGTCGGCCGTTCCCACAGGAAACCTGGGGCGTCTCAAGCCAGGGTGCCCTGGACAGGCAGGCACGCACGCACACACACACACACACACAACGTATAAGCTCACAACTGGTCAGTGAGACAAAATATCAGGAAGCTGAATGTGACCCAATAAGTAGAAAGTCTTGTTGTTCTCAGAGTGTACAGTAAATGTTGTTTGAAACATTACTACGCTAGTTCCTCAGAGCCTGAGTGGCCTTTGGGGATGAGGAAGGGAGCAGCAGTCATAGCTACAGATTTCCTTTTAAAAGCTTTAATGACATAGTTTTTTTTCTTTTCAACACTATTTCTAGTTATTTGCACTCATAATTCATCAAGGAGAGTTTAAGGCCAATCCAACAAAAGAAGTGTTCACATTGAACGTGAAGCAGATCTTTCGCCTCACGACTGCAGTGTTTTTGCTCCACAAACAGCCGACACCGAGCTGGAGCTAACTAGTGTGAGAGTATCTTCATCTCACAACTTAAACCTCCAGTCGTCTTTTATTTTCTTCCAGTTCTTCATCCTTCATCCTCTCGGTGCTGTACTTTCAGGAGAAGCGTGAACTGTGGCGGAAACATCATCAACTCACGTCATTGTCTGTTTGTGCCCGCTTGGATTTTTCCACTGACGCTGCGCTGCCTCTGCACCACCGAGGAAGTGCCGCACCTTCCCTCACGAAAAATGAACTGGACTTTGACTTAATAATAGATATCCTCCTCCCTTTTGTCAGATGTGAATCAGTTTGTGTGACAGCAAAATCTGATCCGACAAACAGATTATATAAAAAAATGTTTTTATTTAAAAGAGCTTTCGTGGCATAAATCCCGATTCAGGTCAGACTTCCTCCCACAAGAGGCGATTCCCATCCAGTGTGGATTGGATGTGACAGATCTGATTGGAAGTCTTCACGTATGAGGCGATCACTGACGCCACCTTCGGCCTCCGCGGCTCACGGCTCCAGATGGCGCTTTCCACCGCCCTGCTCTGACGCGACGGCCCCACACTGAGACCTGCAGTTAAACCGGGGTTCCCCGCCGTAACCTCCTCACCCCCACTCCCATCTCAAAGAGCGCCACCATCACCTCCTAATAATAACACGGTCCGCTGTGAGGGGTCTGCTGTCAGACATGGCAACCCGCCGAGCCTTTCATCTCAACAGGCACACACACGTGTTCCAACCTTAACCTATCACACACACACACACACACACATGCACGGGGGGGGGAAAACACACACATATTCAGAAACACTGAGCTCGGTCTGCTCCTGGACGTGGCGACCCCACTGTTCGTTTCATCTCTCCACTCCTCTCTCTGCTTGCTGCTGGCACCATTACGTTAACACAAACACCATCTTTCTGTCATCGTCCCCAGGACGCAGCGTTCCCTTAATATCTCTCTTTCTTCTGCGGGCGTTTGGGGAATGGCGATGGGGGCCTGAAGGGATCTGGGACATGGGTGAGTTGTGGGAAACCAGAGTGCAGTCTGTGGCCTCACAGCATGAAGCCCTCTCTCTCTCCTACCGCTCCCCCTTTCTTTCTCTATCTCTGTTTCTCTTTTGGCAGAGAATCATAGGAGGCTTCATGCAGATCGCATATTGCGGCCTCAAATGATCTGGGAAAACATGCCCCGTTAATGCTCATGTGCACATCTGAACCCTGTTCAACTCTGCAGCAATGTGCCGCACAGTTTGTGTCCATTTCTCTGGGACCGTGTGCGGTTATGGTTGTGTGTGTGTGTGTGTGTGTGTGTGTGTGTTTTACCTCCACGTAGTCTTTGGCGTGGCCCCAGTCCCTCTTGGAGTCCAGGTTGCCCAGGCTGAAGCTCTCCAGTTGGCCGAGGTGAATCTTTGCCACAGAACGGCTGATCTTACGCGTCACAAAGTTTGAACCTAAAACACACACATTGAAAATGCTCTGTTGGCACCTTCTGAATTCAATCACAGTTTACACGGCATATAACCATTACGGAGGTTTAGCTCGGTCCAACACACACAAACACTGAGCAGTCAGAAACAGAAGAAACAAAAAGGGCAGATAAGGGAAAACGAGGCCTCCTCGTGGAAGAGTTTAGAGATCCCTACCAAACGTCTACATCACACTATCCCCACACAGACACACAGGCCTTCCAAGCCTCCTCCACTGCTCCAAATCCTCTTGAGCCAAAGCGAAAAACTCAAACAAGAAGCCACCCTGAGTCAAATCGATTCGTTACCACCTCACATTTCAGCCACTAGATCCTTTTAGATCCCTTCTCTCTCATTTTCCCCTCTAATTCACTATGTCGGTGTCAAATCTGGGCTGGACGCCGAGACGAATCTCAGAGCATCAGTCTGCCGATACTAAAAAAAGAAAAAAAGAAAAAGAAAAAAAAAAGCGACACCCAAACGGGACCACCCTGGGTCTGCCGGCGCAGTGTCCAGTCCAGAATCACCACATCGGCAGCCGATTCATCCGCCCGCCGGCGCTCCCTGACACACGTGGCGATATTGTCTGCGGGGGAAAGACGTGAGCGCCTAATGACTATCTCTGCGCCGCTAGAAGGGTTAGAGACGTTATTTGGGAGCTTTTGGCAGAACACTGAGGGCCGGTATCAGGTTCTCTGTTCCCGCTGCGGGGGAACGATGCCGCAGAGAGCC
Source organism: Cottus gobio (assembly GCA_023566465.1). NCBI lineage: Eukaryota > Metazoa > Chordata > Actinopteri > Perciformes > Cottidae > Cottus > Cottus gobio. The sequence continues at coordinate 21,276,801 of CM042217.1, read as the reverse complement.
CGCGAATGAATGCAGCAGTCCTCCAACACAAACACAGCATTATACTGATGGAAATCAACACTAAATGTTAGGGTGTCATGTCTAATCATGACACCGTCTTAGTTGAAAACAGCTTATTGGAACTTGGGGAGTTCAACTCTGGCTCGGCTCTTCTGCCTTGCGTTCAAAAGCCAAAATGGCAGATATGTGAAAGTCTAATTTCAAAGGAAATCATCAAAGAGTTGTTTATTTTCAGCCCATGCATCATCTCTGCTCCACATAAATCTCCCACAACCTTGCGTGAACCTATTCGAGACTACTTAAGAGCGCCAATATTTTTATTTTTTAAGTCATCCTGTCTGAGATGAATGTTGCCTTTTAGCTCTGCGCCCATCCAGTCCATAATAGCGCGGCTCTGTCTCGACACTGTATCACTGCTGCCCTGACATGGAGCAGAGCCTCCATTTAGACACAGGAAAATCCCATGAACCCAATCATGCGAACGCACCAAATTTGTAGTAATTATTTCATAGGAAAGCGACAGCCCAGGGCAGGCTGAGCAAAAACAGACCAGAGAAGGTTAGACATGCTTTTTTGAGAAAATACAGCATGTTGTGTGTCGGTAGCGTGGTCACGTGGTCACATGTCAACGCTGCTTTGGTGCCAAGTTTCATGAAGGTTAAACGAGGAGCTTGCCAGTCTTCAGACTTTCTCTGGATTCAAAATCTAAAAGAAAATCTGATATCCATACCCTCCGACTATTCCGGGGGATTTTTCTTTTAGGAAATAGCATGTGTCTATCGAGCGTAGAGGAATTGCGGACGGAAACCCCCTGCGATGTCAGACCTGTCACGTTTTTGCATGATCGTCTCATCTGGCCCTGGGGCTGGCAGGTCCTGTAGCGGCAGATACCACTGCTCCTGCTAACTACAGTCAAATGTTAAGCAGCAATTATTCATCTACTACTGACACATGCCAGCTTTGCTCTCATCCAAATCGACCTATGAGCGATATTTATTTAACACACACACACACACACACACACACACACGAACATTCTAACGTCCTAAATCGGGTCCTCAAATGATTAGACAATTAGTCAATGGACCGATACTTAATTGGCAACTATTTTTCAGGGGAACTCCGCAGATTCATGGTGAATGATTACTCAGCTAGAAATCTTGGGCTTTTTAACAGCGAGCCTGAAGCCTGAATTGCTTTTTATTTCCATTATTTTATTGGAAATCAAATATTTTAGGACGTTTTTGATTATTGGACTGAAGAGTATGCCATTTTATATTGCCACCTTGGGCTCTGTAAACTTGCAATAGACAATCAAAATGAATCAAAAAATGTCAAAAAATAATCAATAGATAAAAGGAATAATTATGATTTAATTAGCATCTATCCCCAGTGTGTGTTAGGACCCAGTGGGGGAAGGTAACAGGCACCAGATTGGTAACAATAGTGAATTGGAACGCACCCCTTCGATCTGAGCCAACATCGAAGGGAAACTCAGGTTTGCAGGTTAAACGCAGGTTGTCAAAACTCTGCGGGGCCGGGTTTTCTCTTAAAAAGGTGGCAGAAGGATACAGTGTAGCACAGTACACCCAATGAGTAATAAAGTCCATTATTTCCCCCCGGGCACACCTGTAGTCTCCTTGTAAAGCTCACACCTATGTTTGGAGTGGCTCTGCTCCCTGCCTGCTCTAATTGGTGCGGTGTGGACCAGAGCGTGGGCCTAATGGACCGGCCTGCCTGGCCGTGGACAAAGCCTTCTCTGTTACTGGCCCGGGTGTTAATGCGTTTCCTTTACTGGCAGCGGCACTGCAGGACAGCCAGGAGGAGGGGGGGGAGGAGGCAGGCGAGGGGAGCCGGAGGGGGCTAGCAAGAGGTTTGGAGCCCAAAGGGGGCATCGGTGGCCGTTTAACCTTGCCCGTGGCCCGGCGGAAAGTCTAATAAAACCACGGGCCGTGAAAACTGAGCAGACAGCAAAAACCATGCCAGAAATGGACACTCAATCTCCTTCTCTCTCTCTCTCTCTCTCTCTCTCACTCAACCGTTTCTTTTCTCTCTTTTTTCCATCACTCCTTTTCATTTTTTTGGCCAGAGAAGCGACAGGAAAAACGTAACACACGGGGTTCGTTGGCACAGCTGGGCTGAAATGTGGGGAGAAAAAAAAAAAAGGAGGAGGGGAGAGGGGGGAAAGGAGAAAAGTGCGGAGATGTCTCCCATCCAAAGCCAGGCCATGTGGGCCCAGACAGGATGGGGACGGGAGCTGTCAGCTGGGGGCTGGGTGTGGGGGAGCCAGGGAGGGGACTGTGGGTTTTGAGGGGCTTTTGGCTCGGCTGACCTTGGTTCCTCAACAGATTCTGTTGTTAGAACCACGCTGCTGAAGAAAGGTGACTTATGAAGTCTGTCTCCAAACGGTGTGACGGCCCAGCCCTTACCGTACGCAGTCAGACCTCAGGATGTCTGACTCACCCTCATCTATATTACCGCCTGCGCGTGTATTTATGTGCATTCACTAATTGAGATTCAACCGCGGTGTGATTTATTCAAATCACTCTTCTGTAACATTTATTTTGCAGACATATTGTGTGGTCGTGGCTCAGCCGAATGGCACATGAGCTCTGGAAAAACTGAAAAGATGGAGTTTATTCAAGGCTCGAATCATGTCAAACATTTATCAAGTTGATCTTTAATGTTATATTTGCGCAGGTAGAACATTGACTTCCTTCCCGAGCCAAGTCTCCTGTTCCAATTTTAGACCTGCCGTATGTTTGTCATTACGGCATAAATCTGCTCCAACGTGATTTGCAGGATGTTACTAAGTTTTCCCTTTTCTTCATAAAAATGTGGAATGACTTGCTAACCCAGACTGCTTTAATGAGCCACATTCCATAAATAGGACGGCAGATCCGCCTACTTTTGTAAAAAAAATAAAACAAAGACTCATTCCAGGTATTTTCCAGATATTTAGCAGTTGAGTAATTTCTGTCGCGAGCTTGTCTGAACTGGCCACGTTCTGAAGCTGGTAAAGAAAAAGATTGCCAAGACTTATTCTTGAACCCTTAGGTTGCCTCAACACAAGGTTTGGACACCTGTTTTGGAATTCAACCAGAACTGCAAATCCCATAATCCCACTCTGTCTTTGACCAATGGCCCAGGGGAGGGAAAAGCCTTTGTGGTAGACTTGAAGTGGAAAAAGCAACCATAATTTCCATCTCCACCCCCAACACATTTCAGGTTTTAGGTCGACCCTGTAGCCCTGTTTATCTAAATGAATGTGTACTCGTCTCATACACATCTCCTTTATCTATACTGTGTTATGAACTAAATACCAGACTTTCAGGAGTTATTCTGCAGAAGGAATCTTCCCTTCATCGGGGATTGGCCAAAGACCTGTCAGTGTCTGCCATCACTGGTATTGCACAATTCACTTTCTGACTGATCTCTGGAGCCTCAACGAAGGGAGAATATTTGCGTTGCATCCAAAAGAGGTCATGCGCTCAGCTCCGCCAACACAGCGTCTATTCACACCTGACAGACGGCTGCCCTCGCTCTGAGCCGACTCCACCGACAGGGCGGGTGCAGAGAGAAAGCAATGCGATGCGAGGGGTTGGAACGGGGCTGGGGGGGGTTGCGAAGACAAAGACGGTCACATTTTTGTATTTATTTTTATTTATTTTTTTATTGGGTGTGATGCAACAAAACGCGGATGGATGACAAAGGTGTGGGGAAAGAAAAGCAGAGTGTGGAGAAAGAGAGGGGAGTAGATGATGCGTGTTTTTCTTGAGCTCGAACACAAACAGCACCACCTCCACATCGCGGAATCGAGAGCGAATGAGTGTTTCGCCCTAGTATCGAAAAACAAAGACGCAATTGTGTCTGGCAGCATCCTGCAGCGTGAATAAATCAGATGTCTGTCGAGGGATATTTTGGGGTTTGATTGTCGTATGACAGGAACTGGCAAAGGTGGGGAAAGCCTGAACTTGCGGTGTAATCAGCGCCGCTCAAAGCGAGCTCTCAGTCAACAAGATTCTTGGATACCATGGGGATCCGGGACAACAAACAGCGAGGTGAGGGCGTCAATGGGGGCGAGTAAAGATAGAAACCAAAACGGCCACACGATAGGTCTGAAACCGAGATAGGCGGAGGCCACGTGGAACAAAGCGGCGGAAAGTAAGGAGGAGAGAACTCTGTCGTCGGCTCCGCTTTAAAAAGGTGTCAGACTCCGCTCTTCACCTCGCCACAGTTCAGCTGGTGTTTAGACTGCTCTCACTCAGCCTTTTCTCATCAACACCCTCGACGAAAACGAAAGACCGAAAAATAAAAAGCCTCCGCTCCGTGCCGCTTTCCTACTTGCGAGATCATTCCGAACACCCTCGACGCCCCCTGACCCAGTCATTCCTATTTGAAGATTTCCTCAGAAAATAACCTCTCCGATAAATGAAAAACATATCCTCTTGCAAATCTATCATGCGATCTGACCTTTTGGGCTCCACCTCAACGAAAGCAGAAAGATGAAGCCAAGGCATGTAGCGGCTCAGCGGCTGCATGCGTATGAGTATTCGCGGGGCAGCATTGACTTTGGCAGTGCTATTCTTACTTCCCCAATGCTAACTGGTCTCCTCTCCTAACATAACAGTATATTATTCTATACTGCCAAGCGTGAACCACAGAGCTCTCATGGTGGAGAGATGGATGGGACTTCCCCAAATAAACCAGGGGATTAGCCTACAACTGGAGCTGGTCAGTAGCAGCACCGGTGGATACACACGCTAAACATATTACCGATCTGATTTACTACACACACTTAGATCAACACACTGCTAATAGCTGTAAATTAAACCCAGGTTTTTTTTCTTCTTTTATTGTCAGAATTAGATTTTTTGGGGACTTTGAGGTGCTTGTTGATATGATGACCAAATAAACGTATGGATTGGTTATTTGCAAAGGCTTTACAGGTGATCACTCTTGCCAAGAGACTGTGGAGTAATGCACCGTCTCATATGTCAAAGCAATATGGAGTCTATTTCACACCCCTGCTAACGCTAATCCCCCTCTTTAGAGTCCATGTGCGGGTTATTTATTATGGCTAACAACTAAGCTAACCAGAGAGGAGCTCGCCGCGGTGTGAACCGGCTGGCAGACGCAGGCTTCTGTTTGCTTTGCTTCACGCTGGATTTCCAACGGGATATTTCCGATTCTGACCTTTCGCTGCAGAACAATGGAGGTCGGCTGTTTATTGGTTGAACGTTTCAGGTGTTTATGGGAACTGTAAGAGAAACCAGAAGTGCATTTCTGCTGGGATTAAGTCACCCTGGGCGCTGTGGGAGACAGAGCTCCTTGTTGAACGCTACACAGGGACAGCGAGTCTGAGAGGGAAACCGGTGTTAAGCTTCACTCCTCCGTCTGCGGCACTTCCCAGCAGCCACCAGGCCGTCCAGAGTGACGCGCCACACCGCGCCACGGCCAGTATGTCACTTGGTAAGGTGACTTTGGCTGACGTCATTGGAGAAAAAACTACCCCATAAATGCAAACCTCTATTTGTTTCTCAAACACAGGCACACAGCAACTGGCACCCTGGGACAATGAGGTCACAGCTTTCCTGTGTGTGGGAGGGGAAGCGAGAGAGCGGTGATGTCAGGGCCACCGACGCTGACATCATGGATTTCCTCCCTCGTTAGTGACTAATTATCCAGAGGTACAAGTGGTGCGTATAAGGACAGGAGGGGCCGAACACAGGTAATAAATAGCCCTTTATCTCTCTCCGGTGCAAGTGCGTACAACACACGTAACAAAACAAAACACAGAACAGAGATGTTCAGGGTGTGGCTGAGAGATGGAAATCCTTCTCGCTCTGTTGATCTGCAATGTGTGTCGCTAGCATTTTTAAGTGATGTCATTGGTTTGGTGTGAAATGTTGCCAAATACCTCGAGCATCAAAGAGAGGAGCCAGTACTGTGGAAATATTTTTTTTTCTTTTTTTTATACATATCAGTGAAATATTTGTGTGTTTTTAGTGCAGTTTTTACCGTACAGTTTTTGTCTGTACCTGGGCAGTCTTTATATTTATTCGGTGTGATTCAGTTGTGTTTTTTCCCATAAAGATATGTTGTGTCCTATACCCTAACTTTATAAAGTATATAATGTAATATGATGTTTAATAAACTATTTTAAATTGAAAGGAAATGGATGTTGGGTCATTTACATATTTTAACAAAAACACTTGTTTTTTTTTTATATGAACAAAAAACTCTGTCACTAACACACTTTGAGTTTGGGACAGAGGACACCATCAATAATGTTGAATTCAAGAAATATTATGAATACAGTCACAAGGTAAACTTTTAGGTTGAATTTCAGTCCGCGTGCTGGCAGTTTTATTGCGCTTTCACTCAGTACCCTTTCAGGCGTGAGGGTAGAAAATACTCAATGGCTTGAATCAGTATCCAAGACCAAGAGTGACGTAAAGGTGGATCAGTATTCTCTCTGTGCAGCGCAGTACACTAGCTATGAGCCTCACTGTGCCATGTACTGTACAGCCTTACACCCCAACAATGACAAAATGTGCCATGGGGGTGTTTCACAGCTCTAAAGCCCTCCTGTGTGTGACGGAGAGCTCGGCCAAACGTGCTCGGCCCCCTCGGTGCGGCAGCGGCGGGGTCACGGGGGCCCCGGGGGCCCGGGTAAACACTGGCCAATCCAGCCAACACAAGCGCCACACTGGGTTGTGCAAGGCAGCAGTGGGACATCTGGCCACAGCACAGCACCGCGTTCCTGCTTTATGAGCAGCGACGGCCGTAACTCTGAGAATAGAAGTGGCAGGACTAAACCCAATGGCCCGCTGCAGTAATGCTGACTGTGGAGAAAAGGGGGATGAAGACATGAAATGAAGCGAGAGAGAGGAAGAAAAAGGAATGGAAAGATAGAAGCGGAGTCAGAGAGGGAGATGAAAAAGAGCTGACGAAGGGCCAAAAGGCTAAGGGAGTGTTACAGAGGGAGCAGAGAGCTTTGCCCTTATAAGGTCATTGTGTGTTTGTGTGGACACAAGCGTCTCTGATTTCATAGTTTCAGTGTGTTTATCTCCGGAGCTGCAACTAATGATTACTTCCACGATCGATCAACGGATTTATCCTTAAATCCATAAAATGTCAAAACACTGTGAAAAGTTGTGTGAAGAGGCCGGAGCGAGACAATGTGTCCATTGTGTGTGATAAATGACCGACGGACCAAATATTATTATTGTTTTTGATACATTTGCTGTTGATCAGCACTATGTATCTCCATTGCTCCTCCCGCCATCCGACTGCTTCATCCCCAGGCCGACTATCTCCTCCTAACGAGACGTCGATGGCGACCACACCGTCTCTGCTGAGCTGGCCGTAAACTGCACCAGTTCCCACACCTATCTATCTGTGGTAACCCATTAGGGCTTACTGGCTGACCCCTGACCTTGGCTGGGGTCGTGGCCAGGGCCTTCATTAGGGGATAAATCATAAACACCTGAGCGGCTGACCTGGGCTCAGCGCTGGGGCTGCAGTCATGTGGTATTCATTTTGGGTCGCGGTGGCGTGTAAATCGGGTTAAACCAGCGCCTGCGACCCTCGGGGCTCAGGGCACATATTAAAAATGTGACCACAACCGACTTACTATGTGTCAGAATGTGTGCGAGTGTGCGTCAAGTAGTTATGAGGGACCTGGCTCCACCAATAAATGAATATGACTTTATATAGAGCATGTAATTGAATACTTGAACAAAATCCAACAATGGTTTTCTGCTTCTCGGTTTCATTCTGGATTCAGCCCGCGGCTCTCGACAAGTGATGTCATTTCTTCACAAGCAAAATAGAGCATCCAGTTTATCAATAGACCATCTGATGAAACATACTGGCAGATATTTTACCTCGAAAAATTAGCTTTTTGTCTTGTTGAACTTTAGTTTTTTTTGTCTTTGTAAATTTAATTATTACACTCTAGTTAAATTGTGTGTACAATGTATTCTGAATTAAGTGGTGTTGCTCTTTTACAACTCCTAACTGATCATTATAAACAACAGATGGCACAAAGGAATACTTTAATATGAAAACAAAACTTTGCTAGCAGTTCAATGAAAACATTGCTCAGCCCTAATGTGACCTTTAATAAGGCTCTTTGAGGTCTTCTCCTCTATTACTATCAGATGCTCCTCCAAAAAAAAAAAAAAAATCTCATTTCCACATTATAGGACACAAAACAACCAGAGCCGTGTGGCGACATTGCACAGCAGTCGTGCTGCGAGCTCACCTCTCCTCGGGCTCTCGTGGTTAAAGAGGATCCCGTTGACAGCGAACATGTTGTAGGCCTCTCGAAAGTTCACCACGATCCAGTAGGCGTAGAGCTTCGCGGCACCTGAGAGGAGACGCGGAGGAAACAGGGTGACAGACACGTGTTAGTGCCAGAAAAGGGAAGCGATATCACTTCACACAAACAGTCTCCTCAGATCCACAGCCGCGTCTCTGTGACTGCAGCTATGCACAAGCGGACGGTTTCCCATTCGCACGATACTTTTATTCACAAAATCATCAAATGAGACTTTCACACAGCTATTAACGGGGTTCAATGATACAGAGTGACAAACCGGAGCAGCGAGCGTAAACACTGATCCTCTCTTCCCAGAGCTGCAGAGAGAAGGATTGTAACTACACTACATATCACAGTGGAACACAGCGGCACCGCAGGTCATATTTCAACATCAGGAACGTGAACCGTGGACTCCTGCTGATTGACCAAAAGCAGGCTTGTACAAAGACCTCTTCCCTCTTTTGCTCTTACTATCTTCCTCCTCCTCCCCACTGTGATGAGGGGAATACCAGAGCAAGCGAAGGGAGGCACCCGTTGATTAAGCAGTAGGTCAGGATGTACACTGGAGGTGAAGGGAGGGCGCCATGGCCCCGCCTCCCCCCATCCCAAGTCTAATTAATAGAGGAGCAGTCCTCCTCAGGATGGTATGCGCCTCCCAAACAGCCTCAGATTGAGTGCTGACAGATGGGGAAAGTGTCAGTGAGGAGAGCATTTAGACAACAGAGAACATGAAACCTGATCGCTCACACACGTGTACTGGCTGTGTGTGTGTGTGTGTGTGTGTGTGTGTGTGAGAGTGTGTGTTGAAAGTGAGTGCAGAGTGCTGTGGGTATAAAGGTGTCTTTGTTAAAGTGAGAGCCACTCCAGTCTTCAGTCAGACGCTTTGGCCTCGGGGTGTGTGGAGAGCTCAAATGCTGCCTGAGCCCCCCCACCCCCCACCCCCACCCGACTCACTCAAAAACACACACCTGAAAAAAGTGCTGCGATGTATCAAGTAATTTGTGTTTGTATGCCCTTACATGGCCATAGGCAATGGTTTGACGAATGGTGCAAGGTAGAAAATGTTAGGTAATCCGTGTGTGTGTGTGTGTGTGTGTGTGTGTGTGTGTGTGTGTGTGTGTGTCCACATGGCTCTACAGTGCGTATGTGTGTATTACCGTAAGGTGAGCGAGGGTAGAAGGGCGTGGTTTCCTTCTGAGGGATCTCCTGGACTTTGCCGTAAAGCTCACTGGTGGAGGCCTGGTAGAATTTGACGCTGTTTGTCAGACCGCATGTCTTCACGGCGTCCAAGAGGCGGAGCGTGCCGACGCCGTCCACGTTCGCGGTGTACTCCGCCAACTCGAAGGAGATCTGAGGAAGAGGGAGAGAGGAAAAGAGATGGGGAAGTTATTAGAATTCAAGTCTCGACCTTCCTGGAACAAATAGAAAAATAATATCGCAGTCTTGACTGCCACAGTTTGACTAGTTATCCTTTAGTCCTGTGCACAGAATATACAATAAAATATAGAATAAAATGATAAATGCTGTGTTATTTTAAGAGAGTAAAACTGTATTGCTTTTGAAGACTTGATATGGTTTGACCTGGAAAGCTGCAACTGGTATTGTCGTGTCAGCCAAACAGGGTCCAGTACTGTAACAGTTTTGCCTGAGAGGTTTCAAGTTATGAAATTCATTAAGAGATACACTTTTAAATCCTCCACATGTAAATAATGAACATAGGGAGTAACTCAACCTAAGTTTCACATAAAGTCACCGAGCACTGCCACAAACGAAGGCGGGGGGGTCGACGATGATGCGGAACGTAATTGGAGAACGTGTTGTTTCTGGAGTCCATCAGAACCGATCAGAAAGCTCATTCCTCAAACCAAACACTCCAACTCCCAGAATGCCTGTTTCCACTGCCGAGGGCCAGGAGGGGAGGGAACTTAATGAACACTTGGGGGGGAAATTAACTTTAAATTAGAAATGGATGTGCGTGTGCACGCGGGACACCGTGTACCCGGGACTGTGTGTGCTTGTGCGAGTGCCAGGTTGGCCTCAGGCTCCAAATCAGGCGTGACGGTTCGAAGCCGTGCTGGTTAGTGGTCACCACACCTGGAGCCAGCGGCATGAGCCGCGTCTGTGCGGAGGAAACGCTTTGGCCCTTTAGTGCTTCCACGTCGGCGCTGCACACTCAGCCAGATAAAGACCCCTTATTTAAAGCTGAGGGCGAAGAACACTGGGCCTCTATTCCAGTCCAAGTCCACACACACGCACACACACAGTGAGCAGGTTTGATCAGGTTCAATTACACTCAACGGCTCGGTGTAATTACCGGTGACGCTCCACTCACTTTGCATTCGGGCATTTTCATTTACATCATTTACAAGTGAAAGTGAGGGGACACTTTCCTCGCCGACATACTGTATGTCACATTATGACGCTTTGCACCGCAAACACAACAGGTGAACTATTATTTACTGAGGACATGTCACAGCGCTTCGTTCGCAGCTACTTCTTCTTTCAACATAATTGCGTCATGTCGAGGTTGTTCTGGTCAGGCTCCTGGAGCGGCCTGAACCCGAAACAGACAATAGCTGCTTTCATGTTCAGTGAAGGAGACAGTCGGAATCACACACACACACTTCCCCCTCCAGCAGACATAATGTAATGTAATATATTCTCTCTCTCTCTCTCTCTCTCTCTCTCTCTCTCTCTCTCTCTCTCTCTCTCTCTCTCTCTCTCTCTCTCTCTCTCTCTCTCTCTCTCTCTCTCTCTCTCTCTCTCTCTCTCTCTCTCTCTCTCTCTCTCTCTCTCTCTCTCTCTCTCTCTCTCTCTCTCTCTCTCTCTCTCTCTCTCTCCTCCTTCCTTACACATTGCTCCTCCTGCTTCGTCACTGCTCTCTCTCCCTGGACCTCATAAACCTTATTTTATGCTATTATAGCACCTTCCTTACCGACACGCCTCTCTATCCTGCTGTCTGTGTGTGAGTTCCTCCATTCCTCTTGTTTTTCCAACACCAAAGAGGTCTACACACACACACACACACACACACACACACACACACACACACACACACTCTAGGTATCAAAACCAGCTGAGAGGGGCAGGGTCCAGGACGCCTTGACAACTTAAATCAAACAAATTGCCTTAATGCCTCCATTCTCTGTCATTATGTAAGGCTGGGCCTGAGCGCTGACGTTTTAAAGGCCAGACGTTTGTGTACACCGCTGTGTGTGTGTGTGTGTGTGTGTGTGTGTGTGTGTGTGTGTGTGTGTGGACTGCTGGGCCCCTCGGTCGACATGCCAGATATTGTTCTGTTCCTGGAAGCCAGCCAGGCTCTGTCAGCATTGGGGGTCCGCCGCCGACCCGGAAAGCAAAAAAAGCGATCTTTTTAAAAAGGTTCTAAATGTCCAGGATATACGTGCTGCATGTAGAGGTTTCATTTCTTTCCTGCTCACACACGGCCTGTTGAAATGCATGCTTGGAACTGGGGAATGTGACTCTGTGTGTGTGTGTGTGTGTGTGTGTGTGTGTGTGTGTGTGTGTGTGTGCACATACAGCAGAGTGTTGGTGTGTTTCTTGACAGATGTATAAATATGAGCTACATTTATTCAGCCGTGGCCTCCCTCTGCATACCTGCATGGCCTTCCATACAGAGTAATATGAAGGCATTAAAGTGTATACACACAGTGGTGAAAGAATGTAGAGCGCTATTGTGCATTCAGGGGGAAAGAGCACGTCAGTCAAGAGCACAGGAGCGAGGAGATGCACTGATATCCAACACATCTTTTTTTAAGTTACTAAAAAAAGACAATTCGACCAATCAATTTGACCAATTATCGTGATTGATTCATCAGAGTAAAGAATATTGTTGGATGATCTTTATAGTATTATCTTTATCTTAATATTATATATTTATTTAAAAAATATATGTTTTGGGCAATATACTATGAACATGTTCTTATTTGTGCTATTTTCTAGTTGATAATTATTTATTTAACTATATTAATCCCCCAACTTTGACTGCTTATAAATCATTTTCGTGATAAATCTTTTTTTAATATATTTTCGTTCTAAATGCATTTCTGTGTGTAAATTTGTGATGAAATGCATTTCTTTCTTTAAGTGTCAGTGTTCTGGAAAAGAAAATGTTCTGTTTATTCAACAAAAAAAACTACGATTGTGAATAATCTGTATCCACAATGTGGATAACCCATTGTTCTATACTTAATGTGTTTTATTTATGCACTTTAATAATACATATTTAACTGAAAAAAATTATTGAGATTGGTTCTCTAATTATAACCAAAAAAATAGACCCCTCACAACTCCCTCTGGTTAAAGGCATCACTCCAGTGAAACGCTGCAGCGGCAGATTAATGACCTCCGTGGTAAACCGTCATCACACCTCAGATTTCAGGGAAACTACCGGAGAAACACTGCCGCTTTGAGAGCGTCACTTTCTCCTTATTGTGGACAATGTTGTCAAACACTGGAAATCTGGTGCATTCCTGCCAACCGCGATCACTACGACGCCCTGGAGGTGGAGGCGACAGGAAGAAAGGGAAAAACAGAGGCAGGTACGGAAGAGAAGAAAAATAGAGAGACGAGAAAGGAGGGAGAGTTTGTGTGTGTTGTGTGTGTGTGTGTGTGTGTGTGTGTGTGTGTGTGTGTGTGTGTGTGTGTGTGTGTGTGTGTGTGTGTGTGTGTGTGTGTGTGTGTGCGTGCGTGAGCATGGGTGGGGGTTTGTTGGGGAAAACCACAGTCAATTACACCTTTGCTCATCACATTTCAGGCCAACTGAAATTAGAGCAGTGGAGTGTGAACAGGGCAAAGACAAACAGGCTGAACTCCCTCCAGGAGAGAGAGGTTTAGACCCGCCAGACAGACCAATTACTCCTCTTTCATCGACGACGGTGTCACTTATCTGCGCCGTGAAGCCAAGCTACAGAGCCCACTTCCCCCAGCGAACACGGAGCCTTAGTCAGTGCAGCGCCGCTCCTCTCAGCGGGCGGAGAATTACGTCAGATATCAGAAGGTGGGAATAACGGCTGGGCGTAATGTGTGTGATAATAAACCCTTTACTTTTGATTCACATCAATAGGACATTGTAGCTGTGTTAAAGACATACTACAAAGTAGAAGGGACGGGAACATTAAAGTAAGATTATGTTTTTCTTTCTTTTTGGTCCTCCCTGTTGAACTGAGGTTGGAGCGAGTGTAAACAGGCTCTTCCATTTCTCACTTGATTTATTACCGCAGTAAACATTGTAAACACAAGTTTATGGTCTCAATCACTAGTTTCACATCTCCTTCAATAGAGCATGATGGTCATTTAGTAAATTGCTGTCCCATACAGGGTAAAACAGAAGATAACGCAGGGCCAGCTACCATGGCACCTTTTCACCATCCGTGCTCTTTCACCGTGTGTTTCCATGAAGGGAATCGTAACATCTGTGTTACTTAAAGGTGTTTTATTCAGCATTCAGTTGCATTAGCTCCACCCTCTCAGGTCACTCGTGGTTGCAGAAAAACAAAACGACGGCGGACAAAATCCAAGATGCAACAGCCAGTTACCGACAGCGTTATTATACACAACACACGCACCGCTCGGTGTTTGCATTAAAAGGAAATTAAAGGTAAAATATCTGGATTGGCCAACCAGATGGCCTAACGCCTATTCTGTCGATATTGATGAAATCAATCCATTTTCAAAACACAAAGATATGCAGTTGACAATGATATAAAAGCTGCCAACCTTCACATTGCAGAAGCTGAAACCACAGCACGTTTTAAATTTTTGACCCCCCCCCCCAAAAAAAAAATTTAAAAATGATTTAACCTATTATTATTATTATAACCTGATTATCAAAATGATGCCAATTCCTTTTAGTCCATCAACTCACTGATTAATCGACTAATTGTTGCAGCTCTAATACAGAACAAACAATGTCGCTGAATATATAAGATGAGTCCATAGTAAGTCCGAATGATTTACATCATCAATACTGTGTGTGACAGAAGTACTGGCATTCCTAGCAAATGTCTAGAAAATAATAGATTATTAATTGTTTTTAAATCCTGTTTTATTTTGCATTGTGTTCTGATGCTTTTAATGGTTTTATGTGAAGTACTTTGAATCGCCTTGTTGTTGAAATGTGCTACACAAATAAATGTGCCTTGCCTTGCAACGTGATTTTTAATTACTCCACAATAGTTCCATGTTTTGGCCGCTACCTGCCGTAGCCTAAGCTACCGTTGCTGTGGCACACGATACCAGCCCACTCTCCAAACAGAGCAAGCTCTCCATCATCGTGTGTTGTGATGAAACCTGAAGGGGAATCTCTCCACCTGTTAGAAAAACAACGTGCTATGTTTTTCCTTGCGCTGTGCCAATTTGCCTTTGCCCTGAAAACAGACACAATACAACTCAAAGGAAAGTAAGAGCTGCGCACGGTGAGTGACGAGGAGAGCGAGACAGAGGCGTTGATGTTTGGCATTGCATCATCCAGCTGGAACGCGTGTCAGCTTTTTGAGCGTTTCCTCGCCGAGAACCAAGTTTAAAAAAAAAAAAAGGACATCGATAACAACATCACTCCCGACTTACGTAAAAAGACAGGTGGCACTATCTCACGCTGCAGCCACAGATTCAAAATATTACAAGAATTTCTCAAACAATCCAGCACACACACACACACACACACACACACACACACACACACACACACACACACACACACACACACACACACACACACACACACACACACACACACACACACACACACACACACACACACACACACACACACACACACACACACACACACACACACACACACGACATTTGAAGACAGTAGGATTAAGTAGAGACACAGTGTCAAGCAGAAACAATGCGAGACTCCGACGTTAATTACAGAGCGCACCTGGAGGATCCAAACTGAGTTCGAAGACGTTTGACCCGACTTGGACTTTTAAAATTGAATATTTCCTCGATGCAAAAGCTCAGATTATAATGTCCATGCGTGCATGGCCGCAAAGGGTCTGCATGAAATGAATTGCATCGTCTGCTAATGTCCACAAGCCCAAAATACACAAAGACAGTCCCACCAGCTCCACACCCTTACTTTTGTCTCACTAAATAAGGACACACTACTTCCACTGCACATTGGCAACGCATGAAGATTGTCCAATGTGAATGTAATTCCAAATGACTGTGGGCTGGTATAATACAGCCTTAGGAGCCACAGAAACTAAAGCAGGAAAGTCACTTTTATGGAAAAAAAATTGCATTGTCAATGCTTTTGAAGAACTATGAAGATTAGGCAAAACAACTTCACTGTTTGTATGAATGCAATGGAGGCCTGGTGGTTTCACATTGCAATTATGCAAGCACACTGAAGGAGTACCGTATACTTACATGAAGCTGCTGTAAGTCGGGGCAGCCACAGGGTTTTAGTTTGCTTAGTGAACAACATTAAGCAACACAAAACCTGTCTTCAAAGTTCCTGGGCCCAAGAACCGGCTAGATTTGGTCCCTGGTTCAATTCAATTCATTTGTAAAGCCCAAAAACACAAATTTGCCTCAGAGGGCTTCACAATCTATAGAACACATGACATCCTCTGTCCACGGACCCTCGCATCAGAAATAGAAAAACTCCCCCAAAATAAAACATCCACTATAAAGCACAGGTCACATTCCTGAATACCTTAAACTGGTTCGAAAAGCAATATTCCCCAGATGAGAAAGAATTGTTAAAAGTGACGAGTGACCCTGTGAAACCACTAATTTAGTCCCATTAAAGCTCAACTTTACTATGAAAGGGATGAAAATGACAGCTGATGTGTTACTTGGCAACTGCTTTTCATACAGAGAAGGAAATGCACCAGCGTGCTTTTCAAAACAGATGTTCTCCCTCCTTTACTCTGGTGTTTCCATTATTGTGTCCGTTCACTGTCGAAGGGAAAGACACAGTTACCGAATGTGAGGCCCAGAAACTGAAATGTTGATCCAAGAGAGCTTAAAAGATGCCATTAATGAAATAAACGTAAGTACCTTAAACTTGAAGACAAATTCAAGGTCGACATTCATTTTCTAAACCAGGGATCTGTACATGGCATGACAAGCATCCGCCCACTAATTGACGTGAACAGGTGGGAGCCGGTCTCTCCATCGTTGCCGCCTGGCTCCGTCTGGGTGAGCTGAGCCAACGCAATCAGTTCGTGGTCCAAAGCGCCATCACTGTGCTCCACCGCCGGACGCACTTATTAATGCATCATGTTGCAACGAGCTTCAATGAAATTAACATAACGTTATCAACAATATAGTGTTCAGGGCAGAAAATGGATCAAAGAGGTCCAGGAGTCTCTAAAAACATGTTGGGTTGTTTGATCAAAGTGGGAATGCATTTCCTTCGTTGATGAGTTTCTGGAAAAGCTGCATCTCTCACTGTATTTTTGGCAAAACAAACTTGTTTGGGATAAACCGATGATACACGGCGAAGAAGGTGATTATGCTGCCGAGACATTTACTTACAGCCACTGTTATGTGTGAAGGACAAACCTGGGGCTCTTATTTTGTACGACCACCAGAGGATCAACCATTTATACCAAAATGATGGTATTCAACCCAAAAAAAAACAAGAACTATCATCTGAATCCATGAGTCTGATAGTGAGCTTCAGCTCACAGTTCAGCTGTCCCTTGTTTCACTTGTGATAGACCTCTACCATATTAGGTAATAACCTGATGAGCCCCTAAAAACTACAACTTCTCCACGACACACAGGAGACAACTGAACACCATAGAAGGACAACAGCACCCTGAATGAGAGATAACATTTTATTTGTAGCCCCTCCCTCTTTTTCCTCACACCTTTTATCAGCTGACCAGGACCAGATGACTTCAAAGTGAGCGCTCAGAGGAAGAGGTGATGAAGGACCTCCCACATCTGAGACCCCCTGCCAGGACCAAACTGATCCCCTTTACACTTTACACCAGCCCCCATCTTTCCTCGCTCACCTTATCCCCCCTCCCAAATCCAGCTGCTCCATTTGGCTGGAATCGGCACCCAGCATCACCTCCTGATTACAGAAGGTGGGGGTGGAAGGAGGTAAAACTTGACAAATTGCCACATTCTTCTCCACCCATTCCCTTCTTCCCCATCCCTCTGGATCCTCCTTTCCCCTCCTCACACACCCACAGTCCCCACTTAAATCTGGCAGCACCCCTGTCGACCCCCTCCAGCCACCCGACCCACCCTGCACTTGATGAATGCTGTCCTTGTGAGCAGAGGAAGCCACACACACACACACACACACACACACACACACACACACACACACACACACACACACACACACACACACACACACACACACACACACACACACACACACACACACACACACACACACACACACACACACACACACACACACACACACACACACACACACACACACACACACACACACACAGTGTTGCTTGCATGATCCTTAAATAGAAGTGAAGTTCGGGGACCACCGCCCCTGCAGGTGCTACATCTCTTTGGTTACACACACACATACATATATATATATATATATATATATATATATGGACTCACATACACCACCACAAGAACACACTCCCATAAATACAGACACAAACCACAGTGAGCTACAATAACGCATTCTAGCACACACACTGGCTGCCCTGGTAGCTGTCACAGAGCCATGTGACCAAAACGGAGCCATGATTCTGATCCAACATTGTGCTTGATTTACACAACCTCCCCCTCTCTCTCTGCACTGCTGCCCCACCACAAACCCCACAATCCAGTCTGTCCCGGCCCACCCAGGACCCCCTGGAAAGGAGCAGCACAACAGCTGCGTGTGTGTCGTAGGGAACGGAGAGAACGGGCAGGATCCAGGTTATCTAGGCCCTCCATTTGGTATCACTTGTGACTGGAAAAGACTTCAAAGTGCTTTCTTGTTTTCAACATAATCTAGATCAAAAATGTGAAGTAAAGTGACACTCTGCAAGACTAAAAATAATTTGTCTCCGCAGCTGAACAGCCGACTGCTTGGACTTGTACGGTATTGAAAAACTCTTGAAACTCAAAAAAAGAAAAGCGTGGTCAAATCTTGAAGTCTAAATAAGTCGGTTCCCAGTCCTCAACAGTAACGTTTTGCAATACGGTGTTTAAAACGTCTGACACGAGCCGCACTCAAACTGACAAGATGCATGCAAATGCTGGATGAAGTAACCGGCCGTGGGCATCGGCGCTGTCCTCCAGTGACCTCGTTCCCAAAGGAGCCGCCCAGCGCTGCCTGGCACGCCGCTGCAGACGGAAACAAGCCAAGAAAGACCAGCCAGGGCTGGGCGGACCACCTCCGCCCCACTGTCCCGTAGGTGCATGTTTGTGACCGTGTGTGTGTGTGTGTGTCGCTCTCTCTCTCTCTCTCGTTACTATGGCGATGGCTTGTCTGACAGCACTAGGAGGCCGAGTCATAGAAGATGGTGTGATGTGGGCGTGGCCAACCTTTCCCGAACCCCTTCGCACCAACAGCTTTCATCTGGAGCGGATTAGAGACATTAGCACTTTCTTATCTCTCCGCCTTCCTCCCCGTCTTTCATCATCTCCCCCCTTTCCTGTCTCTGGCCTCCCACTAAACACCCACCCCCCTTTAGTTCTCCAGCTTCGTACCCGTGCATTCTTAAAATACTCGAAAAGGTGCCAAGAAAAAGTGTGTGTATACATATATACATAAATATATACATATATATGTGTATGTATATATATAAATAAATAAATTAGCGCATGGACTTGTATTTTCATATGAGCACCAGCCAAGTTCACTCTGATCCGCTTGGATGCACAAAGTATCGGCTTAGTTAAGGAATAGAGCGGTTGATCAATCACAACCCTGACACCGGGTGTGCACACACACACAAACGCACACGGGTAAAGCGCATCACAAAGTGGCCTGACTACAATATCTAAACCAAGCAGTGTTTGTGTGCTGTCGCTGGAATGGGCAAGAGGGCTTAAGGATATTACAGGAGCGCCCGCACAAAGGCTAAAATTAACCCAGCACTTATAAACAAACACGCACAAACACACACACACTCACAGCCCGGTAATACCCATTAATACCAGTCATCAATCTTGAGATGATGGCCCCTATGGCAGTCCTTTTCGGGGAAGAGACATGGCAGCGTGCTCAGTGGGTGCTGCAGAGGCCGGGTCGGGTGGGAACTGGTCCCTGGTCTGAGGCCGATTCCTCACCTCACAATACAGGGATAGTATTTGGAGCAATGGGAGGGAGCCACGTCAACTGAGCAGACACTGCACATAACAGCGGTTTCACCCTTCTTGGGCTAATAGGTGACAGAGGCAAGAAAGAGAAAAGGCTTTTTTGCTTGCGATGAACCAGAAATAGATTCGTCAAACCTGTAGCTCATTGTCTTGGTACTACAGCACGTTGACTGTGCGCTTTCCGTCTCTGAGCTCTCGTCAGACGGTTCTGAGCAAACAAGCTCCAACGTCTCGGCTAAAGAGGTGGATATTATATTTAGGATTTAATGGAGAAAAAAAAAAAGAGCTGAAAATAGAGAGAACAATAGACTATTGTCCGTCTAGATTCCGTCTGTGGACAAAGAAAAATGTGTGCGTATGTGCCCTTTACTGCTGAAGTCCACTTCATCCCCAGTGGTCAAGTCAAGGAATGCTATTATAGTGCAGAAGTGTTATGAAGGAACATGTTCCACGTGGCTAATTACTGGTGTCAGACTCGCTGTCGATTATTAACGTTTAGCTTGTCTCCGACAAGCACTTGACACAGCTAATGAACCAACACCAAGATAGAGAGAGAGACAGAGAGAGAGAGAGAGAGAGAGAGAGAGAGAAGAGCTTGCCATTCAGTCAGTCTGACTTATCTTAACATTTAGCCCAAATAAAAAGAACATGTTCTTCAATCTTATATATTTTCCTTGAGTCAGGAAATCCCTTGTGATCACATGTTATACCGTCCACAATTTTATATTTTCCTTTTTGCTGTGTATTTGTATTTTATCGTTACCTGATCAAATGCATTTAATAAAATAAAAAAGTATATATATATATATATATATATATATACACACACACACACACAGATGTTACTGTCCGTGACCTTAAATACCAGCAAAATATCATGAGCAGAAACACATCACACACACACACACACACACACACACACACACACACACACACACACACACACACACACACACACACACACACACACACACACACACACACACACACACACACACACACACACACACACACACACACACACACACACACACACACACACACACACACAGGAGCAGGGGTCGGCATGCCGGGTCGGAGTGGCCGGTCTTTGAAGGAGGCCTGTGGCGGGGAATGGTTTTCGGGAAGGGGAAGTGCTCTGCTGGAAGTTTTGGATATCAATGGAAAGGCTTTCTTTCTGCCACACTGGGCAAGAGAGTGGCTGTGCTTTATCTTCCACTGTTATCCCCCCGCCACGGAAAGACAATGTCAGAGAAACGTGGACCGGGAATATTTCCAGGAAACAGCCTAAACAACTGCAATCCAACCCCCGAAGCGGGAGAACGCTGGTTTGAAACCAAGTCATGAAACATTATGTATCAAATTAAAACTGCGGTAAAATACGTTAAGTGACTGAAATGTGACATTGTTGAAGTGGAAAGAACACACAAAGTAGATACTGTCGGTGGCTGAAGGACAGATGACGATCAGCCCACCGGAGAACATGGAGGAAGAAAGTCTGCTGACCCGAACTATCCCACGATCCAACAGCAACCTGGCTTAACCACAAGCACAACCTCTGGCTATCCAGCTGTTTGCTCCAGAAAATATCACTATATTCACACACACACACAGAGACCAGCAGGGAGTTTGAAACCTACTCTCAAGTTACAGATAAGGTTGAAATGTGCTCTCTCCCAGCAGAATGGCTCGTTCAGCAAGTCAAAACACAGCGGACATACATTATGGAGCAGCGATCCTTGGGATCTGTACTGTTGGTACAAAAGATAAACAGACCACGGGAAATAAAATATAACACGCAGGTTCTATTTTCCACGTTTTACTGTCGCGTGAGATTTGACTTGGGCACGGACTGCAGATGACAACCAGCCATTTGGCGTAATCTGGTTACAACATATGCATCACCTTAATGTCAATTTATGTAAACAATAACAAATAGCATCTGGAAGAAGCTTTTTCCAGCTTTCAAACTGAAAAGAGAAGATATTGTATTGAATAGTTTCTGCCTATTAAAGGTTGCTCCCAAACAGTCAATGTGTCCTAAAATGGTTCCCCCGAATGTGCAAAGACGAGGAGAACTTAGAAAAGGAGTTTATTCTCTCTTAATCTAGATCTAAATACATTGAATAGCCCCATCAGCTGCCGAGCACACACAAAGATGACCCTGTCGTCACTAAGAGAGGCGTTTTAAATTGCTGCCACACATATCAGGGGTCGTTTTCCTAATGAGGCACCGTAATGGCTCAACTCACAACTCTAAATGTGGATGTAAACTGTGGTTGACCGAATAACGCACCACAGATACACAATACACCTGCAAATCGTGTATTGTGGGAATAAAATAATGTTGATCCATTTTTTCTCTTTCATTCTGCGCTCACCAGTAAGCCATACGAACCGGGTCACTTTACGAAAAACAGAAGTGCACACATATCTCGTGTCTGCCTCCGCCCATGTCTTGTTTATCTTTTCTACCGAGTCCTCTGTCCTCACCTCCTCCATCCACCGCAGCAGCACCCGGAGCAACAGACCTCCGCCTTCCCCCGGCCAGGCTGACCACAGCCCATCCAGACCCGGGTCGCCTTACCCATCTACCGCGTGGGAGCGGATACCGCCGCCGGCTCACAGAGACCCATTCAAAGCCCCTGCATATGAAAGCTCTTCCTCTGCAGCTATACCTTACACCTCATCTGCATATTCACATATTCCGAACGAGGTGCTCCCTTCCTGTCTGTGCGAGATAGAGGGATCGCCGGGCACGGGCCGAGTCCGCGTGTTTTTATTCGTTTACAAAAGGGTTTTTGTGTCACTTAAATGATATGCAATGAGAACGACATGTCAAAGCCAAGATATTGAGAATATTAGATGTAACATAGATTAGTTGGAGGAAAGCGATACCACAAAGCAACAAAAACATTGCAACTGTAACTGCCATTTGAGGGAACTGTGCCGAGACCTGCCCATCAGATAGCTGCCATCCCAGTCCGACAGCAAGCGTCAACACACGTGGTCCAAAATGAGAGCTGCTATTGTCTGACGATCCACCAGGGCAATTACCCAGGAAAGCAAACAACAGCATACCTCGATGACACTCGATGGGCTCTGCCAAGTCGGCCCTGGCAGCTGCCCAGCAGTCACCGGCACATCGGACTTGATGGTTTTTTGTGTTTCTTTTTGCTGTGTGGACAAAGCGTCCGCGGCGTGTCGTTGGGAGCGACGCAGCATTCCAGATATGTCTGAGATATGCTTCCGGATGCTTTGAAATTATGGGTGGAATTGTGCTTGTTTTCTGTGCCATAAAACAAGCACAATTCCACCCATAATTTCCTCATCAAACGTGTGTAAAAATGGACCCGGCCTGAGCCTGGTTGGAACTAACTGGTCTCCACTGAAGGAACATTAGATTTACTCTGGGACTAAACAAAGACTTAAAGTTGTTACATGGCTACATGGTAAATAAATACAGTGTTTGAGAAAGAACCTGCACAATAATTAAAGGAAATGAGCAGTTGCACATCCAAAAACTAAATGTAATGGACATTGTTTCCCGCTTCCATTATTCTCAGAAAGAGAAAACGCCTGTAAGTGCTGGTCCGGTTAAGGGTTCTGGTTTTGTGTTTGTGAATGTGTTCCTTTTCTTCCAGCTCCCATTGTCATGTCACTTCTTATTTCTTCAACTCCAGTACATTAGGGCCTTTTTCTTTTTTTGTCATTCTTTCCACCATTTCTGCGCGTGCACACGCTCTCACTAGAGAGAGAGAGACGGATGAAGGCGGTTGAAATGTTCTTTTTGTTTTCAATTTAAAACAAATTAAAAGCAGCGACTCAAATAGACTTGCTCAGTCAATATATAGCTTGTGGCTACACTGTTATTGCTGATTATTTGCCAGGTCGCCAGTGATAAGGAAGTTAAAAAAAAAGGCTGACAGTAAGGTGTTTGAAAAGTTTTTTTTTTTTTTTTTAATTGATTTATTATAAAATTTCATAAATACAAATCAAATAAAGAGCAGAAGGATGATGTTCTCTAAATTGCAGATATGCAACAACTTCAATTAAAATATTGCCCACGTCATTAAACACCGATTTAAAAATGCTTTCCACGCATCAACAACAATAAATCTATTATTTGAGAGCTTTCAATATTTATGAGCTAGTTTGGAAGTCCTTCTCTTCCCAATCCTTATTAAATTGCAACACATACTCTTCACTTATACCTTGAGGTTAAGGGTTTATTTCCTGTCACGGAGTTTGTTGATTTATACTTTGATTTTGTACTTGGCTCCTCATATTATTATGTATTACCTTATATTCTTTGTGTGACTGCATATTAAATGAAACACTTCCCAGAAACCCCAGCCTCCATAAACTACTTTGAAGAGAACAAAAATCCCACAACTTCCTCCCAAACCCATTGTTTTCGTTTTTAGTACTGTGCGAGTGTTCAGCTGCATGTTGCCTGCAAAAATCATAAAATAAAAATCATAAAATCATCTTGCCTGAAGCGATGTCTTAACGAGTCTAAGCACAGCAGAGTGACAGTATTGGTGTCGTGCCAGTTCTGTTGAGAATAATAAGGCAACACTAACACGGAGCACTCGTTTAATTACAACAAGTAGAGTTACATCCAGAGCGTGATCCATAAATCAGCAGAAATGAGGAACAGTAGCGGTGAGGCTTCACATGTGGTTATGATGGGCCATATTTTCTTACTTAACCCGCAAGTCAAAGTCAATAAATGAGAGAAGAACCAACTCGAAAACAGGCCAACAACGATACAGCTAACTGTGTCACAGTGTGTGTGTGTGTGTGTGTGTGTGTGTGTGTGTGTGTGTGTGTGTGTGTGTGTGTGTGTGTGTGTGTGAGTGTGTCCCTCCCCAGGGCAGTGAGCTGCTGACTGACACTCTGGTAATGTCTTTGAGTCTCTTGAACCTGAGCAGGGTCCACGCACACTGAATGAACACACCTGAGAAAGAGAGTGAGGGAGGGAGGACGTTGAGAGAGATGGAGAGAGAGAAATATCTGGCTCTCATACGTTCCCTCGCTCGGCTGCCAAAGCGATGCAAGTTAAGACACAATCCAGAGCAACAAAAGACGCTGCGAAACTATTCTGCAACAGCAGGCATCGGCAGCTGCGGAGGCTCACACTGTACCTTACAAACGATGTATATTCAGCAGGCTATGAGGTTATGGTTTTTAATAACTGCACGCTCTTTACTTATTGTTGTATCCAGTTTCCACTTTATACACATAAAAAATACATTAGAAATTGCTGGCTTAAAACACAACAGTCAGGGATATCGAATGTAGCGCCACACAAATACACAGTTCACTTTGTGAAGCTTTAAATGTTACATTTTTGTTTGGTTAGTGTCAGACAGGTATTATGGTGTTTTTAAGGGCATTTTGTTCCTTTTATTCTGGCCACCCCTTTAATGGAGTCATATTAATAGAGCCTGTTTAAGAAAGATGTGCAAAAGTTCCCTGAAAAGTGAAAAAAACTTTGTTTCAATTAAAATTTAAAATTTAAATAAAAAAAAAAAAAGAAATTTCAATTAATTGTGAGCATAATCTCAAGACACTTGATGAACTAGATAATTAAAAAAAGATAGTGAAAATATTATTTCATTAAATGAAAACGTGATAATAACATGGGTATTACACGTCCAATGGCAAAAAACAGTTTCTGCTCTAACTGTGAAGAGTGTAAAATGATTTTTACCAAAAATAATAATAAGACTAGTTTTATAAAAATAAGCTATGTTTATTTTTTTCAATAGGTTTTGACATTGTCTAAAGACCTCTATCCGGTATTTAATATTGTATATTTAACAATGTACATTGAGATCCTTCTCGCCAAGATAATCATTACATCATTCATTTTATTACATATTAAAAGGCTGATAATTGAACCTCAACACTTTTGTGGTACCAACCCAACTATGTCGGCAGCACCCAGTCTTTCAAATACTGAAAGCTGGCGTCAACAATCTGATCTAATTATTAATCTCGCCTACTTTTTCTTGAATAAGATTGCTCCTGATCTACATTGCAATCGTCCATTCTCCAGAAGAAGAGTCTTCAACACGTTCCCTCCAGCGTCGGCACGCGCTGAACCGAGTGCACGGACGCGCAGGCGGCATCACACCTGTGAATGATGACGGTGGAGCTTGTGGTGTTTTTTTTATTCGAGTTCCACGGTTTACAGCCTCGCTGCCCCGAGGTACGACAGTTTAATTTGACTATAATAAGATCAGCACGACAGATTGGTTTCACTGCAGAGGGGCGAGACGCTTGACTTTTATTGCAACAGTTATCCCTTGGAGACTATTATTGTAAACGTTTAGCTGTGGTGGTGGCCTGCGCTGGCCACACGTGTATAAACGCAGAGCTTGGATTACTGAACCAGAGCAGATATTACCAGACCCGTGGCACGGAGACGTAGGAAAGATTTAGCATGGGAAGATCAAAATCCCAGGTGTGTGTGTGTGTGTGTGTGTGTGTGTGTGTGTGTGTGTGTGTGTGTGTGTGTGTGTGTGTGTGTAATGGTCGTCACTGTCAAAATGACTGGCCGGTCAGGGGAAAGTGTGAATACTGTGTTTGTGTATCCATGGCTTCCCCCTCCCCCTCCCTGTCATTAAGTTCATAATTTGGGGAAGGAATGCTTGGGGGAACAGTTAGGAATGTCAGGGGAGCAACGGCTTCAACCTGACATCCCGAATATGACGAGGTCACCTACAGCAGAGAAGAAAAGAGGAGGGAAAAAAAGGAAAGTGGTGGATATATGTATTTGTTACGTACAATGTGTGCACACACACACACACACACAACACCCCCTCTTCCCTGTATCATTTCTTGCTTAACTCTGGTTTAGCGTGTATGCCTGTGTGTGTGTGCGCGGTTCTCATGTTAAACAGACGCTCTATTAATAAACTCAGTTTGGATCCTCCAGGTGCGCTCTGTAATTAACTCGCATTGTTTCTGCTTGACACTGTGTCTCTACTTAAGCCTACTGTCTTCAAATGTCAAGGGTGTGTGTGTGTGTGTGTGTGTGTGTGTGTGTGTGTGTGTGTGTAGCAGAAAAAAAAAGTTTTAAAAAAAAAACAGCAGAGTGTTTTCTTTGGAGTTTCGCACACAGACGGAGGAGGAGAGATTATCTCTGGACTAATCGTGATCCGTTCTCTGTGAGATGGCACTTCTCATCGCCCCCTCACTCGCCCCTCCCTCTCCCTCCTCGTCATCCTCACGACCGCCATCAGACACGGCTGCCCAATCGCGCGTTCCCACACGGAGGGATGCAAACATATGCTCTCACACGCACATATCACTCATATCCCAGGGTCACTTGCTGCAGCGTAAGCATGTCTGCGACGCGGCATCCGCTAAGAGGGCTCTTTCTCGAGTGATTTACACGCCTGAGGGGGGCCCGCCACGGCTTCATCCAAAAGAAAACAACGCGGAGATGTTTTCGTCTTCAAAATGGTTTCCTGCTCATCGTCACGGTTTGCTGGCCAATTAACAGAACATTACAATTCAATAATTACTCTCATTTAATTGGCGACAACACAAGGATCTGTTTGGGTTTTGGCCTTTTTGTGAAGTAAACAAGCAGATTGGAAACTTGTGATGGGCATTTTTAGGAACTTGTTCCCTGATATTTTAAGGACTCGACGAGAGAAATATTAAGTAACCAACAAAATCAAACGTATGTTTTAGATAGTTGACAAAACAATCCCACCACAAGGTCCATTTAGTATCCAAGGTCCAATTTTTTATATTGGCCGATAAACATATATTTTGTTATCTGATTTTTAACTCAAACATAAATATGGGATCGGTAGGTGAAACCCGGTGTCACTCAGGCGCTATTAGAATCAAGTACAAATGAAATAACCAAGAGATCCCTTGATGAATGATGAATCAAATGCAACCCCCTCGGATAACCTCAGTTCGGTCTCTGTCGGTTTAATGATTTTGCCCTCGTTGACGGACTGATGCGATAATGATGATGAAACCTGGTTGGATTCAAACGAAAACAAATGCAGGAATCTGTCTGCAGGATGAGCTCAGGGAGGCCGAGAGGTTAAACGCTTTAAAGTCAACAGTTGGAAGTCGGCCGCCTCTCGACAGCTCGGTGCTCGTCTGCCTCACATGTCCTCCGGCCTCTCCCCGCCAGTCCGTCCGCCCAACCTGCCCCGCCAGACGCCAGCGGCGATGATTGATGGCGCCGCGGAAAGCTGGAAACCATTCTTCTCAGTGACAGAATCAGCGCAAATCACAGAGCAGGAGCCATTGATCACACTCTGCCGCTTCTCACACTGCCGATACACTAATGACGATAATAAAGAGTGGTCGCGATCTTAACTGCAATCCTACAGCCGCCTCAGGGCGAGGAGCGACACTCTTATAGACGATTTTTTTCTTCTTTTTTTTTTTACACTTCACCACAGGTCCAGGTCCGAAACTAAATCTAAACTTCCCACCGCCACCAAGACGGAAAAAGTGAGAGCAGGAAAAGGAAGAGAAACAGCGCAGATAGTTTGATTAATGGTCTCTTTTTTTCTTCTATTGGCCACTGAAACATCTGGTAGCACCAAACTGCTGGACAGAAGGTGGCGGTGTACGGGCCATGTGTGACCACACCCTCACCTGGAGAGAGGGGCCTGAGCATCAGTACACGTGTTCATCATCAGTCATATTAATTTAAAAATGGGATTTAAAATTAGATTTAATAGTGTGCTCTTTGTGTCATAAGTGTATTAGAACTTCAACGATCAGTTGCTAAATCAATAAGTCGATTGATAGAAAAATACTATTTTGATAATAGATTATTTATTTCAGTATTTTACATTTTTGTAAATTATTTTTTCAGCCTCTCAAACATGGATTTCCTGCATTTCTCCTTTTAATATCCTATTAAACTGATTGTCTTTAGGTTTTGGACTGACAAAAAAGGACATTTAAAGACATCCCCTCATGGGCCAACCCATTAATAGTATTATTCTAGAAAATATTCGGCAGCTTAAAAAAGACAATGAAAATAATAGTTAATGAGGTTTTTCCCCTTCCTTTTCCCTCATGACAAAGTCCCCACGCACAGACAGCTCCGCAGAGAAATGTTTTTGTCCCAGTTGGTGTGCACATAGCTCTGATTTACCCCACGCAACACATTTGGGATGAACTTGCCCTCAGCTCTTAATATGGAAACCAAAATAAACATGACGGCAGGGTCCACCAAGTCATTCAGTGTATTTCAATGCAAGTTAAATGGATAGTGTTACACGATTGTTAAAAAGGTGTTGTAAAAATAGATCTCTCTCTCTCTCTCTCTCTGAGAATAAAGGCCTGTTTGTTTGGCTGACAGCAGACAAGGTAAGAGTGGCCCAACCCTTCATACAGGTATGACAGGCTGATTTAAAGCAGCAATTAAAAACACACAAGCAAAGGCAACAGCCGCTGCCGCACACAAAGAGGTACACACACAAAGAAATAAATTCCACACTGTGAAAATAGTACCTCCACAAAGTCAACAAAACCAAAACAATTACACTTGTCAAGATCACTCGCCCACTATTCATCCTTGTTTTTGTCTGCCTTGATCATCATTCCATGATGTGATCCAAACAAGTGCGATCACAGCTCATTAAGGCCGGCTTTAGGAAATAGATCTCAATCCTTGGATTGCCCAACAGACTAGCTCATATGCAGTGAGCGTGGAGCGCACCCACGCTTTTTCTACCAATTACGGATTATGCCGCTCTTAAAAAGGGCAATTTAGACACACTTTGAAATAACAATTACGCCGCCCTGCCTTTCATCGGTAAATTGGGTTTCATTTTCTTTTCGAAACAATAGGCCGGGATCCGAATGCGGGTCACGCTCTGGCGGGAAAACTCCTAACAAACGTCTCTATTGCACAAACATGCAATTACCAGGGGAAGTGTGTGTGTGTGTGTGTGTGTGTGTGTGTGTGTGTGTGTGTGTGTGTGTTGCATCTAAGAGGGTGTGAGCACTCAGCGGATGGAGTGGGCAGCAGCAGCAGTCAGGACTTGTGTTCACAGATCAGCAACAATGTTTACCGCAAGCAATGAGCTCATGCCGCTTACCGCCTTATAATGTTTTGTATTTTTCTTGGTAGAGAATTCGAAGAAAAAAGGCTCACGATTTGTGTTACAAAAACTCATGGTATAATACTGGGAGCCTCTGTACAATAGATAGAATACAGGGAAAAACAAATCTCCCTCAAAAAGCATGAACTTGTTTCTTCACTGCTAAAAACTAGTCTGGGTTCTCGTGTAGTCTTTTTTTTGTAATATTTGTAAAAATGCCGCCCAAGTGTGGGTGTCACGGTGTAATTAAGAGGCTGCACTGATGACAGGAGAAGGAGATATTTTGACTGATTGTCCTCGTGAAATAATAACCGGATAACTGCACAGATCCCGCCACACGTCCTCACTAAGCCGCTCTGCTTGTGTGTTTACAGTTGGCGAGTGTGATCACGATAATCCCTCAGTACACACCAGACAATGTGTATTCAAACACCAGCGTGTGTGGTGAATGTGTTCATTGTGTAAACTCCTTTAGAGTGAGCAGTGTGTCCACACAGGTGTGATTTACCGGCCCTTCACTGGAAGCCCTTCTGGCAACGCTAACTGACAACCAGCGTACACGGCACGCGCATGGAGCTCATCCGCAACACAAACTGTAGATATGAGTCACCTTTGCGTGCAGTTGCCTCGACGCTGCAGCTGAAGCCTAAGAGGCCGTTCAGAAAACTGAAATAATAGGGCCAACCTTTTGAAACTCATTTGGCCACCACTGAAGCATTGACATAATCCTCTATGAAATTATAGAGTAATTATTCATTAATGCCACCGGCTCCTACAACATATATGTATATATACAAACCAAGACAGCATAAACAATCATCATGTTTCTCCACGGCAAGTACAGACCACATCACCACAATTATATGGCAATACAATACTGTTTGGCACATTTACTCTTTTGCCAGTAGCTGGCGCTATCACAAACCAAACATGTCTTCCTGTATTGTGCTCAGACCATGTCCAGCATCATGCATGAGAAGTTGTGGGCTGTTAGCATGAAGTGCCATGGAGTTATCACAGCATTGTATAACTCAGAGAAGAACAAACAGAAACACAGAGAAACAGTATACACATGCATCATGTGTGTCTATGTGAAGTGCAGACCACATCATGTAAATATCATGTCAATTCGATGCTGTTTGGCACATTTCCTGTTTTGCCAGTAGGTGGCGTTATCACAAACCAAACATTTATTTTTTATTGTGCTCATACCTTGTCCAGCATTATGCATGAGAAGTTAGGAACTGGTAGCATGCAGTACCTTGCAGTTACCACAGCATAGTATGATGAAGAGAAGAGCAGAAAACGGGTGCATCTTTGGGTCCACATAACGTCGTGGTTTATGGGGCGATTTGGCTAAATAGCACAAGATAAGGTCTCGAGGGTCTTGTGATCGCTACGGAACCGAGTTTGAGGCGATCGGATAAGTACTTTAGGAGGAGTTCGTTAAAGTACGAATGCAAATTTCATGAAAAAACGGCGAAAAACGGCCATATTGGCCGAATTACTGTAGCGCCCCCTATGGCTGAAATCGCACGAAAGATTTATTGCAGGTAGAGGGATGCGATGTGCACAAAAGCTGACAATCTGAAAGGTTCTAGGACAAATACTTTTAAAGTTATGAGCGTTGCAAAACAGGACCATCAAAAAACGTAAAAAATCGCCATCTTGGCCGAATTACTGTAGCGCCCCCTATGGCTGAAATCGCACGAAAGATTTATTTCATGTAGAGGGATGCGATGTGCACAAAAGCTGACAATCTGAAAGGTTCTAGGACAAATAGTTTTAAAGATATTGCAAAACAGGACACGGCCCTAAGAGGTTCATTGGTCAATATCTCCTGAACGCAATGAGATATCACAACGCTTTCACTTCAGTTATGATGATACACCTCCGATCATGATGCACAGCAAGTTTGGTATGAATCGGACCAAGCGTGTCGGAGAAAACCACAAAAAGGGTGTTTTGCATAGAACAGCAGAAAATGGGTGTGTCTTTGGGTCCACATAACGTCAAGGATTATGGGCCGATTTGCGCATAGAGCACAAGATAAGGTCTTGAGGGTCTTGGGATCGCTACGGCACCGAGTTTCAGTCAATCGGATAAGTACTCTAGGACGAGTTCGTTAAAGTAGAATGCAAATTTCATCAAAAAACAGCCAAAAACGTCAAAAATCGCCATCTTGGCGCGAAAGATTTATTGCAGGTAGAGGGACGCGATGTGCACAAAAGGTGACAATCTGAAAGGTTCTAGGACAAATAGTGTTAAAGTTATGAGCATTGCAAGTTAGGACACGCCCCTAAGAGGTTCATTGGTCAATATCTCGTAAACAAAATGAGATATCCGAGAAATTTCACTTGCGCTATGTCTATACGCCTCCACTGATGATGCCCAGCAAGTTTGGTAAAAATCGAACCAGGCATGTTGGAGAAATGCCAAAAACTGAGTTTTTCACATAATTCAAAATGGCGGAAAGTTTTGGTAGGCGGACGTTATACCTCTGAGAGGCTTTTTTTTAGAGCAGGTGGAGAGGGACATGTGTGAATTTTTTCAAGTCGATCCGACAATCTGGGCGAGGGGCATCGGCGGGCCAACTTTGAGGGGGCGCTAGAGAGCCATTTCTTTTACGACATAATCGACGCCTATGTCGGATCGCTATTTTCGCCGAGCCTGACATACACTCGAGGTTTGGGGAGTTTTCGAGTATGACAAGTACGCCAAAAGTGCGGCCAAAGTAGAAAAATAAAAATCTGAAAAAAAAGAAAAAGAATCCGAGCAATCACAATAGGGTCCTTGCAGGACTGTCTTCGACAGTCGCTCGGACCCTAATAAAAGTTGAGTGAGAAATGGGATATCCTTATAAAATACAAAAGAAAAAATGTATTGAGGATCTGAGTACATGTTGTAAGAGTAATTAAAATGATTACAGAAGTATTTCCAGGTCTTAGCAGACGTTTGGTTTGTGCATCGGCCTTCCAGTGGCGTGCAAGTGAACTGTTTGGTTGCAAGGTGAAACTCACGAGTCCACCTAAAGGTATATTTAACCAGGACAACCACATGTGTATCAATTACACACAGTTTCCTTGAATTCTTGAGAACTTATCCATCAGTGCCCATTCATAAGTCAGCTAGAGTGAAGGTCATACAACTCATAGAGACACTTGTATACAAATGTATTCATACGTTTGGGAATGTTAAGACATGTTAATGTTAGGGATGCACCGATACCGGTATCGGGTATCGGGCCGATACTGCGTTAAAATACTCGTACTTGTATTCGTTTTCAATTGCAGATACCAAGAACCGATACCACTCAACAGTATTTCGCTACAACAAACTGGTCGCGCTTTGTGGAGAAAAAGATTTGTTGTCCTACCTGACTTCAACGTCTAGGGCAGGGGTCGGCAACCCGTGATCCAGAGCCGCATACGGCTCTTTCGTCACTCTCTTGCGGCTCTTGCAGCAAGGTGTGTAGAGTTATGTGCGTTCACACCGAACGCGACGCAAATTACTGCCGTCCTGCCGGTGTGAATCAAACTGTTGCTGGTCCGCCAGAAGCAGCGGTGGCAGCGGCCTCATTCAGACGCTGTTGTGCGGCTACGGATGATATTATTGTAGCCGAGTGTCTGTTGTGTGTCTATATTTGTAATTCTAATAAAATGAAAACACGCTCCAGGGTAACTTGAACCACTTTTTTTATCTCCTTCACACACGTATATCCCACAATTCCACTCCTCTTTTCCTTTCCGTTTCTCCCTCCACAATAAAAGCACCGGAAACATAACTTGGAACACAGCTTCCTATATAATTCCTCGATACCTAATATTATCGGTTACATTATGAACCCGGACACGGGGGCGTTTTATGGTCCGACATTAGAGGGACTTCCACAAGAAGTTTAAAGCTTGGGATAGCCTTCTGTTAATTTTGTACTATAGGCTTGACATAATCTGCAGAGGATCAAATAAAATCTGCCTCCAAATTAATTGCACTTTCATGGAGACTGTTAAGTTCAAAAATCTTTGGGCGGTTGTGTGAAGAGAAGTCCCAGATGCAGAAAGTTATAATAAAAATTGATTTAATAAAAAGATGATGAACAGCATTTCAAAATGAATCACACTAATAACTACACAATATATACAAAATATATCCCATGAGAGAGAGATATCCCATGAGACAGAGATCCAGTGCCCCCCCCACCGGGCAGCAGATCCATACATACCTGCCCGGCAGAAGGCACCCAGAGATCTGCTGATGTTCTCAAAATGTCTCAGCTTTGCCAGGTTTGGGGTCAGCCCCCCTTCCTCTGGCTAGTCTCTCTTCCAGTCCATTGATTGGACAAGACCTCGTCCTTTTGGTGTTGGTCAACCCAAACCCCCTCTCGCTTAAACAACAGTACTCAGGACTTCAATAAACCCCCACCGGGGACATTCTTGAGCATGTCCTCCTTATCTATCTGCTCCAATCGTCAGGCTGCGTAACTGTTTGTGGGCTCCTGATGTTTTCAGGATTTATTCCACAATCACTCAATACATTTCATAATTCTAATTAATACATTTGTGTAGTACATACAGTGTCATCCATTCGATATTTGATAATCCATACAGAGTTATTTATTTGTCTTGACCCTCCAATGTAAACTCTCTAGCTCTCACTAGGAGCACTAAAAAGCATACTTTCTAACAAGACCAAATCTAAGAAGTATCGGTATCGGTACTCGGTATCGGCAAGTACACAAATAAAAATACTCGTACTCGTATCGGTTTGTAAAAAGTGGTATCGTTGCATCCCTAGTTAATGTGATATTGAGTTTGTGGTAAAAGAGGAGTTAATTTAATCAAATTTGTTTTACAGTGCAAGTGCTGTCATTACATGTTTCCTTTGTTGATAATACCTTTTCAACAAATTGCCTAGATCCGTCAGTCCAAAGGTTCCCAGTTCATGAAAAGCGTTGCTATTTGTGGTGGTTCAAACCATCGCTTCTGTCAATCAAGTATTTATAATATAGATATTTATAGATATAATAATGAGCTGAATGCCACAAATCGTAGATGCTAATTATAGGTTAGGTCAAATAATCAAGAGGGAGAAACAGAACAAAAAGTATTTTAATGCAGCACTAAAGGGAGATTACTTGGAACCAGCGAATGGAGATTGTCATGACATGTTCGTTCACCGATCACACCAGCAGCAGAGTTCCAGGGAAATCATTACAGAGCATGCAGAATAGTTATGAAGGATTAGTGCTGCCAAATGTCTCCCTGGAGGACATAGAAACGGGAAGATTAAAGACTAAATAAATATTTAGGGTAATCCCTGGTTACTGTTTTCTCACCAGCTACACACAACAAAATGAAGCACTCTGTGTTTATTGTGGCGAGTTATTGTCTGCGACAAACACGCTCACGGGCTGCTGTCAGAGGACCAGAGGAGCTGCAGTGTGACCGGCTGACCTGCAGAGGGCCTCATCCAGACCTGAAGTCTGAAACAAACGCTTTTAACCTAAAGCTGGAATAAGTATTTCCAGTATCAATTAATCTGCTGATTATTTTCTCAAATAAGAAATAACTTTGTATTTTTTGTTGTCTATAAAATGTCAGGAACAATGTAAATGTAGGTTTACCAGAGCCCAATGCAGAAACGTATTAAAGAATTTAAATCACTATTATATTTATTGTCACAAGAAATCTACACACCAGAGAAACTAGAAGCAGACAGTAATTAAAATAGTTATTAAATAAAGAAAAATTAAATAATCTATTGTCATATATATATATATTACGGCTTTACAGGTGTAGAAGATGAAATAGCAATGTCTATATTACCTTTTTTTAAATCGATAAAGCCGTTTTCAGTCATATGTTTATAATAATACGAAATTACTTTCCATGGAGCTGCATCCATAGATTTAAATTGACAATAATATCAAACAGTAAATCATAACTAATAGAAAAGAATCACTGAATAGTTGGTTATAATTTTATTTTGCTTAATCTTAATTGGTCTATTATAAACAATGTTTATTGACTAATGTATCAACATTTAAAGCGCTCATGAAATTCCTGGCTTATTTGAGTCAACTTGTCTATTGATTCTTTTTTTGTTGATTGATTACTTATAATAAAGTTGTTAAAAACCTGCCCCAGTACATTTCACTCCCCTGAGCAGACTGCAGTATCGGTCCTACACCGCGGCTCACTGCTGCCATCTATGACTCACAGCTGAAACTACATCTGCACTGTTGACTTTGGCTTCTGTGCGACACAACGAACAAGACCGTTGATCTGGAATACTTGAGGTTTGATTTAAGATACAGACTTAAATGCAATCATATTTAGCTTTGTGATACTATTTATTGACACAAACCTCAAAAAGCCCCCCTTCCTTTCCCAAACGGCATGTTTCCATGTGTTACAACTTTGCTGGAAAACAGAAAAAGAAC
Source organism: Cottus gobio (assembly GCA_023566465.1). NCBI lineage: Eukaryota > Metazoa > Chordata > Actinopteri > Perciformes > Cottidae > Cottus > Cottus gobio. Next base: position 21,240,641 of record CM042217.1, on the reverse strand, counting down.
TGACTCATGAGTGGAGCAACGACTCTGACCCACAAAGCCCAACCACGAAACATTCCCTGACTGAACGGGGAAAGTGCAGACTTGTTTCTCTTGGCAGGAAACAGGCTATTCTTAAGCTAAAGTTCACTTTAAATCCAGGCCAGGCAGGCTGCCTCGTATGAGGACCTAACCTTTGCAAACAGGGATTGGCCGGCTCTGGGAGCCATTCTCACCGCCGACTACCAGGCCACCAACGCGTCCCGGTCATGTTTCTGCCAACTCAATAAGCAGGAAAATGTGGGCTCAGAGATTATAATGCATCGCCATTTGGGCACAAACCACCAGGACCCTGAAAGGCAAGTTTAAAACAATGGAAAACATGGCACCTTAAAAAAATGCGTGCACGCAAACCCAAATGCAACTAATGAGTCCTGAGAGACAGAGAACACAGATCGGTGGGGAATGAGCTAATTTGGTTCCAGGCGAGTCTTTAACCCAGCGAGATACACACAGCCGCAGCAAGCGTGCCACCGAGGGCTGATTGGACGGGAGTAGTGTAAACACCAATCACAGAGTGAGTACAGCGGGCCGACGGGCCGCGCAGACCGCTCATCACTCACGGAGGGGGTTTCGACGCCGTCCTGTGGAAACCAGGCTTCTCTGAAACTTATAGGAGAAGCATGTTGATATCAATGAACTTTTAAAATATCATTAAAAAATGTGTTAAAGGAGACTGAAGAAAGTAAATGAAAACGGTCCTATGTTTGTTTTAGAACACCTAGAAAAGAATTGCCGTTTCCAAAATGAGGATCACGATAATCAGTAGAGAGGTTTTACCCTTTTGTTTTGCTGATAAGTATGAGTGACTATATTCCTCCATAATGTCAGCTTTTCATACACTACATAAAATCTGTCTTGTTTTAAGATTTGCAACAATGCCTTCTTGAGGTAATACGGGTTTTATATGTTATTTTCCTCTTAAGCAGCAGAGGATTTGGTGTTTACATTACAACAACATGTTTGGCACCGAACTGTGAAAGCCATGTTTCTCCAATATGTCTGATATTTATGACTTCATGATAAACATCCTGTTTTAAGCTCTGAGACAATGCGGTACCGAGGTAATCGGATGGGGTATTTATTAGCGAAACAAATTTGAGAATTGACATTTGCATAACTATCCTCGCTGTCCAGTGAAAACCATGTCTCAATAAAATGTCAACTTTTCAAGACATAACACTGACGGTGCAGTCTTAAGATAATCTGTTTTTTTTCTTTGATTTTAAATTGTATTCGCCTAAAGGCAAAAGTAAAAGGCATTTTTTTAACTCTGCATATCATATTGTAAACGTTCTGACAATGCATTTCTTACATAATCCAATGAGTTTTTAAACAAACTTGTCTAACAAGCAAGAAAGTCTTGGATTTATTGTTGCTATCCTGATATATACACGTTTTACCTTTTTCCAATAGAGTTTTATGTGCCTCCGATGAATCATCCCAAACTAAGCACTGGAAGACAAAGTTATGCTTTTTTTGGAGCAGAAATGTGTGTAAAAAAAACAAAAACAATAGTTTGAGGTCTAATAAGGCAGGAAATTATGTGTCTAAACACTACAACATTCCCTACCCACACATCTCTCTCGCTCTCTCTCACACACACACACACACACACAAACAACTGAATCACATTACTCACAAGTTGCTATGATTGCATAACATGCCCACAAACTATAGTAAGTAGTGGTATTACCGCCTGAGTATGAGAGCAAACTGCTGGCAGGCTGCACAATAGCCGCTTCAGGCCTGTAAACGCATCAACACGGAGTTAAAAGTGCAGAGCTTAGTGGGGAAACAGGCGTGTTAAATCCTGTGTGTGTGTGTGTGTGTGTGTGTGTGTGTGTGTGTGTGTGTGTGTGTGTGTGTGTGTGTGTGTGTGTGTGTCTCTGGCGTGGGAGCTTCTGCAAACCCGGATGGGGGAGAGACCAAAGGCTAGCGGAGAGAGAGCGAGCTGCAAGAAGATAATAGGAGGAGGATAAGTCCTCCTGAGGAGGAATTCGGATATGGATAATGAAGGATATAGATGTAGGAAGTCTGTCTCATGGACGCAATCTGCACTTTTGTCTCCAGAAGCCATCAAAAACAATAAAGTGGAAACCGACAACCGTACCGTCCCACCTCCCAACACTCTTTCCACTTTGTCCCCCTGTCCTCCTCCCCCAGTCTCCCAGTCATGTGACCGCTGCAGGTGGGAGAACTCACACGGGGAGAGGGAGAGCGACGTTGAGGGGTTGTGGTGTTTTGTATTTTAGCACTACCTGCTAAGCTAAAAACACGCCATATAAACACAAAACATGTTGAATTTTACCCCACACAAAATGTAGGTTTTAGTCAGAAACATCGTCATCAGCACCATCATCACCCTGGTTTGGCCTGTTTTTGAAACTTGCATTCCTGAGAGTTTTTGAGCTGAAAAAGACAGAATAAGTTTCTGGGTGAACTGTGAAAACTGGTTTGAACACAATGCCGAGCAAACTGGGACGGACCTTTTCTATTGGGTAACCTCGGCGCTTCCTACCATGCTATGTAGCGCTGTCAAGGAAACGGTTTGCTTTAGGTATTGGACAGGAAATGGCTCAGCTTTGTGAAAAGCTCAGTCACAGAAGCTCAGCTAGAGCGACACATGGCGGTGGAGAGGGCGTGTCCTAGGGAGACAAGGTCCTACCCACTGCACACATAAATACCACTGACTGTCCCTGTAGCGCCACCGTGAGGTTGGAGGTTTGGATTTGAGATGAAATATGTCGACAACATTCAGATGGATTGCTTCAGATATCTACGGTGCCCGCAGGATGTATTCAAAAAACGTGGGATGATCCTCAGACACCAGCAGATTTAAACTTTACTTTGGTTAATGAACAGATATTTGAAAAACTGACTTTGTCGTCTGCCTCGGCCGTTCTTTGCGTTTAATAATAATCATGAAATGCTATCACGCTAAAAGAGAACGGTGGCCACGGTTAACATTGGCTACAACATTTACAACGTCTAAACACCAGCGTGTCGAGTTACTATGCCGACGCTGGTTCAAACCCACCACAAGCAGTGGCGACTGGAGACCTTTTCCTCTCTCACTTTGAAAAGTTTGCAAAGAGCAAAGTAGCTCACTGTTTGTACAATTAACCTTCTGCGCTTCACACTTTTAAAACTCTTCGGACGATGCTAAATGGTTACGATCCATCCCCCGTAGTTCATAGTTGAGTTAGTGCGGAGCGCTTTGATAAACATTCCACCAGAAATCTTCTGGCCATCTTTCCTGTGGCTTATGAAAACATATTAGCAAAGAGAGTTCAAACTGCTGTTGCAGTCACATAGAAAACACATAATATCCCTTCTGCTTTGTTCATGAGCTGGTCTTTTGATGCTGCAGCTGGCTGCCTCTCTGGCCCTCCAGCGTCCGTCCGCTATTCCCCGTCCACCTCCGCCCCTGCAGCATTAGAAAATAACCCTCGCTCTGTTCTCAGTGATGACTCTCTGCAGCGGAAACCAGCACCCACACACAGACACCCCGTCACAAGCCGGTGCCTCGACAAGTCATTCAGAAGGGATTCCCTGCAAGATGCTGGGAGAGGGGAAGGAAGAGAGAGAGAGGGAGGGAGATGCGAGTCGCCAGTGTGAGTGATCTTTTCCTCTGTGGTGGGACAGACTGGAAATTGCTCCACGCCGCTGCTGCCAGTAACACAGCCGCCTCAGCTGTTCAGAGCGGGCAGCATGTGGTGAGGGAGAAACCAGAGCCAGGTTTATTGGTGTGGAAATATATAAACTCAGGGGAGCCTCGTACAGGTACAGGGATTGTCTGTCACTCCGTGTGTGTGTGTGTGTGTGTGTGTGTGTGTGTGTGTGTGTGTGTGTGTGTGTGGCCTGAGGATGATCTACCATGTGGGAGGTGGGAGCTGAGTCACGGCCTCTGACCATAAAGGATGTGGAGAGAGGAGTCATCGTTCTCATCCCTTTTCTCCCACTCTCTTCTTTTTTATTCCGCCTGTCTTCCGTCTTTCCCTCCTTCTTCATTCTTAGTCCTCCTTGTATCAGCAAACAACTATCTTCATCCGTGACTTATCATTAGTTTTTCAATCAATTGTTAATTTGTTTAATTGCTACTTGAGACAGTAATGAAATACTAGTTAAAGTCCAACACTATACTGCACTGTAATTTTGAGTCCATTAGCTCTTTTGTAGTTTCCATTTGTTTTTCATTGTATATACTTCTGATTATTCGTCATATATTCTTTTAACCTGTACTTAATTATGTCCCTGCTGGGGATCAATACAGGTGTATCTTATCTGATTTTAATACCCTTTCCACAGACTGAGAACGAAGTTGTTGGAAACTTATCATCTTGTATAAAATTCATGTATTCTTATAATATATATATATATATATACACACACACACACACACACACACATATACACACACACACACAATAGATTATTGGCACTATAATTTATATATCTCCTGTTGATTTACTAATTTAATTAGTTATCAATTCAGCAAAGCTTATACTAGACCGCAGAGGGTGGGCTGACCTTGCTCTTCCTGTTTGACTCAAGGAATCAAAAACTGGAAACAAACTAATTTGAACTGAATGATTTCATCCAAATGTGGTTGGATTCATTAAATAAACTACTATTGAAGAGCAGAGTCTCCTGTTCACATTACAAATGGCCTTATTATCTATGATCTGCCTAAGCTCTTGGCTCCGTATCCCACCCAAACCGCCATGGGGAAGGAGGATCAGTGCTGCCTGGAGACTGTGTCAGATCCCCGTAGTGGGGTGGGTGTGTGTGTGTGTGTGTGTGTGTGTGTGTGTGTGTGTGTGTGTGTGTGTGTGTGTGTGTGTGTGTGGTGGTGGGGGGGGAGGGGGCGAGGGATCTCCTGGGATCACCGCGGAGCTCCGAGACAAAAGGGACATTGTGGCACAGACTGACCCGTCCAAGAAAACACAGCTTCCTGTCCCATCAGCTCCAGCGTCCTCCGCACAAGCGGCTCACTTCCCAGAACAGACTCCTTTTTTGACATCATCTGCTGTTAACCATTCACAGCAGCAGTCCGTACCGACCGGCACTCAAACACAAGGAACTACATTTGGTGAGAGACTGGTATCCACTAAGTTTCAAATTGACCAATAATTACTTTAATAGATGAGAAGATTTCCACATTTCCTAGATGATATAGGTAAAACCGAAGTAAAGTAGGTGTTCGAGACTTAAAGTGGTGTGTTGAAGGCGCTACTCGTGATTTTTTTAGCCCAATTCTTGCACACCTTGAATTACTGCAGACAGCAGTTGTTGGAACAATTTGCTTTCTTTGCAGTTGCTGGCTACAACTTGTGTTAGTTATGTGCTATGAAAATACACTTGAAAAGGTGTGAAAGCTGTAGAAGTTCCGTGAAAGACAGACTCATCGAATCAAAGACGGAAAAAAAGTAAAACAAATGAAATGAGAGTGTGGACACAGAAAAAAAGTGACTCATCAGACCTCTGTAGCCTTCTCCTCAGTTATGCTCGAGGCTACGGCTAGCATAACACACCTGAATCTCCAATTGAACTAACTAAATAACCAAATCTAAAATTACCCACTTCGGAATGTCCTTGAATGCAGCAATAAGGAGAACTGTTAACACAGCCCATGCTCAAAAACCCATTCTCGTGGGTTGATGATCGACATAAAACAAAAATAAACAGATCATCACCTAGAATTCTTTGCAACCCAGTGAGTCATCGGGTCGGATCTCACTGGAAACGTGTACTTCAAGGGACAAAACAGAAACCAGTTTTACTTTGGATTCAGGGAACAATCTTGTTCATTACTCCTGTTGGCCGTTATCAGCTCGTTTCCATTGTTCGGCTCTTCAAAACAAACCCATGTGCAGTGGAGTGATTCCGGGAAATGGGAAGGAGAGTTAACAGTGTTCATCAGAAGAGAAAAAGAGTGGCCTTCATTTGGGGGAACACTGTGAGCTGCAGAGACTAAAAGTCCACGAGCGTGCTGGAGATGTGCTTGCGGGGTCACACTACCTTGACGTGACTCTGAGCGCCCAGGTTGTAGATCTCCGTCGGCTTCACCTGGTTGATGATTTTCACCAGGCACGTGCTGTCGGTCAGATCGCCATAGTGCAGCTTCATGTCTGACAAAAGAGGGACACACGCGCATGGGGAGGCAGTCAGGGCAATTCACACGTCACGTCACAACCGGATCCACGGTGAATTAAGTAATCAAGCAAATTAATTGATTTAAATTATTCAATTACTAATAGCCAGATCTGAAAATGTGACGCCCCGTTAATTAAAGTTCACAGCCCTCTGATTTTGTCAACTCGGTTCGGGTGTCTCATGACCCGGATCGAGGGGACAAAAGAAAGATGCACCATCACCAGTTGTTGAAAAAATACATACATTTAATTTGATCAAATCAAGCCTAATTAATTAGTCACAAATTAAATGGTAAGACCCAAAACCGTAGTCTAATTTCCAACTCGAAAAAGTTCTGTAAGGCCGAGCACAGGCAAAGAGCACAGCGGACGCCATGCCTGTATTTGTAGCGCCATCTGCTGTAACCCTCCTACACTGCGCACGAGGTATCAGACCAAACTCCCAGGAGGACCCCAGTTAGAGGGGTCCGTAGGGTGTGGTGTGAAGGAGAGGAGAGGTGGAGAGGTGGGTGCAAGGCAAAGAATAACTGCAAACCAAGGCAAACCAATACAAAAATAAACCTGAACCTGGTGGGCCTGTGAAGAGGAGCAGAGAGAGAAGTGTCACATGACATCCTTATGATATTTTAGATTTAGTTTTGTTCCTACCAGTCGGCATACTGGTTCTGTCAATGTGAAATCTGTTATGAAGTGATTAAGGGTTTGGTATGCCACACCCCTTTAGACCAAACACCTTCAGACCGCCGTGGTGTAAACGTGCAATACTCACTGCCTTCAGTGTGCGTCTGCGGGTTCTGGTAAAGATGCTCGATGCGACCCGTGTTGAAGGAGCTTGAGCGGCGCATAACACCATGAACCTGGGAGAAAAGGAGACAGGGTTCGTGACACCGTGAATATGATATAAATCCCAGAGATATTCTACACACAGAGGCAGTGGAAACAGCCTTCAGCTGCTGATGGTGATGGAGTCACAGGTGGAGATCCAGTTTATACCAGATGGATTCAGTTGTTCAGTTTGCGATACGTAAAACAGATGATCTTACATTTGGGGTGTTGGTATAAATGTCCCAGTGTCTTGAACCCTCTTTGTCATGTTCGCTGTATTGTATGCGTGTGTGTGTTTTTATGTACTTTATACATTTACTTTAGTTGATTGGTTTACAGTACAGTAGTTTTCTTTAAATGGGACAAGATGTCAAACATGATAAAGGGGCCTACTTTGATCTATTGGATTTCTTCGCGGCGTATTCTGTATCGCAAAAAAAAAGTTGATGTAACAATATTGTGTCTCGCTGTGTTTTTAAAGCGGCCTGCGATGTGTGCGCTGTGCTCGGTGTTCTGAGTGGGACGTGTGCGGAAGCTCTGCTCGGGAAGATAACAGAACCTGATCCAAGGGGAGTCCGTCAGTGGGAGGACGCTGTGGCCTGACCTCACTTCCTTTATTCACTGTGCACTTCCTGCCTGCGTGCTCCTCTTTAATGCCACCCACCCCCCCTCCCCCCCTCCCCACACACACACACACCCCACCGCATGCAGCATCCCCAACCTGGGCCGAGCCCGCTTCGCCATCTGCTTGAGGCTGACACGGCAGTCTGAAACGAGGGTGTGTGTGTGTGGAGAAATTAAGTCGTGCAGCTACTGTCAGGGAAACACAATGTGCACTGGTGCCACGCGTGTGTTTATTCAAGTGTGTTGAACTGAACCGACAGCGAAGCCTCACGTAGCAGCAACAGCTTGTTAACCTCCGCATCCACCGACAGGATGTTGACTTTTTTGCTCCTAAAAACACATTGCGCAGCAGGTGAGAGTTAGTGACCTCACTCGTATGACCATGTAATAACAACTGGTTCCCTGCTAATGGTTTGACCCAGGGGTAAAGGGTGAGGGGGTTAACAGGCTCGAAGCGGCACACAGGGTCTTATCAGGGCGAGGTGTGAGTCAGTCCGCGTACGCAGCCCCGATCCCCCCGGAGCGCCCACACAGTGCTGTGGCTGGACGAGGCTTATCGAGGGAATGTCGCTCTGCGCGCGTCTGATAGCTGGCGTGTGTGTGTGTGTGTGTGTGTGTGTGTGTGTGTGTGTGTGTGTGTGTGTGTGTGTGTGTGTGTTTTCACAGGACAACTTCTTGGTAGTGTTTAGTCGGCAGTCTGGATTTCGCTCTCACCTCGTAGCCTTTAGCGAGCAGGAACTCAGCCAGGTAGGAACCATCCTGAAAAGACAGAAGACAACCAATTAAACACTTGCTTTGCTTGTACCAACGGAAGCCCAGATTTGGGAAAGCTAAACTCGGGATATCACAAAGTGTAAATGATTCACGCACTTTTTGGTCTTTTCTATGCCAAAGAGAACCAAAAACTGATTTTCAAACAGGCAGGACAGTAACAAATGTAAAAAGACGTAACAGTATAACTAAATGATAACCTGCTAAAAGGATTCTAGATAAATGCAAAAACTATTCATGCAAATAATTGATATAATAATTTTGATGTAGTAAGCGATCAGAAAATCAAGTCAGTAATCAGATTCATGGTGAAGCAGAAATGTTTCATACAAGCTAGCTAACTTTAAACTCCTTGTGTGTTCATGGAGGTGTTTGATGTCTCAAGTATGGACGATCATTAGTATATCTCACAAGAGACGAGCGACAACAGAACATAAGGGTGAACACCAGTGTTGGTCGTAAATGCTTCTTTATATTATTTAATTAATTCAAAAATGATTGAATGAATAACACAAACTGATGTCCCAACATAGTGATATACCGGACATTTTAGATGGAACCTTTCAGAGGAAACCTGCTGGAAAACCTTGAAATGGTCGTTAAATACAATTATTCTTGAATTGGCTGGTGCAGTGATTTGTTGGAAAGTAAACCTGCATGTGTATTGTTCACTCCGTGACACAATGTGGTAATGTTTTACAGTGTTGGACCACAACCTGAAACCTCCGCAACACAGCTGAATGTTGGATCATTAGCTGTAACATCCACATGAACCAGGAGCTCTGGGAAGACTTGGGCCAATGTGTGTGTTAGGGTGTGTGTGTGTGTGTGTGTGTATGTGTGTGTGTGTGTGTGTGTGTGTGTGTGTGTGTCTGCCCTGTCAATAAGGTCTTGTTCCCCTCACCCGCATTACTCCTCGTCTTTTTGCCCTGCTCAGACTTTCCGACCGCACATTCTGGAACATTCCAAACTAGTCATTGGCATTCATCCCTCAATCCCCCTCTCAAATGTGCGAACACACACACACACACACACACACACAGGTCTGGGGGTGACCTTCAAGCTGGAGGGCAGGGAGCAGAGGAGGAAAGGTTTTAGGGGGGCCAGAGGTTGGGGGACACCCAAGATCCTGTGCTCGGCACGGGGCAGGAACATGGCTGTACAGGCTGAAGAGAGCCGTGCAGGTGGGCAAGGCCTGGCATGGAGCGGTTAGCCGTGGAAGCTTCACCCTACCAAACAGACAACTAGATGCTGGAAAAACCCAGGTAGTTGTAGCAGGGACTTCAACTCTCGAGTTAAGTTCACAGTGAGTTGCATTAAAGCGGAATTAGCTGATTTGTGGCCACAAGGGGGCAGAAGACAACACACACACACACACACATGTTGATAGTAGTGTACAGCAGGTTTATCGGAGCCTGCTTGCTGAAAGCCACTTTCGTCTGCAGCTGGATGATGAAACAAAACATTATATCTCATTTAGATGCTCAGAGAATTTAAAGCGTGCATCCAGGAAGCCGCTTTAAACTTCAGCTCCCGTCTGAAATGATAAGAAACTGAATCATGCAGTGCAGTGCATCATGAGGATGAGGTTCTACTGGATCCTGACCCACCGAGAGGGGCGGGCATTCAGGTCGGGGGCTCCACTCTGCTTGCCACCCCTTCAAATTCAAAGCATGATGAAGCCTATTTTTATATGGTTTTCACTCCTTTCTGGCAGAACCAACTACACTGTAGAATTCCGCAAATAATATTGCGATAACAAGATTAAAACCGTTCAAATCGGGTATCGCATACTCTCCTCATATCTTGACTCGGACCTCATGGCTTTCTGATTGAACACACTGAAGGTGGAAGCCAACACTTTAGATTCACACACGTCTCACCATCTTTACCCTAAAACAAAGTAGAATGGGCTTGAAAATGCTAACTCGCCGGTAAAATCCTCAAAAGACTCACTAAATGCAAATATGTTTTTTTGTTTGGTTTATGAATATGAATTCATGCCTTACTACTACTCTAAATGGGTTTATTTGAAGATCATTTTTTTCAGTTCTGCAGGTTGAGCTCCCAGGTTGAGCTCCCAGGTTGAGCGGTCGCTGGCACTAATTCTCAACCTGTTTCTGGCCAGCTCTTGGGGGGGGCACGGGCACTGCCCGTCCCCACGGCGTTCAAAGCTCCGGCCGGTGTCATGTTTTCCTGCCCCTGTGCCAGGGTCAAAGCGTTTCATGCCAGACCAATATGGAAAACAAGCCTGAAGAGCTGCAGCTCTGTTTCAAAACAAGAGGCTCCTTTGAGGCCGCATTAGCCCATAAACCCTGGCCTCACCTCGCTGTTTCCTGTTATGGGGAGCTGGGTGCTTGGTGGTGGTGTGTGTGTGTGTGTGTGTGTGTGTGTGGAGGGGGGGGGGGGGGGGGGGGACTGGACACTCACACAAACACACAACTGTGTGCTCACCTGCCAGGTCAATGCCACACCACTAACTCCTCAAAGACTGATTTTGGCCTTTGATACAATACGATTCTCTTGCTAGACTGAAGTTAAGCAAAAGGCTGGTTAGGGTGAACGTGAACTGAAGTACAAGATGATTGTCTCATACTGCAACACTGCTGTTACCAAAGTTACCGACTCCCTCCTTGTATTGAGGGCTGTCAGCAGTAGCACTGGTCGCCTGCAGGGGGTGCAAGAGTGTTAAACCCCTGCTGCAGACAGGTAGAGGTGTCAATTATTTTACAAACAATAAACAGAGTTCGGTGAATTTGGTATTGATCATTATTTTAAATTTGGCTAATCAGACTTTGGTTTTTATGTTTAAGGATTCCATATTTTTTAAAAGGGGCTATTTAAATGTTTATACATCATTCCTGGGCTCCATCATTACCCTTCCTGGGCTCCATCATTACCCAGGACCTCATGTGGGAGATAAACATCAGCTCCATCTCCAAGAAGGCGCAGCAGAGGATGTTCTTCCTGAGGCAGCTGAGGAAATTCCACCTGCCAAAGACAATGATGGTGCACTTCTACACTGCCATCATCGAGTCCATCCTCTGTTCCTCCATCACCGTCTGGTACGCTGCAGCCACTGCCAAGGACAAGGCCAGGCTGCAACGCATCATTCGCTCTGCCGAGAGGGTGATTGGCTGCAATCTGCCGTCCCTCCAGGACTTGTTTGCTTCAAGGACCCTGAAGCGGGCGAGGAAGATTGTAGCTGATCCCTCTCACCCTGGACACAAACTGTTCGTGTCCCTCCCCTCTTCCTTGTATGTGTAAACATACATGGCAATAAATGGTTCTGATTCTGATTCCAGACACTAGTCACAGTAAATTTTAAAAACAAAATCTTAAAAGATATATCAAGGACTGAAACATGTTTAGCTCTCTAGATGCATAGCTTTATGTGCATTTCAATATATTCTAAATACTATTCAAGTTTGTTTTCATATTCTGTCTTTTTCTGTCCTCTTCAGATGAAAAAAAACATGAGATCTGTAAAATCTCATTATCGAACAAAGGTCTATGAACAACATCCCATAAAACTTGAGAAAACAAAAGGACAAGAAGGTAAACAGAGAAAAGCAGCAGTACAGGGTGAAAGGACAGAATGGGAAAACCCTAAAGCTCATGTTGATATTAGATGCATCGGCCCATGTGTCTGAAAAATGTTAACAATGTTCACTCATCTTAATCCCCGCCAGTGCTATCATTAGCTCCAATCAACATTCCCATTATCATTATTATCACATCATCATTGTGTGGTTTCACCGGGAGGACGCATTTATGTCAGATGTGGCACCAGAGTGTGTGTGTGTGTGTGTGTGTGTGTCTGTGTGTTTGTGCTTAATATAAAATAAACATGTGCTCATGTCATTTTCTACTCTAGAACATAAAATACAAAAACTGGAAAATTTATAATTTAGATCAGGAACAAAAAATATCACTACTGAAGTAAAAAAAAAAAAAAAAAAAAAAATAGATTAGAAAGCTGGCCTGACAAGGTTTATCACTTGGCAGCTGTTGATGTCAAATACGCCAAACACATTTTGGTTGACATGAGGAGTCCAGGAGTAAGGATTTAAACAATATAATATGAAACAATATAATATGAGGGACATCAAAGACGGGAGGAGGATCAGCTGACAATCCTGATTCTAATGAAAGGAACCAACGATTGCATGATGAAGTTGATTTATTCAAATAGCTTGTTTTGTCTGACCAACGGGCCAAAACCTTTAACATTCAGTTTACATCATTGGAGAGAGATATAATTGCTCATTTTCACATTAGAGAAAGAAGAAGCTGTGAAATGTTGCCATTTTAACACAATTGTGCAAACTGACCTGTATGTGCAAATACAATGCAACGGCAATAAGCTCTTTAAATCATTATGACCACTGTCCTCTCTTCAGCCAAAGAGAAGACGGGAGCATGTGATGGCTGCACTGACCCCAGCACTGTGAGTTTAGCACCCCCTGCTGGTTGAACAGTGAACCATTGGGGCCAGTACCAATGTATTACTGCAACTGCTCTGTGACCTTTAACACCTACTTAAGGTTAGATCAGCTGCCTAACACACTAGGCGAGCAGCCCCGAATCTCCGAGAGTTCCTTGGTATTAATACGACTTCAATTACTAAATTGTACAGTATGCAATTATGAAGCTGGATTTTAAATCCATGCGTTTGCTTCAGCTCTCTTCCTGTCCAGCCACAAGTTAGCAGACTCATTCAGATGAGGAATCAGCCGTCAAGGAGCCATTGGCGGCCATTATGAGCGACGGAGGAGATGCGAGCATGGAGCCTCAAGCTTTATGATTATTATTGCTGGCACTCGCTCAGATTCCAACCCCGCGCCGCTAACGGAGCAGTCCGTTAAAGGAGGTGAGCGAGGAAAATGAGAAGGGTGTCGAACGGCAACAAGAGGATGAAGCACGGAGGCTTGTAAGACGAGCTTCAAACAGCTCGAGGGGGTCGTATCGCAGCGCCGCGTTGTTTTCCCAACCAGACGAGCTGTAGAAAGACGTGAGAACCTCAGAGCCAAAATAAGGCTTTTACTGTTGAGGCAGGACCTGTCCTCTCCATAACCCCGGATCGTAAAACAGCTCTATCAGCCAGAGCCCCTGCGTCGCTCTGCAGCAAAATGCCTTGGCGCTCAGGTGGTCTCCCATAACTCACACCCTCTCACGCCGAGACAGCAGTCAGAAATATTCAGACTGAGCAGCATGCTGCCCTGAAATTTATGAACAGTAGTTAGCCAGCCGATTTATGGCATCACTGTGACCCCGACACCCCCGGCCGGTGAGTTCTGAGATGGTCTATCCAGATGGGCACGGGTATTCAGCGATAAGAGGCTGTTAAGAGGTTGACAGAGAGGCGGTGGAAAGTGCAGCTTGACAAAAGGTTGACAATGACTTTACATTACATTACATTTAGCTGACGCTTTTATCCAGAGCGACTTACATGATATACAGTAGACCGTAGACACAGCAACGGTGAGCAATTAGGGTTAAGTGTCTTGCTCAAGGACACAACGACATGGACTACCAGAGCCGGGGATTGAACCACCGATCCTCTGATTGAACAGAAATGACAGAATCACAAGAGAAAAAATAAATAAATTTGCAAATCTAGGTGTAGTTATGGATTCAGACCTCAACCTGAACAGCCATATCAAGACAATTACAAAATCAGCCTACTATCAGCTGAAGAATATATCAAGGGTTAGAGGACTTATGTCTCTAAGGGATTTGGAGAAACTTGTCCATGCATTCAGTGGATTTGACTACTGTAACGGTGTGTTCACAGGTAATATATCTTCAGTAGATTTGACTACTGTAACGGTGTGTTCACAGGTAATATATCTTCAGTAGATTTGACTACTGTAACGGTGTGTTCACAGGTCATATATCTTCAGTAGATTAGACTACTGTAATGGTGTGTTCACAGGTCATATATCTTCAGTAGATTTGACTACTGTAACGGTGTGTTCACAGGTAATATATCTTCAGTAGATTTGACTACTGTAACGGTGTGTTCACAGGTCATTTATCTTCAGTAGATTTGACTACTGTAACGGTGTGTTCACAGGTCAAATATCTTCAGTAGACTTGACTACTGTAACGGTGTGTTCACAGGTCATTTATCTTCAGTAGATTTGACTACTGTAACGGTGTGTTCACAGGTCAAATATCTTCAGTAGACTTGACTACTGTAACGGTGTGTTCACAGGTCATTTATCTTCAGTAGATTTGACTACTGTAACGGTGTGTTCACAGGTAATTTATCTTCAGTAGATTTGACTACTGTAATGGTGTGTTCACAGGTCATTTATCTTCAGTAGATTAGACTACTGTAATGGTGTGTTCACAGGTCAAATATCTTCAGTAGATTAGACTACTGTAACGGTGTGTTCACAGGTAATATATCTTCAGTAGACTTGACTACTGTAACGGTGTGTTCACAGGTCATTTATCTTCAGTAGATTTGACTACTGTAACGGTGTGTTCACAGGTCATTTATCTTCAGTAGACTTGACTACTGTAACGGTGTGTTCACAGGTCTCAGTAAAAAGTCAATCAGAAAGCTGCAGCTGATTCAGAACGCTGCAGCTCGAGTCCTCACTAAGACCAGGAGAGTGGATCACATCACTCCAGTTCTGAGGTCTTTGCACTGTCTTCCTGTCCAACAAAGAATTTACTTTAAAATCCTGCTGCTGGTTTATAAAGCACTGAATGGTTTAGGGCCTAAATACATTAGTGATCTGCTGCTACCTTATGAACCATCACAACCCCTCAGGTCGTCTGGGACGGGTCTACTTTCTGTTCCAAGAGTCAGAACTAAACATGGAGAGGCAGCGTTCAGCTGTTCTGCTCCACATCTGGAACAAGGTCCCTGAAAGCTGCAGGTCTGCTGAGACCCTCAGAGACTCTCAGCTCCTTTAAATCCAGAATGAAGACCTTTCTGTTTGCTGTTGCCTTTAATTGAACCAGATTCAAGGATATTAATATATTTCTGCATTTTATTTATTAAACTGCCCTACAACTTTTATTCAATTCTGTATGTTTTGCTTTTTAATTGTTTTTTTAATGTTTTAATGAATGTTCTTAAATCTTGTTTTCTTCTGCATTATGTTTTGATGCTTTTAATGGTTTTATGTGAAGCTTTGAATCGCCTTGTTGAAATGTGCTATACAAATGAACTTGCCTTGCCGCTTGTTTGCGCTATTTGACTTGCAAAGATCTTCTTTGTGCATACATGTTCTCACACACACATGCAGAACCACAGATACGAATGTCTCTGACAAATATCTGCTACCACTCGTTTTGACGGTAATAGTTCTTTACGCTATCTGAGGAGCATTCTTCTTTGCATCAGGCCTTTTCAA
This sequence comes from Cottus gobio, assembly GCA_023566465.1. Taxonomy (NCBI): domain Eukaryota; kingdom Metazoa; phylum Chordata; class Actinopteri; order Perciformes; family Cottidae; genus Cottus; species Cottus gobio. The sequence continues at coordinate 21,224,851 of CM042217.1, read as the reverse complement.
TTCTATTCCAACTTTTATTCCACCTACCTACCTACCTACAATGAGCCTGCTGGCTTCACATATTACAAACTTACAAACGTACAGACATAAAACTAAGTCATTAATAAATACATGGAGAAATGCATGTACTTCCGGGTTAATGTTTACAGGTTACGCATGTGCTCAACGATTCTTGGCGTTTTTCCAAAAGCCGATCTCTGTGAGGTCTTTTCAGCTGTTGTTTATCAAAACTTAAAACAGATCTCAGCTCAACATTAAGCATTAATTGAGAGTGGCCGTATCAAGAATACAACCCCTTTTTAAAAATATTTGTGGAAGAAAGCAGCCACTAATACTGATACAACGTGATGGGTCACACATATCTGCACTAATTCTGTTTTGCAAAAACATAATTAGCTTAGTTTTCCACAATAAGCTATTTAGTAGTAAATAAATATTAGTTATTGTTTGCACAGACAGAACTTTATTTTCATTGTTCTAAGTGATTGCAATTTTTTTTTGGGGGGGGGGGGGGGGGGGTCTGATGGAGCAATCTGGTTTACATGAAAGTTATTACAATTTTCTTTATTCTATTATTTATAAAAGCACAGTTTAAGTGGTTTAAGTGTTTGTGTCTGTGTTGTTGTCGCAGCAGCAACTTCCTCATTATGGTGGCTGTGGAACAAACACAGCCAAACACCAACATTGTTTAATTTTTTGTATCTATGTAAGTTTCGAAATGTTGGTTCTTTCTCAGAAACAAGTAGTTTGATTTGTTTGAAGAGAAGTCTATATTATTTTTTTTTAATAAGAGCAGCTTGTTATGTCAAATGACTCATGCTGAATTCTGCGTTTTAATAACCAGAATGTTGCTACAGGACCAAATGCATTTATACCTTTACAATTGCATTTATTCCTGTTGGTTCTCTTTGCAGTGCTAGGAAATGTAACCCCCCAGTTGAGACATCTCTTTAATTTGTTACTAATATTTAATTATTAATAGATAATATAAGTAAATTCATCTGTTTATTTTAGTTTTTTAATAGTCATAAATCATTACAAATGTGCAATGTTTAAAAAAAATGCAGATAAACAGTGATAAAAAAAGAAATCATGTGGATGAAAACTGTGGATGATTGATTGTGTTATAGTCGCATCGTAGGCCTCTGAATAGGAATCAAATCGGGAAGGCCCATGCGATCCGCCCCTTTACAGTAGTCGTGTCATAACCACTAATCTGAGTCACTCAGTCTTTACACAAACACGTACGACCAGTTCTGCACATCTACCACATCAAACTTCCATTCTTTCTCGTAAACATCAACGGTGCTAATATTTAACTTGACGACTTCCTGGAAGGCAGGTCATTGACACAACTGTATTGTAATATGAGAAGAAATGCTTGACAATGAGAATAAAACATGTCCTGTTACCAGCACGATCAGTGTTCTGTGTGAAGCCTGCACTCTGATCTGTGCTTCAGATTCATACCGTTCTATATATTATTAATAACCACAATAATAATGTTAGCAAGACAGGTTTTCCAGCTTCTCTCTCAGGTCATGTGACGTCCTGAACTCCGTAAATGCAACAACCATTACTCTTATCTTGAGAAACGTCTCCCTGAACCAGGTGAACATTACACGTCCCTCAGTCCGATACAATACTGTTGTTTCACTTTAACATTAGCACTTTGTAAGACTGGACCCAATAAAAAGGGTTTAGCGCGAGTCATACGCCCATCTGGACAGGTGACGTTAGAATACCGGAATGCTACCTGTCCGGTGATGCCGGTGATGACAGCCACTTTCCGCTCCTTCTTCGGCTCCCCGCCCACCACGGAGCTAACGTTAGCGGACTCGGAGCACAGGGCCATCTCTTCTCGGTTGTCACAGCGTGTGTGTTGCTGGGTTTTGTTGGCGTGAGAGTACCGACGAGCCTCCTCAGCATCCGTAACCAAAACACACGCTTCTTCAGAAAAAAAAAAGAAAGAAAGCGCAGGAGCCTACGTAGGAGGAAGCGGCGTGCGAGATCAGCCAATGGGGAGAGAGCATGTGGGTGCAGCAGAGGAGGCTCGGTTAAAGAGGGCGGAGGGTCCGAGAGGACTGCATGTCCTTAGTCACAGCGCCTCCTGAAGGAAAGAGAGAGAAAGGCAGCCTCCGATTATAAGAGGTTGTTTAGTGTGGCTGTTGTAGGTAGTGGTGAATGTACATTATTGAACTATACTCCTCTTCATATATTTTACCATAGTTACTTTGCAGATTCTGATTATTTATATAGGTCTGCACAATATAAATCAACTGATACAATTATGTTGTAATATCATGGGTTAAGCTACATTACATTACATTTCATTTAGCTGACGCTTTTATCCAAAGCAACTTACATGATATACAGTAGACCGTAGACACAGCAACGGTGAGCAATTAGGGTTAAGTGTCTTGCTCAAGGACACAACGACACAGACTGCCGGAGATCGAACCACCGACCTTCTGATTGAAAGACCGACTTGCTAACCACTGAGCCCACAGCTACCCAGCAGTATATAAAGTAGTTGAAATGAGCTCCACCTTTACCAGCTGCAACATAAAAGTGATAAACACTTAATGCATTAATCATCTTTCTAACACAGAGAGATGTAATGGAAATATTCCGAAGAGGGACCTTTTCCATAATGAGTACTTTGCTAGAGTATGGTTTTAAATCTATTTTGATGCCAATATAATCGGTCACAAATCTGAGGCTGAACCAAAATGCAGACGCAGAACCGACAGAGGTGCAAAACAAGACTCTTATTAAAGAGGAATAACCGGTAGATGGGTGCTTGCAGGGAAAGCTTATCAAACTGGTAAGGTGAGAATCTGCAGACTAGATCAGGCATTGTGGGTAAGAGGGCAGGGAAACAAACAGCAGGAAAGCTGAACTAGTAACAGAGCTGGCAGCGTGTCACAAACACTCTTTGAATCAGCGGTCCAGCGGGAACTGGCTGTTGGTGCAGATCTTATAGATGCAGATATATAGAGGTGAAACACTATAGCCATATCTTACACAATGAACCTTGTGACACTTTTTTGTTACAAACAAAATCTGCAGTATGATAGAGAATTTAAGTATTTACTGATAGTATTCAGATGGTATGTGGTCTGTATATTCATATTTGAACACCATTTGTATTGTTGAATGTAAAGTCGCTAAATCGCAATATTAATAGGAAGTAATACATTTAAAGCAGTGTATATGAGTCTCTTCTGGTTCTGGATGAAGCAGAAAAACCTGTACATTAAGTACTTTTAATAGTATATGAACCAAGACGGTAAAAGGATTAACAGAGGTCCCAAATGTCTCAATAACAAATGAAAATATGATATCAAAAATAATACAGCTAAGTTACACAACATACGTTATGAGACAAGAAGTAATTCAAATGTCATGCAAGTCTGCACCACTCACAGGCATCACCATATTCTTGGTTTAGATTAACTTGTTGCAGCCCTGCACTCAGGGGACAAGCACAACAACTCCATTAAGACATCAGGCAACAGAAGCACCAATGCTGACGCATGCAGAGACAACATTTCTCTTTGTGTGTTTGTGACCTTTCTGTGTCGATGTGATTCAGAACACATCCTGGTCAAACAATGTGGATGAGGGCAGGCCAGTAACCTGTACAAATATAATATGCACTCTTTGTTAACATGAGTCTTGTTTGATGAGCACTATGACAAGAGGAACAAACATTTACCCTCAAGACTGTTTCCTCCTCTCTTACAACCCATTGTTGGACATGGAAAGCCCACAGAACTTGATTTCTATTTGAGTAAAATCTTAAAGATATACCAATTATGACAGCTTGAAAACGTGAAAGAAATGTGTGAATGTCACAACCCGGCTCAAAGACTGCAACATGTAGCGGGAGACAAACCAGCCAGCAGCTAACTAGAATCAATTTATTGTTAACACAAAGTCAATCAAACCATTTCAACTGGAGCTATCAGCTATCAGTAGGGAAGTGCATGTATGGGAGTTTTGCACAAAGAAACAAAGTGAAAAGATAAGGGCAGCAATGGCAGCAATGGCGTCAATGCCAGCGACACATTGGATGTCCTCCCGAGAGCCAGAAGATCTTTTATAGCCATTATGGTGTGGCTCCTCCAGGGTGATGACACTCCAATCAGCACCTATAACAACCAACACAGTGACACCTATAGGGGATGGGAGGAGGAGGGTCGCCACAGTGAACAACAATAAAAAAGGATGATGTTCTCATTTGCAGGGGTTTGGCCATGTTAGCCAAGCAAACTGCAAGTAAGTGGTGGGACCAAACTCAGAGGTGGGTGGAGAGTGAGAGAATGGGCCCCTGTGCACAGACATGCTGAAGGCCCCACAACCTGAAGGTGCAAAAAACACAGGCGGTGTATGTGTTTAGCCTCTTTTTGTTGTCATTTTGTGTATCTTTGTAGTTGTTCTACATCTGATTGTAGGGTTGTGTCTTTTTGTTGTAATTTATTGTCTTTTTGCAGTTATGGTGTGTTACTTTTGATGGTTAATTATTTTTGCATTTCTTTGATGTCATTTTGGTGTATCTCGCCATGAAACACCTCATCAAGTTATGTTGTCCTTGTTTTCACATTCATGTTCTTTTGGGTTTTTTTAGGGGGTGGGGAGGTCCCTGTTTTATTTTGTCACTCACCTCTTCCTCTTGTAGTGTTATTTACATTTGACACCAGGACTCAAATATACTCTTCATGAGTGTTAGACCTACTTGACACTAAGTGTTGTTTTAACTGACTCTTGCCATTGTTAAAACATATTTACTCTTGTATTTACTCCCTATTAGTGTACTTTTTATCCAACACTTAATTATTTTAAATTGACTCCTTTTTAACTCTTAACCAGAATAACTTTAAAGCTAACACTTAAAACAATAAACCAAAAAAATGTCTGCGGGAAAAAGAAAAAAAAACACCAGTATATCCATGTCTTAATAACAATTTATTAAAAATAAAAACATTCTAGTTTAGTTTGCACACAATGCTCATTATCTTTATATCTTTATAAATAACCGTAAATACAAAGATTGACATAGTTTTATTAAATGAGGCAATCCCCAATGGAAGTTCACATTAAACATTTTACACATCAACTCACCTGTTGGGCCTCTTGATGCCGGTCAACCTTCTGGAGGGTTGAGGTTTCCTCAGGACCGCAGCCTGAGAGGTGCAGCCTGCAGCTGTAAACACACATTAGAGGCCTGAATGTCAGTAGACAGCAATATGACGCTCACGTTAATTTGATAATTCAGTTGAACTGGACAAAAAAGAAATGATTGTCTGCAGTAACTGATCCCCGACTGACTAACTAGCTTTCAAGTTAATCCCATGAAGTCATGCAGTCAAAGGAACATTTGCAGTATTTATTATATTTCCTCCATGTACATTAAAACAATACAACACTGTCAATCCTCCACACTGAGCTCTCGTTCCCACATTGTCCAGTTTGATGTTAGCTAGCTAGAGTAATGTTAGCTTAACTGTGCCGCACATTTAAGCTAACCTTCAATTCGGTCGCGTTAGCTCTCTGCTATTCATTATGTCAAGACAAGAAAACAACTGCAGTGTATGTTTAACAACAATATAACGGTGTTATAATTATTGTCTTTCGCTTAAATGACAACATTTGGTTTCAAAAGTGATTTAGAGAAACGTACCACGGTCTTTCGAGAGGTGCAAGATGGCGGTGAGGAAACTCATGATCCGTTAGAGAGGAGAAGGAGGTGGGCGGAGCCTCACAGAGTACAGAGTACTTTGCAGAGTACACTACACAGCTTTTTACACTTAAAAGTTTAACTCTGATTATTTACACCAACACTGAGCTATACATTGATAGTATATGGAAGCCCGTTTCCGCCACTGGGATAAAAAAAATTAGATCCTGTAAGTCATAACATTGAGATACCAACTCATAATTATGAGATGCTAAGTCATAATTATGAGATGCTAAGTCTGAAAGAGTTCATATACGTTGACAATGCATATTTACACTGGGGAATTTAGGTGCTTCCCTTTGTTTGTCTTAGCCCCTAAGCTTAACATTCCAACCGTTTCTCTCTGTGTTCTTGGGTGCCTGTGTATTGACACCACCTTTTTCCAACTGCCTTTTTGCCTCACCCCTGTTTTGGATTTGATTGCCTGTGGTGACTACCTGTCTGTGTACTGAATCTCAAACAGTAAAGACATTGTTGGCTCTTATAACTTGGGCCCCTGTAATAAATACAGATGTTGTTAATGATACTGTCATAAAGTATAGAAAAAGGGTTTTTTCTTTATATTTAAGAGGAGAATCTGGTTTTTAGTTGTTAGAACTGACTTGTCAGCGTGCCAAAATAAACACAATTACAGGAGCAGAACTTGATACATTGACCCAGATCAAGGAATTAATTTCACATCACTTGATACACTATCTTAAGAGGATCAACCAAACACTCAGAGCAGCTCCTATAATCTTTTATTATTCTTGTACATTTGAGCAAGTATGAAAACATCTGCTCCAGCTGAGAGTGTCAGTAGCCTGTGAAAGCACTCTCTCCCTGCTGGACTTCCCAGAGTGCACAGCATGATGGGAGGTGTGATTACATTACAGTATAAAGCCCATTTGCCCTTGAACAAAATACCCACCAACACCCAGCTTTTGTCAGTAGTCACAGATATTTATCGGCAGTGATAAAGAGAGGACAACAAGGCGAGAGAGAGAGTGCAACCCAAATGGATCTATTAACGGCAAGAAAAAGAAGTTATCTCCTTGTTTTCTCTGGGCAAAGTTTGTGGATGAAACATTAACACACAGCTATGTTTCCCATCTAGCACGACTTGCTGGTTTTACCACATGACTCATGGCCTTCCTGCACTTCAGCAAATTCGTACTCAGGTGGATAAACACACGTACACACCATTACACATTAAAGGAAAAACTGCAACAACAACTGCAGATGGAGTGCGATTACAGACCCGAGCACGCCTTGTAAATGGACCTGTATTTGTATAGCGCTTTTCTTATCTTCCGATCATTCAAAGCACCAACACAATACTCACACCCATTCACACACTGATGGGAGGAGCTAAGGTTCCACCTGCCCATCAGGACAAACTGACATTCACACCATAGGCACAGCTACAGGAGCAATTTTGGGCGGAGAAAAAGATCTGAGTATCTTTATGAAATTTATGAATGTTTCTATCCTGATGGGACTGCTTTCTTCCAGGGTAATAGTGGAGGATCTATTACGCCTATGTGGCCAAACCCAAGTGCTGAAACTGTGAATATCTTTGTGTCTTATTCCATTAAAAGAATGTGTGTGTGTGTGTGTATAACTTCCAACAGAAATAAACAAATCTTGGAGGTTTCATTGAGATGAGAACACACACTTCAGGTTTGAACTGACAATGAAGCCACCAGTTGTTGAGATGAGTCACGCCACTACATGTAAATAAATGTCTGCCAATCTTTCTTGAACAATTCTCAGATTGACATTCTATTTCTGGTATTCTGGAAGCGACCTTCTCAAACATTTGTGTTTATTGCCTACTGAACGAGCTATTAATGTGTGCAGATTTTGTCATGGTCCCCTGTTTGTCTTGTGTGTGTCTGCCTTCCTTTCCCCCTCCTGCTTCCAATCAACCCACACACATGAAACCCATTCCTTCATCAAGCCCCACATTATATCTACCTCAGTTCTCCCTCAACTCCCCGCCAGATCGTCAGTCCACATTCCCGGAACGACTACTGCGGCCGCTTGCATTTTTTTTTAGTATATTCTGTCCGTAACTTGTGCTTTCCCAGCCACAGCCTCTCTGCTTCCCCGGCGCTTCCTTGGAAAACCTCCTGGACAACTCAACCGGTCTCCAGCCCACAGAGGACGCCATCCCGGATCCCACACCTCTCTGGCTTCATAATAAATATATTTGTGCTTAACTTCTGCTCCGTGTTCTTGCTTTTGGGTCCAGCCCCGCAGCAACATGACAGAATGATCTGGCCATGTGGACCCAGCAGAGCCGGTGCAGGTGCCCATCATCCCAACGGTGCTTCCAGCCAAGGAGCGCTACTCGGACAATATCAACAGCATATCCAGACCCTATTCGACAACGACCGGGCAATGATAGACCAAATCTCGGAATTAACAAAGTATCTCTGTTAATCTCTCAGTTGCCTCCACCAGCCAATCCCGCACAGCCCGGTCTCCAGCCCTCTCCAGCTCTGCTCCCTGAAGTGCCCACTCCGTTTAGGGAGTCCTATGTTCCGGATCCTGAACCGTTCTCCGACGACCTGGGTAGGTTCCGAGGTTTTCTTCAGTGTTCTCTGGTTTTTAGCCAACGGCCGCTGACCTTCCCCTCTGATGTTACCAAGGTACGTTATATTTTGGGGCTGTTGAGAGGAAGGGCTTTAGCCTGGGCAGAGGCCGTTAATTAAAATCTGACAGTTACTGCCCTTTTCTATGAAGACTTCATTTGCAGGATGAAGGCGGTTTTCGACCATGTGAGTAATGCGGCCTTACGCTTACTTAACCTCCGCCAGGGCCTCAGAAGTGCGGCTGATTACTCTGTGGAATTTAGAACCCTTGCAGAGGATTCCAGGTGGAACGATGAGGCATTGTGAGGGCTGTTTTGAATGGGCTCAGCAAACCCCTAAAGGATGAACTGGTTTCTTGTGACGAACCTGTTTCTCGTGATGACCTGCCTGCGTGAGCGACTAGGGCAAGGGCCAGCCGTCAAAGCCAATTTGCCAGCTCCCATGCGTCACCACTTCCACATTCCCGGAACAACTACTGCGACCTCTTGCATCTTTTTGTTGTATATTCTGTCCATAACTTGTGCTTTCCCAGCCACAGCCTCTCTGCTTCCCCGGAGCTTCCTTGGAAAACCTCCAAGACAACCCAACCGGTCTCCAGCCCACAGAGGACACCATCCTGGATCCCACACCTCTCTGGCTTCATAATAAATATATTTGTGCTTAACGTCTGCTCTGTGTTCTTGCTTTTGGGTCCAGCCCCGCAGCAACATGACAATATTCTTTTATTCCGGGCTTCTTCTGATTTCAGAGTGTGGACATGCAGGAATATTAAAAAGAAGCTAACATGTGGATAGGCCTTCTCAGTGTGCATGTACAGTTTTACACATATGTTCACAAAACAAAGTACAACCTTTCACGCAAATAGTCACAATTTTAATCAAGTTTTAGTTCCAAAAAATACACTACAAGAAACACTTTTTTTTTTTTTAAGTGTGCTCTATTTATTTGCTTATTCTACATTTAATGTCTCAACATTACACAAGAAAACTTGGAAAAAGGTATCATGAATTCAAATAAACAAGTATTCAAGATCACAAAGCTGTTCCATTTCTAATTGGAGCAGCCAACAACTGAGTGATAGACATTCATCCAACTTCCCATTTCTTAGAAAGCACAGGATAAGAAATCAGTCAGCGCTGACGTCATCTCCGCTCTGTTGTTGCAGATCCGGTTAATCTCCCCTGAAAGAAATCCTATCTTGAATATAAAAGCGTTGCACTTAAAGTACAGTCTGGTGCTGAACCAGTAAATAAATGAACATAAGAATCCACTTCAGTCATAATCAGGAGTCATTCATAGGTAGTATTCTGTTCGGTATGCCTTCATGGAAGGTGAGAGGGTGACTGCAAACTGCTGAAGCGAAAGGCGAGCTAGTGGCATGAACGCATACATAAAGCAATCCGTTTTACAGTGAAAATGTAAATGATTCGGTCATGGTGATATCCTCACTTCAGGGGAATGAGAGGCGGTGTTGAGTTACATACTGTACAAAATAAATTAATGTGGTGTGACTTCAACTTCAACCAAGCTCTAAATGTTTTTTTTAATTACTTTATGCTCAAGAAAGAATACAATTGTATAAGACTTGTAAATTGAAAGAAAGAAAGAAAGAAAAATCTGTATTCACAAAAATATATTAATTGAATAATAGCTTTCGGTCTATAATAGATGTTTGCTATATCTTGTGGAAATAAGTCAAAAAGTGCAAAGCATGCAACAAACCAGGACAACATGACAAACTGCTCACTGTCAGAGGGAGAATAACAATGTGTTTGATGCTAAACTGCTGATTTTCAGTCCTTTACTTTTTCATTACATGTGGATGTTGTAGAAGTGACAAATAACTCTCCAATATTTTGGATTCACCGCTGCGACACAGGGAGTCACACACCAGCATAGAGCAAGCGAGTCCACTCTGGTTCAGTAGGAGGTTTCAGTACGCGTGTTAGCAAGCATTCTAGCTAATGGTTCTTGACTCAACGGCAGCGTTGAAAAAGTCTGTTCCTCTCCTGCGGGCCTCACACTATTCAGGTCAGAACTACAAGCTGTGAAGCTAAGCTAACATGAGGAGGCGAGAGTAGTTATCCAGTAGCCAAACAGATACAGCAGCATTGGTCCAGTGTTGAGCTCCAGGGCCATACATTGTCAGAAGGCATGCTAAAGGCCTCACAGTGTTTCTAAAAGGGAAAGAAAAAAAGGCAGACGTCAGGTTTTAAGTTTCTAAAAAGCCGGATGGGGAAGAAATTATGCTTTGGATTGAGAAATTAAGCCGTAACTTGCAGAAATAAATATCAGTCTTACCAGTCTGGCTCTCTGGAGAAGGAGCATGTGTGGAGTGGCACTTGTTATTCTGGAATGAAAGAGGATACGCAGAGTTAGTGCCTGGGACAAAGTAACTGTATGAACACTGGTTTGTTTGCCAAAATTATTAGCACTTTGTAAAAAAAATTCTCACAGATGTCTTCACTATCACATCAGCTTATAACATACACTGAGTGAGCTTAATGAAGTCGTCAATTATTGTAGAACTTTTCAATGCATAAACTCAATCAAATGATACAAAAAAATCTAATTCTAACTTGATTTCAATTTCAGGGTTGTCCTGGTGGCCCTAATTTCCTGTCACCTCTTTACCAAATGCTATGTAACAAAATACATATTTGAATTATGTCTTGTAAAATGGAATCTCAATTTTTTAAACTTTTACAAGCTTATTTTGGTGAATCAAAATCCCCCACAGAGGAAAAGCAAGAGCTCTGATTGGCCAGCTGTTTAGCATGGTCTCACTGCCTTCTGCTGTGGACAGGAAAAAGCCGCAGCAATCATGAGAGCCCCGACCACAACAGCTCTGTTTAACATGATAGTGGTCTTTACCTTCTGATTTAGTCGATAGTGCAGACTCCGGTCCGACAGCCAGGAGTGCCTAAGGGACTCTGCGGCGCTCATCCTCCAGTTCTTGCTCTTCACCAGCAGAAGGGTGATGAAGTCTTTGGCCTCGTCGGAGATGTCCGTGAACTCCTCCTCCTCAAAGTTCCACTGACAGGCCAGGATGTTGTTCAACGTCTCGTTGTCATCGTCCCCCAGAAACGGAGACAAGCCACTGAGCCTGGACCAAGAGGATACAGGGGTCAGGGATGCTACTGTAAGTCTATATACATATACATATACATGTGAATGAGCATCCAGAACTCACAGCATGTAAGTGATGACGCCAAGGCTCCACATGTCAGTGGGGAATGAAACAAACTCATAGTTGATGACTTCAGGAGCTAAGAATTCAGGTGTTCCAAAGTTGACCCTCAGCTTCTCTCTGGGTTTATACCTGTCGAGGACAAGCAGAAACATCAGAGATATATCTGGGGCTGAGAAGGTCCTGAGAACAAAGAGTTTAAATGTAAATATATATCAGATTTTACCTCCTGGCCAGGCCAAAGTCAATAATTTTAATCTTGTTAGTAGCTCTGCTGACACAAAGAATGTTCTCAGGCTGAAAAAGAATAAAGGAGGAGGATTATGGAGGAGAAAAGAACAAGTATGCATCTTAATAAAACCCGAAAGTGACCAAGAGGCAAATGTGGACATTTGCTTCAAGCTCATTAAAATATCCCACCAGTGCATGTTATGAAGCAGAATTTAACAAATAAATGGGCATAAAGTTGCAGAATGTCCTAAAAAGCAACCTTGATGTTTGGTTTAGGTAAGATGGAAACAAGAAAGCTGCTCAAAAAGACAGTCAAATGTGAGAAATCTGCGATTCTAAGTTGAAGTAGGTTTACCTTGAGGTCAAGATGCAGGATGTACATCTTATGCATGTACTGCAGCCCTTCACAGATCTGGCGTATAAACAGCACCGTGTCCAGCTCCGTCAGGTTGTAGTTCTCATCAATGATGCGGTCGAACAGCTCCCCTCCCTCCACACTACAGAAGCCGCAGCGTGTAAGTTTGTTGTATTGACAAATGAGAACAAACACTGTGCGCCCAGACAAACACACCAGACCCGACTTACTATTCCATGACCAGGATGATGTCATGGCGCGACTCAAAACCGGCGTACAGCTGGATGAGGTTGGGGTGGTTCAGCTGGTTCATCACCTGGATCTCATTCCTCACCACGTCCTGAAAGACCAGCAGACAAAAGGCAGAAAAAAATGCAAGTCAATGAAAAACATAGCGTGTGATATGGGGTACACACATAATGTGCGGGAAAACCAACGAAGAAGATAATGTGTGTGTGAAGGGATTTTTGGAGACTTGAGACTGGGAAATGTATGGAAGTCCATTACAAATAAAACGGTCAACCAAGAGGACCATCAGTCTGCATCAGACACCGCCCTCTGAGGAACATCTCCTATTGTGATCCATCATGTTTTAAAAAAATGTATTAATACGTAAGATACTTCTGAACCCTGGAATGAGCTGTATTTGTACTTTTAGCTAAATGAAATGCAATGTAATGTAATGTAATGAGTCTGATTCTGATGTAAAATTGCAACATTTTCCAGGGAAGGAATTGCAAAGAGGATGCAGCTACTGGATCATTGAAGATACGTTGGCATCAGGTGCTTGTTGTAGTATGAGCAGCTTTTTCAGGTTGTACTGTATCACAGACTTTAAGCACATCACTGTATAGGGCTTGCAGACACAGTCATTTTTACAGCGTGAGCTTTTCAAAAGTCTTATCACCTGAGCCATTTGAATAGCGCAGACGATAATGTAACCACAGAGCTACAGTCGGACATCTGACCTCTATCACATCACTTTCGGATGACCGCGAGCAAGAAAGACACAATACGGCTGACAAACTGACAATAATGCCCTCTGGGCTGTTGAGCTGCATCTATAAACGTAATCCTTGATGGTGCTTAGCAATGAGGAAAGTGACCAATCCGTTCGACTGGAAACAGGAATCCCGATGCCGTTGTTAAACATCCATAATCTGTTTCACATTCAGCATTCATTGGCCGATCATTACTGCACCTTCTCTTTCTGGCTCCTGGCTTTGATGATCTTGGCAGCCAACATTAAACCAGTTGAGTTCTCTATGCACTTGTGGACTTGTCCAAAACGTCCCCTGATGAAAGAAAAGCAAACCGCAGTGACGAGTTTAGCACAGACATTATATACAGTGGATACTGGCGGCAGAGAAGAAGAAGAACCAGAAGAAGAAAAATCCATCGGATTTTGGGTTTACAAAACATTTAGTCTGCTGAAAGGATTGGGCAATTGGAAGAAATAACAATTATAATATAATTACAAAATAATATTAATAATTGTGATAATTTAAGGAATTTCTCATGGCCAAATTTAAAATAATTGCTGGTTCTCAAACAAAAAACATTCTCAGTTTGGAACTTGTAATCTGGGAACAATAATCAATTCATTGAAAATAGATTATGAAAATAATTATTAATCATCATAATGGCTCCCTCAGTCATACAGTAATTAGGGTTATATGCTGTGCCATTATGTCAGTAATTTGAACAACGTGCTTGCGTGCAGAGGGGTAATCTCCGGCTTGTGAGGCAGGATTTAGCACTCGTCTATTACATCAGAGAGCCCCGCTTATTCACAAGAGCCCCTGGGGATTAAAATCAAATGCTCTTTGGAAGGGCAATAAAATGGTCTTGGAAAAAAACATTAGACATCCCCTAACCGGCTGTGAGATCCTTTCTTATTTCATCATGGAGGGCCAATGTGTTGAAGTGTCTCCGTCTGTAACTGAGCCAAATAAAGACAAACTCTTAAGAGCCTGGTATCCGGGGGTACTTACCCCCCCAGGACCTCGTCTCTGTTGATGGTGTAATAGGTGGATATCTGATGGGGTTTGGGAGTCACGATGCGGTGGTCGAAAGGCGCTAACGGTGGAGGGCTTGACTCTGAAGAAACCGTAAAGGGAGACAGAATGAAAGGATGAATTTGCTGTTGCTGAAAACCGAGAGTATGAAACGGAGTCGGAGGAAGAGGCCTCGGCCCCCAGAAACAAAGTGGATCAAAATAGCCGCATGCCAATGGCTCACTATCTGCTCTGCCGGCTGTGCCGACTGACATGTTAGTGACACTTGAGCAGCCTTGGTGTTATGACACTGGAGCTGTTTCAAAGTCTGGGGAACGAAAAGTTAAATGTCACCGACTAACATCCAAGTCGGGTCTGTATGGAGAGCTAGCAGCACATGGATACGACACAAAGTGGTCCAGAGCCAGAGTTTTGGAGTCCTACATACATCACTAATGCATCAAATCTGAGTTTTTGTCTGAACTGCAGGCAAATATCGTACTATTTCTTCTTTTTAGACAATTATTGACTGAAGAAATGTGTCTTTGTGACTATTTATCTTGTATTTGAAACAAAGAAAGCAGACACCTTTCAACAACGTTTATGTTGAATTGAATTGAATTACTTTATCAAGCCAGTAAGGCATCAGTGTCTATCTTCTATCAACAAAAAGAAACAGTTTATAAGGTTATATAAAACCATATACATGACAGGATATGACAAAGTTAAGCCAAGGTCTAAACTTCAAAATAAAAGTTGCTCACGAATCAACTAATCCTTATTCTGGCAAAAATAGTTACACAACTGATTCCCAACTGAATTGAAAGTTACACATGATCACAAGTTGTGAAAAAGAAGCTTACATTCCCTACGAAACAAAGTATATGCCCACTGTATATGTAAAAAACACATCATGTCTTACCAATGATAAACTCCTGCACTGCTGACTCTCCCTCCTTGCCCTCCTCCTCCACCTCCTCCTTTACTTCGTCAGATGTGGAAGCCTGAGGCTCGTCCCCCTCGATCACCTGCCCGCCGGCAATTTCCACTTCACTGTCTTCCACTCTGCTTTTTTTGAGGTCGTCCTTCACCAGGTCCTCTTCTGTGACACGACGTTTGCTGCAGGTGGCCACATCGCCGACTTCCTCAGAGCTACACATGGAAATGAAAGGACACATTGAGCACCTGGATATTTTACTTTATTCAGTTTTGTTTAATTTGCTAAATGGACATAAAATAATGACAAAAGAAATAAAAGATAAACACAATATTGGCACAGTTATATTTGTCCAGTGTTCTATTCTGGGACAGAAAGGCAAACGTAAAACTACGATTGACAAAAAATACCTCTCCTGTGGCAGGAGAGAGGTCTTGCAGATATCTGCAACGATACTTGGGGCCTTTTCCGATTTTGACGAATCTTCTGCCTCCCCTTTATGGTTTGTCTTCCCATCATCCTCCACTTTTCCAGCCTCCTCTTCCGCCTTTTCCTCCTCTGCCTCTGACTCTGAGTCGTCGAAGACCCCCTCCTCCGCTTCCTCCTCTGGCTCCTTGGTCGCCTCCCTGTCCTCTGACTGGGCGGCAGAGGTGTGTGGTCCGTCCAGGATCAGCTCCGCCGACTCCTGTCTTCTTCCCCCACCCCCCCTCTCCTCCCCCTTCTGATTGTCAGCCTCGGCCCTTCCATGGGAATGCTCAGTGTTCTGCCTGTTGAGCTTTTCCACCTGCTCCTGCAGCACAGGCTCATTCTGCGTGGAAGTGTCTGACATGGGAACAACAAAGCAAATAAGCGATGTTTGCCACTCGGCATGAATGTTTTTTCTGATATTACAATAAAATCTCCAAACTATTGTTTTCAATGTGTTTTGAAAATGAATGGCATAGATACAAGTCACTCATGCTAAATACTAGTATATATTTATCAATAGTTTTAAGCTCAAAGGTTAAAAAGTGTTTGTCATATTGAATTCATAAACAGTGTCACCATTGCATATACTTTATCCACTAGAGAGTGGATTTCAACACTGTAAAATGTTCCACTTCTTAGTCTACATTAAGTCATGTGTAAATGTTTAAAAGAATAAAGGTCTATCTGCTGATATATTACTAAATTTTTGAACTCCGAAATATCAATATCTAAATTGGCTAAAGTCCATCTATTCCAGCAGATCTTCAAAGGATAAAGATGCTGTGGACGTCTCTAAGTAAACTCGGGGGATTGGAGGTTGAGTGTTGTTTCCAGTTTGAGCCTACCTGACGTGTCCGCAGGTCTCCTCTTCTTCTGGGCCTTTGAGCCCTTCAGGCTCAGTTTGGCTTTATCCTTGTCATCCTTTGCCTGGTTGCAGAAAGAAGAAACAAAGATCAAGCATGAGACAGAACTTGAAACAGGTTCAAAAATCCAAACCCTTATATTTGCAACAATTCGTTTTTGAGTCTGACTTCTGTCGGGAACGGCGTAGTCATATGTGTGTTTTCATTTGCACATTAGTCAGACGGCAAGCAGAAGTTTTCGTTAATGCTGCTTCGCTTGACCCTGCAACTCAAGCGTAATGTCGTGTGGAATGGATTCCTCTTCCAGGAGAAAGATCAAAGGTCAAATATCATCTATAACAGACGACATGACGCACAACACAGGAAACCGCTATATTTACTCTTACATACACTATAGAGTAATTAAAGAACATAACATGGGGGCAGTATCTATGCATGACACAGAAAGCAAGATGGCAGAAAAAAATGTTCAGGTGATCCCTCCCTCTGTTTATCTGTCCATTAATGTCATGTCATAAATCTGTTTGCTTAATCACATTCCATGAAAACAGCTTCTGAATCAGCAGAATTCAAGCACGTGAGATACTCCAACTCGCACGCAAACACACACGGATGTCCTCCAAAGACAAGGCAGTAAAGGGTATGGAGCAATATTGCTCCATGAGATTAAGAATAACAAATATGCACAAGGGGATGCATGTATGCATGACTTCAGAATGGCCAGATAGAACTGATAAAGACAAAGTTTGGATAAGATAACCAGTCTGACTCAAATCATTTACACCTCGGAGACAAATGACCACCCCTGCACAAGGGAACATTACTTAACATTACACAGAATGACATGTTGAAGTACAGCAGAGCTAATAATAGATGTGTATACAGCCATATCAGAACAATGAGGAATGGCTGGCAGCTTGATATGCAAAGAAGTGACATGAAAGCATTGTTTATAGATTTACTTTATGTATTTTACCGGCAAAACCTTCCGCTTTTAGAGTTATTTATTATGTCGACGCAAACAGGTCACATATTCCATCGAGAGGATTTGCAACCTTTCAAGCAGCACTTAATGCATCTGCCGCTATGATCACAATGCAATTAGACCTCTCACTATGTCGACATTGGTGACACAGCACACGATAATAGAACCACTGTGAGGACGTTGTGCCGCACCTTCCTCAAAGTATTCTTATATTGGAGATCAGAACAGAACACAAGATGGAAAAATACGGGAATTTGAGAACACGTCCTTTTGGAAAACCTCGCTTGTGACGTTTTTAAATCTCTCACCTTCTTGTTCACCTTCTTTCCAGGCTGTTTGAACAGCAGCTCCACCAGCCTGGAGCTCTTCACTACCTCCCCAATGAAGCTGATCACCTGCTGGGTGCCCTCCACAAGCCTCTCCACCCCGTCCAGCCTGTGTCCCTGACTCTCCATCTGCTCACTGGCCCTCTCAACGGCCCCATGCAGGCTGCACGCCGCATGAACCCCGGACCCGCGTCTCCCCCCGTGGCCCTCTTCGTGCATCGATGCCAGGTCCCGACCTATGACCCTGACGTCCAGGGACAGGCCATCTAGCCGGGTCAAGACGGTCTGCTGCATGCTGAGCAAGCGCTCCATCTGAGAGCTCAGAGAGTCCATTCGGCTCTCCACGCAGCGCAGAGCGGCATCGTGAGGGGAGGAGAGCGACGGTGAAGAGGCCGGGGACTTGTCCGATCCATTAAGTGAGAGCTTCCTTCCGCCAGTCTTCTGGCCATGAAGAGGATTTCGGTCATAAACTTTGGCTAAAGAGTTGACCAGGCTGGAGCTCATGACTTATATAAAGCAGGCCTCCTCAGAAACACACAAAAACCCAGTTTCACTCACTAAGTCCATTCACTTTCACGCAGGCTCGATGGAAACGGCAACAAAAAACATAATACCGGACAAAGCTACTGGCAAAAGAAAATGAAGTGGAGGGAGAACAGAGCTCTCTCCCTCAACACTGCACCACTGAGTTGCGTTTTAAGAATAGCAAATGTTGTACTCCAATGTGCAGCCCCCCACGGACGTCAGGGACTGTAAGTGGCCAGTGATAAGAGCTGAGGGCTCTGGTGTGCAGTTGGAGATTGATGTGGGTTAGGGGGAGATGCTGGAGAGGATCGCTATGTGACATTTGAGACACTTCAAAAGCCCTTCAGGCAGGTGTCAGAATCCAAAGAATCTGGGCCTGAAATATGACGCCATAAAAAAGTAAGACAAACAAATACAACGAACAGCCAATAAAAGAAAAGAACAGAAGAGCCCTGGATCTCATGATTAAGAACTGGTGCAAAGTGTCAACAGATGTAGAAGAATGAGTGTGCAGTATATTGTGCAAAAAAATTGGTCATGGATCTTATTTCCAGATATTCTATAACGGAGTTTATGCTTTTCACATCGTTCCATAATAAGAGGTGCGGTGACAGGTGTGAGCGTGTGCAAGGCCTCAAAAACTTTATTAACCACTTGAACCTCTGTTAAAGATGCAAGCATTGTGGGTATTTCTGTGCCTCCTCAAATGCCACACAGTTCTCATAACTGATGTGTAGGGGTGCCAGCAGAACATTGCATAATTGCTACAAATTCTCAAGTTCAAGACTTTCTCCAAAGACTTACGTCCTGTTATCAATGCTGGGAAAAAGCATTCTAGTAATTCTTCTTGGGATACTTATTATAGCATTTTGTTATGAACAAATGTAATCTGTAATCTGTATACCACATTCCCAAATCACTTGAAAAATATTTTTCTCCTTTATTTGACAAAGAACAGTGTAGAAATGGGGAGGAGAAAGAGAAATGTGTGGCAGCGGTAACAAGGTTGGAATCAAACCTGGGACGTTGCAGTACATCAGGCTCTGTTTACCACTCGGCTAGCAAAGCGCCACATGTTGTATTTGAATGCAAATCACTTTTTGTGAAAAGAAAAAAAGTAGCTCAATTCATCTTCTCATTATAAGACGTTTTTTACTTAAACAGCGGAAAAGTTGATTCAAGGTTTATTTGAAAAAGAGTTAGTTTAATTTGCATTCAAGATGAGCCTGCAATGTTCCCAATATAGTCTGCGCAACGTGAGGGACAAGACAACGGAAGAAAACAGGAAACAGGTGATGCCCCTGACACCTAAGAACTGTTGATACCAAGAAACTGACTTGCACACGTGTTGTTGATAAGATTTAACAGGGACCAGCTGACACAAAAACACATGGACACTAAGGTTTGTGTATGAACAGACACAAGGCTCTTATTGAGACGTGTCTGACTGTGTGCATTGGCCTCGAGCTGGTCCAAGTCTCAATGCCCCGGTATCTGGAGTGGGCAGGCGTGACAAAGCGCCAGTGCTTATATACTGGCACCCATCTGTCAGCACCGGAAAAACCTGACCTATACCCCGCCCCTCTCGCTGTTCCCAGTACACACAGCTCGTCAGCTGGCAGGTTTAACACTCGTATCCCCGTTTCCTATTTACCAGCTAAGGTGAGAACGAAAGAGGACACTGTGCACAGAGAGTGCAGTGGTGGAAACAAAGGATCACTGATCAGGAAGAGCCTTCACACTAACCTGCTTAATACAATAATACTACGGCTTTGCTTTTCAGAGTTTGACATATAGCAGTGCAGTTCCTATACTGCAGCTATCCAGGGATTTAAAGGGCCACTTCACCTAAAATTATCTGAAAACACACACGTCTTTCCAAATACATACATACGTTTCCAGCCATTATACACAGACAGACACCATTGTGATCCGATTTACTAAATACTACTTTTAACTCCAGCCAGCCAACTGAATCTCTCTTTAGGACCAAGAGAAAGCATTCTCACACTGAGGTACGTGTGAGAAGTACAACATATTCTGTTGAGAAAATATGTTGTTGTTGTTGAGTCTTTTGCACTTTGTGAAGAATAAATAAATGCTGTAAGCAGCAATAATCTACTTTTTTGGCCACTTGGGGGTGCTAACTAGCTATAAACACAGCCTATTATCACCTTATAAAATGTGCATTCATTAGTTGTCATGTAGGTCCCATATCCACTCACTTTTGTATCTTACTCTGAAGCTGCTAACTGCTCCCATATGTTTGTCTCTAACTCTGATTGTTGTTTTGTCAGTCGTTCACATTACAACGTTGGATCCATTGCTAACATAACATATTGACTAAAGCAGCTTTAAAACCTGTATTCCTTTATCAACAAGATGTTTTGAAAACGTGACAGATGGCTGACACAATTACAGACAGATTTTTGCATGATCCAGCAAAATAGGCACTTTAAGAGCGATGGGTAAGAAGAGCAGGGTGATGGTTGATTGGTCTGGTGTTGGGGGCAGTGGGAGGTTTAACTGTACCCCGTTGGACAATCTCTGAAAAGGTTACATGGTAAGATGAGAGCCAGCATGCTATAGGAGCACTGTTCAGGAATTAGAGTGAAGCGGCCTCGCCACTCTCACCACACATATAGAGTTACTCAGCAGAAAGACACAGACAATACATAATGCTTATTCTAGTGCCGCAGACGGTCCAGTAAGCCAGGGTTGCTGTAGTGCAACTGGAATGCAGCAAGCTTTAGCTCAGAGCCGCAATAATAGACTATAGATAAACGTGTGCCTCACACACATTACAGTAGTTTGGCAAGCAGAAGCTGAAGTGCAGAAACTATATTCTCTACACCTGTGTAGTTTGTACAGATATATACTTTCTGCATCTTACGCGTTTGTGACGCTATCCCACTGACCAAATCTGGTACACAAAACCGCCTCTGGAAAATATCAACAAAACACACAATCGATTCCAATCTGTATTCATGTATGTTCACTCACAGAGTCAGTGTCTTTTTTAGTAATAGACTAGACATTTTGGACAACAGCTAAGAGACAGCTCTCTGATCACTGGCATGTCCCAGGGCCCTGGTCCAGCTCTGGGGTCCCTGAATCATCCAGTCCCCCCCTCCAAATGGCATCCCATCATCATGACCCAGCCACGCAGCATTACTGAGACCAAAGAATTGCATTAAAATGACTGCATTCAAAGGGCCCTTGACACTTGAAAACGCCTGTTGTTCGTGAAGTTCACAGTCAGCGGTTTCCCTTGAGCCACCAACACAGTGCCAAATACTCATTGGTAAAGGTGTGAGCGGTGATGCCCTTTAACTTGGTATAATCCGCTGTATACACATTGTTTTATGTCTACTTCTTTTTAGTAGCAGTTGTATTATAGTTTTTAACAACAGGCTGCTAAGCAGAAACAATATCCTTTTCGTCGACAGACATTTTGAAAAACACAGGTGAAACTAATTTCGTCCACAATGCGTCACTCAGTGTGCTGGTCTGCCGTGACAGTGAGCTGGCATGCACGACATCTGTACCCACGGAACGAGCTCAACTCAATGGAATGCAGGAATGTATAACGTCACCAATTAAACCTGTGCAACGACAAGCCAGAATGGGGGCTGGGAAGAAAGTCTATCATGCAATATTCAGTATCGTGACGTCTGTCCTAATATTCACACGCCATGTTTTCATAGCTGCACTATGACATGAAATGGAAATATTCAGCATGTCTTGTTCAGGTCATGTTCAGGCCAGGTCATGATTAGACCTCAATTGAAGTGATATGATTGTTGACTGCTTGAATATGCAATATTATTATTGGAATCACTGGGATGAGGAAGTTATTTAAGCTGTATTTCAAATTTGTGCTTGATGAATGCCTGGTGCATGACAATGGAAAGAAGGCTACGCAGTATCTCTGTAGCTCCACCTGCTGCTTTTCTATCTGACAAATGTTCCTGTGTCACCACTGGCTGATGACA
Source organism: Cottus gobio (assembly GCA_023566465.1). Lineage (NCBI taxonomy): Eukaryota > Metazoa > Chordata > Actinopteri > Perciformes > Cottidae > Cottus > Cottus gobio. The sequence goes on along the minus strand of CM042217.1, from coordinate 21,202,657 downwards.
GTCTGTACTTTCACAGTGTACGCTGCGGCGATAGCATTCGTTCAGCTCCCTCTCTTGAGACCTTGGACGGGACACACAAAAATTCCTTTAATGGAAAAGAGGTGCTGTATAACATCAGCAAAGTGTGTGTGTATATATGCTGTGTGTGTTTGTGCTGGTGTTGCAACACAAATATGCGCACAGACTCTAAATACATGCAAACCACTTCCCTCGGTTATCGTGAGTTTGCTGCTCGCTGTCAGAGTTATATAACATGAAGACAACACGGGCGCGGCGGGCGCGGCGTTTGAAAGGGGATTCCGGCTAATGGGGACCTCTGACCTCGTGGAATGACTGTCGATCCCACCGCCCACAACCACACACGCAAACACACACACACGCAAAAATCAGCAGGGCTTAGTGGAGAATTTAGGCAGAGGATCTTATGTCTCCCTCAGTCTGTCAGTGTCACAGTGTCAACACACACTCATGGTGTAAACTTGCAACTTGATAAAACATCTACTTCAACAAGGTAAACAGGCCCCAAAAAATATTCATACAAAATATATTAACATGACTTCAATAATTTGATGGTTCTGAAACTAGAGGATCAAGTTCAGGTCTGCATGATGGCAGGACTCTTCTATTATAAGCCAATAAAGAAATGAAGCAATTGATCAATTAAACAAATACATACATATATTACCGGAATTATCAATTAATGTATTTCTGTTATCATTTTTGTTCTCTGTTTATAATTGACTGCATTTGTTTATCTACTTCTTCTCTGGAGCCTCTGTGCTTCCTCTCCTCAAGCTTCCATGGATCGTGGTTATCTGGATTGTGGTCCATGCCTACTACTCATTACATGAATAATTTCTGTCATATTCATTGAATGTGCTGTTACGTTGATTCTGGTCACATGACATCTATTGCTTCTGTCCGTCTGGGGAGAAGGATCCTCCTCTGTTGCTCTCCTGAAGGTCTCTTCCCTTTTTTCCCTGTGAAAGGGTTTTTACTATTTTTGGGGGAGTTTTTCCTGATCCGATGTGAGGTCCCGGGACAGGGATGTAGTATGTGTACAGATTGTAAAGCCCTCTGAGGCAAATTTGTAATTTGTGATTTTGTGCTATATGGAAGGTGCATTTCTGTCTCGCCACCACAGGGTGGCAGAAGAGAGCCACCGACCCAGGAGTCCTCTTCCAACAACATGCTGACGACTACCTGGGGAATTGGGAAGCGACAGGATGGCGTTTGGGCATTTGAGTGTCACGCCCAGCTGTTCTCTGGTTCCCTTGAACCCTGACCTACTAACCCCCAACACACACACACATATATCTACACGAATCCAAATAGTCAATGTTTGCCATGTAGGATCCACAGCACATGGTGACAGATCATAAACACCACCCGGTGCGACTTCATGTCTGTCCTACATGTCCTCCTGCTCTGTTACAGCTGCACTCTCCAAGTAAGAAGCCAGACAGCCACTGATTGACGTTAACTTACAAAAAACAAGTCGCAGAGACCACAAACACCGTGTCTGGTTATATCATCATTGCTGGAGTGATGTCTTATTTGCTAACTCCAACATCCACACATTAGCAAACACCACTGTACTGATAGCCTTGCAAAATGTTTTTTTGGACTGATCAGATTTTTCTTAAGGCCATCGGAGTTTCATACGAGAGTGAAGACAGATGAAAGTCAAGTTTTATATTTGATTTGTTTTCTGATTCACCATCTGGTTAAAATATATGTTCATTGGTCTGAAGAACAAAAGGGCTGCGAACAACTTTCTTTGTTTATAAAAAGAATTGTCTTTTCTTGAGCTGTTATTTTCAACAATAACTTTTATTATGAATACAAAACACTTTTTACATAATTTATCGCTGATGAGTCATTATTTCAGTTCAACCGGAAACATTTAGCTTAATAAATGAATTACAGTGTTCAAGAAACACATATCATAATCATATTCTGGGTTATTTAATGACTTCACAATCAGAATTTCAAAACATACATTCGCAAATAATTAATAAATATGGCCGTCGGCCATATTTATTAATTTTTCCAGAGGAAAGGACTTCTCATTTCTCCCTAAACATTTTTCCTTGTGTCCTCTCTTCTCGCAAGTGATGGAAACATGGATGCAATTAAGTGACTTGGGATGCAGCCTTAGTCACCTCACTCCCACATCCAGCCACTTCCTGTTGCCCTGCAATAACCCCTTTCTCTCCGGTCCCAGTCACTTGACTGTCCCTGCCCACCAGCTCACCTGTTCCCAGTTTCCTGTTCAGCACTGCAGATGATATTCTGTTGTCTGAAACATGGGATCTTGCCTGATTTTTTGGACTTCATATCTTTGCCTGATTGAGCTGCCTTCAAGATTCTACCCTTGTCTGCCTCATGTTCACGCCCGCTTTTGTGCCTTGTACATGGTCAATAAATCCCTTATCTTTATCTGCATTTGGGTCGTATCTGATGTTTCGCACTCACCAGCCATGACAGAATGCATGGTTTTGTTCCTTGTGTTGCTTTCGTTTTTGGAGATTTCTTATTGGCTTAGTGTATCATTTACCTGATGTGTGTCATAGTATTGGTTGTTTCCTGTTTTATTTTGAAGTCCTTGTATCTTGTGTCCCTGCACTACCTGCCCCTGTGATTGTCTGCCCTGTTCCTGATTGTTTCCTGCTGTGTCCAATCACCTGCACCTTCCCTGTGTATTCAAACCCTGGTTGTCTCCTGCCCCAGTGTCGGTTCATCCTGTGTGTATGCCTGTTTAGATCCTTGTGTAGTGCTGGTCTTTTGGAAGCCTTATATTGGTTATAATAAATTTACTTTACACCGTTGTTGGCATTTGGGTCCTCCCTGAAGCCACCCTGTGACAAAGTGGAAGACTGTTGTCCATTCTCCGAATCTCTGTAATACTATAGCATCCAGGAGAAGCATTGCTCTTGGCACACATAGGATGTGCAGTATCCTTTTCAACATTGCGTAAAGAATTATTTTTTTACATGTGCATTCAATTTAACCGAATTAAACTTCTACAACTCACAAGGGTGATGGCCAGCAAGCACTTGCACTTGTGTGTGCTGAGTGTGTGTGTGTGTGTGCGTGTGTGTGTGCATTAAGCCCTACTATGATGTATCAGCACTGAGCTGGTAATGAGTTATACAAACAGCTGAAAGTGGACACCAACCAAGAGGCCAGAGGCGTACAGGCGAAAACAGCACATTACCCCGGAGTCCTCAAACCAGAGAGATACACAGGAAGAAACATGGAGCCTGAAGGGCTGAGGATTAAAAGTCTAAGTAAAATGTAGGTTCCCATTCAATGTGTTAAAAAAATAAAACTCATTGCAAGCCTCCTTTCCTTCATGCAATGTACAGATAGTCATTGTGTGTAACTGATCTATGTACATTAAGACACTGTTAAACTGAATCACTGGTGATTGAGTCGACATATAAAAAAAAAACATTATACTGTACATATTTATAGTCAGGGCTGGTCACAAATAAATACAGTAGGCTTCTGTGAATATGGGGTAACTGTGTTTGAGTAAGCTGTGACCTTTGACAATCTGATATTTTGACAATGTAATCCAATGGAGTGAAAACATTTTTTTGAGATTTTCTTTTTTTTTGCATGGTGTCTTGATTTCATGACACACCAGTAGGTAAACAAATGTTTAAATATTATTATATTAACAAAATTGGGGGAAATGTGACCTATCCTGAGTATAATATAAATAAATACAAATAAGTTTGCTATTAGGAATATTTTGGAAGGTTTTTATGCTTGTTTGCACATTGATAAGACACACTCTTTTATGCTTGTAGATAAAAAAAAAACAAATACCAGTCTTTCTGCTTTTAATAGATTACTTAATGTCCTTTCCAAACATTCAATTTCAGCAGAAAACACTTCAAATGAAAGACTTGAGATGCTGTGTTTTTGACACGCTTGATGTCTGATAATTGCAAGCTCTACATGGATAAAGATAGCACGAATAAAGAGAACACGAATACACACAGTCACTTCTAAATGGCCGCCTATGTCTTTTTAAATTATGTAATCCACCACACAAAACTGTCACTGGCTCTGTTCCCCCGTCCCTCCTGACGGCACTGAAATGGCTCTTACTGATAGCACTTTGTAGTCGAACCTTTGACGAAATTGTACCTTCTTGATTCTTGTTGTTCTGATTCTTGTTTGTAACCGTAGAATGCACTTATTGTAAGTCGCTTTGGATAAAAGCGTCAGCTAAATGACATGTAATGTAATGTAATGTAATGTGTGCGCTAATTTTGTCTGAGCTATGTGAGTGTGAGAATCTGGGGCAGGAGAAGCCCTCGTCACTTTATTCATGCTCACGCGCATTAACACAAGCTACAGTACGCTCCGTCCACGCCTCACACAAAACCAATTGTTTGTATACTGTATGTCCCAGCACTGAGACATGCACAAGAGTGAACCTCTCTTCTTCAATGTGTTTAGTTTGAAGACAAAGGTTCACGTCACCATTCCACGCAGAGCTGAACGCATATAAATGATACAAAACCACCTACAAGTACAGCTCTGTATTACTGATAAGTGCAAAAATAAAACATAAAATGAGCCTTAAATATAATATTTATTGTGATCTGGATGAGGATGATGATTGGTAAGGCTACACTGCATTAGTGACTGTTTAATAATGTTATGCAAACACTTTATTTGAGCAAAGAGCTGTTAAATAAATACACTAAATTGCCTTTTCACTTTAAAGTATTTAAGTAAGTTAAATGCCTAACTTCTGTGTTGCATGTACGCAAACAGCAGAGGATATACAGAAGATGAAGCCACTAAGATTCACAGAAACGAGGGCTTTGGTTCACTTACTTTAACATTTTGCATTTTATTAACCTTGTTAACCTTCCTGCAGACTGGCGCTTTGTGTCCAAACCTGGAGTTGAAAGAGAAAACCCTCCCAGTGTAGCTGAAGATGAGCCCATGTGTATTCATTAATGAAACATGGCTACAGAACTGGAGCTGAAAGTGAGGAAAAGTTGATTGAAAGTCACCCCAGGAACAGGGTTGTTTCAGCACCTCGGACAGAGCTCACCTAACCCTAATGTTATGTTTGTTTCTCAGGTACAGCAATGATGTTCCCCGATCAATGGGACCCGGTCGGTGCATGTTTAAACAGGATTAACCTGTTCTGCACCCAGGTTTCAAAACTGTACTTCGGATCCCCTCAAATCAGTCCTGATCTGGTATATATCACCGTTTTATTCACATTAAAACCAACAGGACATCACAGCATGTTGATACATTTGGGGTAAACCGTCCAGTGTAGCTGAAACAATAAACTGAGCTATAAATTGAGTGGCAATAAGACCACAGTCAGTGAAGACAAGAAGACTAAGAGTCCAATAAAATATTATTGAGCTGACACTGACGGACTTCAACTGCTCAAAGCAGCACAGCTCTAACGCTTTATGAGGCGTCAATTACACATGTCTCCGGCTGAATTATGTTTACATGACGACCTGCTTTACTCTGAACATAGTATGTGCAGCCCAGAGGCCAAGGCTCATGTGAATGGAGTGCCATTGAGTAGAATTTAGATGTCACTGCAGGTGACAAGTGTGACTCATGTACGATGACATTTTGTTTTCCACTGGCTGTCACGCTGGCAACAGATGCAAAAAACTATTGTTGCATTGTTTTGTTAAAGCAACACGTTCAGTTCACTTAAGCAGCTCATGCCAGGGATACCTCAGCTGATTGGTTTCACTGCCAGTATACAGTTAACTCCTGAAAAACAGCTGTAGATTAATCAGTAATGCCGGTTCTGAAAGACGTTAGCTTGTTTACATTTCCAGAAACACAAAACGTCTGAAAGCGAAACCAGACCACCCACAGATAACTCAGATGGACCAGGCTCTTCTTTCCAAAGTCAAAGATATGATGATCAAGCCAGCTAGGTGCAACGTGTCCAGACACTGCTCTGCTCCACCTGCCAAAGCGTTGCCAGAAGGTATGGAGGTGTAACTGCAGCAAAGAAAATCATATTTTCACTGTTATGATTTCGAAAATAGTCAGATTGTGTATACAGCTTCCAAAGCTTGACACGTTCTGCGTCGCAACGTTCGGTATCATAACGTTCTGCATCAAAACGTTCTGCATCAAAACGTTCTGCGTCGAAAAGGTTCTGCGTCGAAAAGGTTCTGCGTCGCAACGTTCTGCGTCGAAACGTTCTGTGTGGAAAAATTCTGTTTCAAAATGTTCTGTGTCAAAACGTTATGCGTCGTAATGTTATGCGTCGTAATGTTCTACGTCGTAACGTTCTGCTTCGAAACGTTCTGTGTCAAAATCTGCTTCTAAATGTTTTGTGTCGAAACGTTCTGCGTCCTAATGTTCTACGTCCTAATGTTCTGCGTCGTAACGTTATGTGTCGAAACGCTCTACATCTAAACGTCCCGCATCGAAATGTTCTGCGTCGTAACGTTCTGCGTCAAAACGTTCTGCGTCGTAACGTTCTGCATCAAAACGTTCTGCATCAAAACATCCCGCATCGAAACGTTCCCACCAGTTTCTTTTACATTCAGTGAAATACTTCAAAATACTGAAAGTGTGCCAAACAAATGCTGATAGTTGTAATGTTAGGAACTCTGGATCAAGATCCAGGGGCCTCTGTGGCAGAGCGGTTTAGAGCGGTTGTCCTCTAATCAGAAGACTGGCGGTTTGATTTCCATCTTCTCCAGTCCACAAATTGGCTTTGACTATCTAGTGTACAGAGCTTTGAGTGATCGTAAGATCAGTCCTCCGCCGTTCCTTGGTCTGTGGCCTGACCTAAGGTTTTTCAGAGTTTCTGCTGTTGAATGACAAACAAACACGAAAACACGACTTTGTTGGTGAAGGCAAGGTTTAGTCAGAACTGTCAAAAAGACAGGAAGAGGAATTATCTAGTTTGAATTCCTTTGGCATTAAGGCGGCATTGGTAGGGGTGATAATGCGATAACATCCATTATTTAATTTCAGGTTCCTGCAGTCCTGCAGCGTGTCGGGCTCAGCCATAATCCTCAACATGACAGCAGGGTACAATAAACTAGGGGTTGGCTTTGCGTCATTTAACACTCTGCTATTCATTCAGAGGGAATGAACTTCTGGCGTGTCCCTAAAGTCTCCTGTTTACGTGTAGCTCAGGTGCTCAGACCTTCTCTTGCCGTGTTACCTGTTTGTCTACAGACGCCGCGGTCCTTCCCCTCCTCTTGACGGAGAATAATTTCCACAGCCGTCCCCACAGGAAAGTGGCCACCAGACACACGCTCCCTAATATCCAAATATCTTTATCCCTCAGGACGTTCTCCATGATGGTGAAACCTTCCTCTTCCTGCCTCCTGCCGTCCGCCTGCACAGGCCGTCTGTCTTTATCTCAGCCTCTCTGCCGCTTGTGGCGAAATGAGTCTCACGTGGCAGGCAACAAGTTGTTGACATGGGGCGACACAGCGGGCGTTGATTATGAACTAGTCGGGCTCCTGTGGCCGTGCATCGAATATTCAGTCTCTTGCTCACTACAGACTCGGACAAGAACAGGGAGTTGTTGCTGTCAGGCCACCTGCCCACCAAGCCAACCATTCACCCGTCACCCGGCTTCCTCCCTGCCTCCCACCCCGGGACCTAAAAGGAAAGAACATGCCGTCTCTGAGAGGAGAAGGGGACAGGTGGTGTCGGGTTCAGGGTGTCGTTGCAGTACGCAGAATCACATGCTGGCATGTTAGTGAGACCCCTGCGGTATCCTTTAACTTTGGACACAGCACTTGATGCATGCATGCGTGCGTGCTACTAAGTATAACTGCCGAGCAGGCCCCTCGCCTGTGTTTCTCTCAACCTCACAAGTTGGACACAAGAGCTTCGTGTGCATGCATCAGTGCAGACGGCCTACGATGGCAGACAAGACGACAACCATGCACCCGTGTGAACAAACACCTGCATCCACGTGGTGCAGACTTGGGCGTGTAAAATGAGAATGAATAGGAAGGAGATACAAATGAAGAGTTAAATTCTGATCCTGAAAATGAAATACAAACAATAAAAGCATTGCTGTTCCTCTTTGGTACACTCCACCAATAGACAAGGACGTGCAGGGCCTCTCCATTTGTGCATTTGAGCTATGTGTCTGGGGTAGCTGGTGATGTATACCGCGTATAGTGGAATGAAACGCAGTCTGGCAGATCAGATTCCTCCCCATGCAATGCCAAACTTGTAGGATGACTTTTGATGCTGGTGCCTTTACACATCTCTTAAAGAGGAGGTGAGACACATGTTGTGTCCTTTGAAGGGATTTGGGTTTATTGTTAACATCAGGAAATCAGACATATATATGACACCCTGTTTTTGAATTTCATAATAGGCAATCTTCTCTTACGAGTGACAACTAAAAGTTACTTTAGAGTCTGGTCATTTCTGTTGGTCGTTGGCATTTTGATCTCGAAAACAGAGTAATTCTATGAAAAACACATTTCATACTTTCAGGCAGCCATATTTAGGAGATTGTCAGAATATTTGCTCAAATAAATTCAACATTTTGCGGCAGGCAAAAAACAAGCTTGGTTTAACTGGCAGCAACAGGTGTGTGTGTGGGGGGAAGGGGGGGGGGGGGGGTTAAAGGGTCAAAGGGGTTACAGAGCAGGACCCCCTGGGAGGGAAAATATTTCCAGGAGGGAATCTGAGGAGAACCCCTGCATAGAGCAGGGCCGGAGTGACAGCGTGTCTCAATGAAACTGGTGGATCTGGCTGACCCCCATGTTTGTGATGTGTGGAACGGCTTTATAGGAGTTAAACTATGAGGGAGGATGGACAGAACAGAAAAACTGGAAAGAGAAAGGGAAGAGGTGGTGGGGCGCAAAGGTGCAACTGAGGTCAGAGTTCAGAGATAGAGAGGAAAGTGCTGGAGTTGGCGCTGTGATAGTCTGAGGATCTCAAATTACCCACGGTGCCTCCCATGTAACTGGAACGTTTTCCTCAGCGCCCCCTGGTGGTCACTTGAAAAGCACCATCGACATGTAGTTGGACAAGACAAAAGATACATACACCAAATCCTCAACATAATATACAAAAGCACTGTTCTACGCTCAGGATGACAGTAGCTGCACTCAGATCCAACAGAAATAAACATATGTGCTACAATAGTTCACACGTTCTCATGCTACTTCAGGTTTTTTTTAAATCCAAAGATCCATGTGACCTGATGTGAACTGAGTTGATTGGCAGCTAGTAATGCAATCTTATTAAGCTTCAGTGTCAAGAACTATTAAACTATTAAAAAAAACATATTTGTGTAAGTCACATTTACTGAATTTTAAGAACACGGTTAAGTATCTACTTAAGTATCTAACTGTTTAGGCACTTAAACATATTATTTTATAATGAATCCTATAGTTTACCCTTATCTCATATGTTATGTAGTTCATTGGAACCAACCTCCCTGGGGTTGTTTAGTGCAATATTTTACATTGCATTTTATTTTTGTGGAGTTGCTGATATCACATCAGTGATTGAAATCAACATCGATCATCGTCTCTGGATGCAGGCATACTTTGTATTTATTCTCCCAAATGAGCAAAGCAAGCTGGGCCAGGGCCGCCATCCTGTGGCAACTAGATCTGTGTGCGTTGACCAAGCGGCGAACATTCATGTGGAGGCAGTCTGTGAGCTGGGAAGGTTCAAACAGACTCCAAGACATTAAAAGAGCTGCAGCGCCCTCTAGTGAGCTTGTTGTATTCCACCTGTCGGGGCATGTTGTGCCTACAAACAGGTGCAGAGAACCAGAATAGTGTGCCGTGGTTTATTTCAGTTCCCTTCTTCCTTGTGGCTCAGGTTGAACACATGGCAGCTTCGCCATCAGGGGGCACAATGTTGTTACAGTCGTTCCCATGAAATCTAACCCCCATAAATACATGCTGTACCACGGAACAAAAAAAAAAGCCCACCCTAGTCTCATTAATAGATTTAGGGAATCACACTGGGTTTTTTTCAATATTTTTTTTTACAAATTGTATATACTTTTTATTACCACTGACTAGTTTAAAAAAAAAAACACCATTGCATACTTTGGAAATGCAAAAGTTTCAGCAAATGGTTTGAACATGCAAAAAGCAAGCAAAATGTTTTTTCTCAGACAAATGAGCATTTCAAGATTTGATCAAGTAGATCCAGTTAAATATGACGGTATGGTGGCAGAATTAATATTCAGGTCAGGTGTATCAGTTTGTAAGAATGCATTCTACCTTGTGTCTTTGAGCAGAAATCTAAAAGAGGAAGGTACTCGGGACTATCTGGAAAGTTATCCATGTTTCTAGTTATCACAGATGTATCGAATCTACCCCACTTGAAGGCAGTGCATGTTACCTGTTGGTTTCCTCCCTCCAGCTCCACATGTTTGAGCTCCCAGAAGCAGCGCATGGTCTCCACCTTCTCCAGGTGTCGGTAGAAGGCCAGTCGGCCCAGACGGAGGCTGTTGCTGCGGTTGCGGATGGCCTTCAGCCCCTCCATCTTTTCAACAATGGGGGACATGGGTATCGGGGGCGGTACGGCAGATGACGGGAGTTTGACATTCTTCTGGCCAGAAACGGACTCATTACACAGAGTCTTGTCTGACCTGTAATTACAACAAGCTGTTTATCAACGTCTATCCTCCAAAATATATCATCACATTCACCATCAAGCAACACAACAGCTCTTCAATATTAAGCACTCGAAAGCAATCAGTTAATACACAGAAAATGTATCTCTGACACAAAACATCCATACATATATAAGGTGCCAATTTGTAAATGTGACGCTTTTCTGGATCAAATCTTTGTAAAAATCATGCGTTCTAAACATGACTTACTTCCAGCCCCTTTTGCTTTTCTTGCTTTAAGAGTAAACTATATTTGTGTTTTGTACCGTTGCTTGGACCAAAGAAGCCATTTGAAGACCTTAAACTTTCGGAAACTGATTAACATTTGTCACTATTTTCTGATATTTCCTAAATAAAGGAATAATAGATAAAAAGGAATGTAATCTTTGATTAAAGCTCTATTAAAGCCTGTAAAGACAGTTAAGAAACATTAATCTATAGATACACTTCTACATAGGGGGGATTTTGTGCACAGTGAATTACCTAAAAAAAAATGTACTGCATCCTATTGATGCAAAAAGCTCCAATAAATCCGACAGGATTGCCATAAAGCAGCTCATAGTTGCAACATTGCTTTCATTTGCCTAATGCAACCACTGCAAATGAAAATATTGATGCACTGTTATAAACAGAAGATCAAAATCTCTTGCCTAATCTAATTGCCCAACTCTAATCTGCGCTGTTGAAAATGTAGCGCACGCCATATGCCTCGACCCAACCCTCCAGCGGGCAGCAGTCTCTCTGATCCAAGTGGGATGACTGATGATGTGGTGGAGAAATCCACCCTGACGCCTGCTGGCGACAGCTGGCTTTTTGCTTCTCTCTACCTGTTGAGCCTCTAGGGGAGTCATGGAAGATCACTGGGGATATTTATACCTCCTGCCTTTTGCTTGACAATTACAGAGGTCAGAGAAGAGGGGCTGTAGTTTCAGCACGATCCGACTGTGTGTTGCAGCCAGGGCTGTTTTTTCGCATCTCAGGGTAGGATTTCAACTCCAAGGCTAAAACCAAAAGAGCGGCAAGGGGTGCACCTGTCACTCTTATTTATGTTGGACTTTTTACATTTGGGGATTAATTTACTCATTCTATTCGAATATATTTACTTTTAGTAATTTACTTGTCCCTGGTTCGGGAAATGAGTTTGGGATGCAGATGCACCAACTGTGCAAATCCATGTTGTTAATGAGTAGGTGCATGAAGATGATTTGAATTTGTGCATTCAGGACGAGGTAGAATTAAAGTAAAAACAATGACAAAGTGACCAGACTTCACTACATTATAAAGATAGTTACTTAGTAACTTCACTACATGCAGACTCACTTTGCAGATTAAGATATTTGAATATCAATACAGTGAACCCACATAAATGTAAAATGTAACCTATTTCTAAAATTCTAATTTTTCATAGACTTTGAAAAGTGCTTTCTTGCTTTAAATTGATGCCAGTGGATCTGAAAAATCTTTCATGGCACATATTTATGAATATGTATTAATGCTTTTTCTTAGTAACGCAGCTGAATGCTTCCTCTACCGCTCACTGTCGGACACAACAGGTGTCCAACCTGACCAACCTGACTACCATATGTAGTGTTTTGAGGAAGGTCTTTTATGAAATCATGCCTGCTGTGACGGTGCCAGCAGGTGAGAATGATCACAGCCCTGGAGGCCGGATGCTCCAGAGAAACTCTGTGACCCCTGGGTCACTCACTTTAAAGGGCTTTATTTTGGGTGCTCCGCAGTACAGGGCGAGGGTCAGGGGGGGCGCTATCACCAGAAAAGGAAAATGCCCATCGTGAAAAACCGTTAGGAGGCAGGAGCGTCACGGGGCTTGCTGTCGAGCGGGAATTATAGCTGAATAGATTGCTTTCCACTGAGGTCACATTGACTCATTGCAGTTGTTGCTTTAACCACACCCGCCACATAAAGGTATTGTCTATGGTATGTGGCTGTGTTTTATGTGTTCATGCGTGCCAGTAGCAAGCAATGCTGTAGTTTGTGTATGTTTATTTTGCTTGGCGGCCCTCGGTAATCCACCCTCTATAAAACGGCAGGGGGCTTCCTATCTGTCTTCTTCATCATAATCCCTTCATGTAACTGATAGGAAGCCCCGCATGAGTCTCATAACTCTTAAAGTAGCAATGAATCATGGAGGCCCCAGAACGAGTGTATGTTTAGATGAGTAAAAAGCCAAAGAATAAAAAGAAGTGGGGATTGGCATCTTTCAAATCCAACCAAATGTGCCTCAAGAGCAAAGCGATGAGAGAAAGAAAGATGGCTGTGAAAACCTGCCCACGGGGATGAAATATTCCAAAATCTATTCATGCTGGTTGTCTATGGGGGATTCAAACAACATGCACAGCAAGTGGGTACTTAATTGGAGGGTACAGAATCATGTTTTTGTTACTGTTAAATTATTTCTTCATGTTCAGGACTGTGGCCAAATGCTGTATCAAAGTCTGTACATAGCTGAGGGCTTATTGTAACAGGCTAATTGTACACGCTGGGGACAAAGGAGAGCGTTAAAAAGAAAGCAACAGGTGACAATTCCTATAAAAGTGACCCTATTTAAAGCTAACCTTTAGCGATTACAACGTTTGGGAAATACTCATACTTCCTGTCTATGGTAACAAAACACGAATAAGTTTTAAATTTATTGATCTATACTTAGTATGTATTTCTATCTGGCACAGCAGTGGGCCGCCCATGCTGGCCTGGTGTAGAATAACAAGCCAGACTTAAATATATTGCACAATGACTCAGGGTGAGCAAGTTACGCCCAGTCAACATTTCATGTAACATATTCCGAAATGACAATCTAGAAATCGCCTCTGCTTCTGCTCTATCCGCTTCTACAGGAAACAGTTGTCACTCTCAGCTGAGATAACATTCCTTGCCGAGGGGCGACACAGAGTCCGCTGCCTGCATGTTTTTGCTTGTGTTGTGTTCATGTGTGCACGCATCCATATATATACTTAAAATATGGCCTAACTCTCCTCAGGATTGGTTGTTAAATGTGAGCATTGTACAGAATCAGCAGGGCAGATTAGGGGTCAGTTCTAGGTATCAGGCCAGGACGGAGAGTCTAGTCCCAGACGGCCTGAGTGGGAGGGGCGGCCTTGAGTGGTAGGTCTTCACCCCAGGGTGCTATCTCTCTCTCAGGGGCCTCTGTTGTCCTGGTTTATTAGTTGCATGGAAACAGCCATCAAAGCCCATAAACCATAGGAATGTGGGGAGGTGTCCCTGAGTGTGTGTGTGTGTGTGTGTGTGTGTGTGTGTGTGTGTGTGTGTGTGTGTGTGTGTGCGTGCATGCATGGAGAAGAGAATAGAACGGCACAGAGCATCATCATCCAACCAAATTTGTCTTTGGTCTCGACTCAGTCAAAAGAAGCAAAACTCTTCGTTCAAATCAAGAAAGCAAAAGTGCTAAAGTGCCATGCTAAAGGACACACTGTTCAACTGTAACCTTGTTCACCAGAAGCAAGGACATTACTGAACATATTTCCCAGTCTGCACTCCTTCATCAGTGGGGACACTTCAGTGGCCTCAGCCACTTCTTGATAATTAATAGGCATCCAATTAAATGCGTTGACGCCGACACGATAATATCAAGTGATCAACGGGTTTATTTTCTGCCCTCTAAACTGGACATTCTCTCTTTTCCAGGCTGCCAGCTCTCTTTCAGCGCGGCCGGAGCCAAGTCATGATCAAAGTATCACTGCCATAGCTCCCTGGAGTGTCCAATGCAAATAGTTGGACTGAAGATGTCCTCTTATGACGCATCCAGATTGCCAAGGAACCCGGGCGACCTGGAAATTCTGCTGAGTGCCACATACACTAATAAACACACACACACACAAACACACATTTATATATATAATCTGTGTATGAGGCGTCTAAGAAAATACACAAACAACTTTCACACACACACTGTACAGTACGTACAGATACACACACTCATTTGAATCCTAACAAACATATTTGGTGCCAACTGCCTTTCCAATCCGTCACACTCACAACAACTCGCCAACCTCTGCAGAAGAGTGTAACTTGTAGAGCTTCCACTCAATGTACTTTTCCATTTCGCTCAGAACAAAGCAGAGCCTTTAATTTAGTCCACAGCAGATAGAGTTGCATTCTGCATGTAAGACGCAGCGGTGGAGTAATACAGATTATTTTATCACTTTTTATTGGGACAAAATAGGTTATTGTTCTCGCACAGTTTGTTAAGCAATTGCATATGGATCTAATAACACAACCCTCAAAGTGTGATATCGCCGCCCTTGTTTGAACAGTAAGCCGAGTGGTTATAACTGCAATGTAGCAGGTTTGTTTCCAACCTTTGTTGCATGTCATAACA